>CM021105.1:324422357-324523358 GCA_007115665.2 Sequoiadendron giganteum
CATATCTCAAATTTTTCTCCAAAAATCTACCCTTTATTTGAAGAAGATTAAAAAAATTTGCCTCTGCTACCTCTACTTCTACTTTCAAAAAACTCTATCCTTTTCAGGAACAACTTATTTTTTCAAAAAATGGACAATATGGGTCTCTTCAGTAGACAAGCACATACAAAACCCATATCTCTAATTTTTCCCGATTTTTTTTTATTTGTAACTTTTATTTTTCAGGGGTTCTCGCATGATGGTGAAAAAATAAGTTTTTCAAAAAATAGATGATTCGGGTTTATTTAGAATGACATTCTCTACAAAACCCATATCTCAGATTTTTCTTCAAAAATCTACTTTTTTGAAGCAGATTCAAAATTTTGCCTCTACACCTTTACGGCTTCTAGTTTTCAAAAAACTCTATCTTTTTTAGGAACAACTTAGTTTTTTGAAAAATAGATGATTTGGGACTGTTCAGCAAAGGAGCACCTACAAAACCCATATCTTTGAATTTTCCCGAAAAAAATTGGTTCACAGCTTCTATTTTGAGGGGTTCTCGCATGTTGGTGAAAAAAATTGTTATCGATAAATGGATGATCTAGGTCTATTCAGAACAACATTCTCTACAAAACCCATATCTCATATTTGTTTCCAAAAATCTGCCCTTTTTCTGAAAAAGATTTAAAATTTTTGCCTCTACTACCTCTACTTCTACTTTTTTTAAAACTATATCCTTTTCAGAAACAACTTAGTTTTTCGAAAAATAGATGATCTGGGTCTATTTAGCACATGAGCTCACCTACAAAACCCATATCTCTAATTTTTCCCAAAAAAATTTGCTCTACAGTTTTTATTTTTGAGAGGTTCTCGCACGATGAAAAAATTAGTTTTTTGAAAAAATGATTATTTGAGTATATTCAGAACGATATTCTCTACAAAACCCATATCTCACATTTTTCTCCAAAAATCTACCCTTTTTCTTAAGAAGAGTAGTTAGCTTTGACTCTTTGAGTCATTGACATCTACTACTTCTACATTACAAAAAACACAATCCTTTTGAGGAACAACTTAGTTTTTCAAAAAATGAACGATTTGGGTTTCTTTGGCACACGAGTACCTACAAAACCCATATCTTTGATTTTTCTCAAAAAAAAATTATTTTTTAGCTTCTATTTTTCAAGGGTTCTCGCATGTTGGTGAAAAAAATAGTTTTGGAAAAACAGATGATATGTTTCTATTCAAAATGACATTCTCTACAAAACCCATATCTCAGATTTTTCTCCAAGAATCTACCCATTTTCTAAAAAAGATTAAAAAAATTTGCCTCTACTACCTCTACTACTTCTACTTTTCAAACAACTCTATCTTTTTCAGGAATAATTTAGTTTCTTGAAAAATAGACGATTTGGGTCTCTTCAGCACAAGAGGTGCCTACAAAATGCATATCTCTGATTTTTCCCGAAAATATTTGCTCTGTAGCTTCTATTTTTGAGGGGTTGTCGCACATTGGTGGAAAAGTCAGTTTTTCAAAAAATGAATGATCTGTGTGTATTCAGAATGACATTCTCTAGAAAACCCATATCTTAGATTTGTCTCTAAAATTTTGCCCTTTTTATGAAGATTCAAAACATTTGCCTCTGCTACCTCTACTACTACTTTTCAAAAAACTCTATCTTCTTCAGGAATAACTTAGTTTTTCAAAAAATGGGCAATCTGGGTCTCTTCAACACACAAGCACCTACAAAAACCATATCTCCAATTTTTTTCGATAAAATTTTACTTCACAACTTCTATTTTTGAGGGGTTCTCACATGTTGGTGAAAAAATCAGTTTTTTGAAAAACAGACGATCTAGGTCTATTCAGAATGATGTTCTCTACAAAACCCATATCTCAATTTTTTCTCCAAAAAATTTCCCTTTTTCTGAAGAAGATTCAAAGAAATTGCCTCTACTACCTCTACTACTTTTTAGAAAACTTTATCTTTTTTAGGAACAACTTAGTTTTTCAAAAAGTGGACGAACTGGGTGTCTTTAGCACACAAGCACCTACAAATCCCATATTTTTTATTTTTTCCAAAACAAATTGCTTTGTAGCTTATATTTTTTAGGGGTTCTCGCATGTTGGTGGAAAAAATAGTTTTTTGAAAAAAATGACGATCTAGGCCTATTCAGAATGACATTCTCTACATGATCTGTATAGGATCTGGACTAAATTGCGTTTTGAATACTTAAATTAAAACAACTTTGCGAAATTTTAATTCATACATACATTAGCAAAATTATGCATCAAAACTTAAGATGAGAAACAAAATTTAGAGAGAAGAAGATAGAAGGTGCAAATAGAGTTTGATTACGGAGTTCGCCACAAATGTGACTACGTCTCCGGGTCGGCTCCAATAGAGTACGACCGATCCGATTAATCTCCAAAATCAAGTACAATGCACTAAGACCATTCCTTTGAGCACTTCGGCAGCATAACAAAACTCTGATGTACAAGAATGGCTCAAAGATCTCCTTTCTTCGTATCACCTGACACCTGTTTCTCTCACCACTTAACTTCAAAAAAAAATCTCTCTTTTCAACTCTCACCCTTACACCCCTTTTATACATCAAAATAACCAAATTTGGCCCTTAACCAAAAGATTTACAATAATCCCCCCTATCTCCATTTTTACATATAAATCCATATTAAAAATCCCTTAATATTTTTTTTGATTTAATTTAAGCCCCTTAATTTTTTAACTCCTGGGCTTATTTTGTTTGGGAAGGTTTTTGGTTAATCCTTAAAAGGATTATTTGTTAAAATTTGGAGGGATTTGCTTTAATTTTAAGCATTCCATTTCAACTATTCAACAAAGACAAACGGTGCCACATATAAACCAAATGCTTCGTATGGTGCAATAGAGGTAAACAATTTTAACACCCCGGTGGTTACGGGTTCAAATCCTAGCGGCTGTTTTTAAGCCTCCAAATCCCGACACTTATATAACAAAACAAACCGGTCACAACACATGATTAGGCGAGCAATGTTTGGTGCAATGGTGAGCCGACCGACGGTTACGGAGGAGGTTGTGGGTTTGAACCCATCCAAAGATTTTGTCCAACAAACTAACAAATTTGACTGCCGAAGATAGAGCCACGTGTCAAACCCCGATTCGCCTCAGAAGGCACGTCGACGCTGACAAAGCAAATCGTATGCTGACTAGATTACTGACGATGCTGATGATTTGTCGTACGGATGGACACGTGTCAGCATATCATTGGTCCATTTAGATGACTCGATTGCCACATGTCATGCTCTATTTTGTACACATTAGATTCCGCACGGTATGGTCTGACTGCTGACGTCATCATTCGTACAGTCACCTCAAAAGTCAACTCAAAACTTTGACCAGCTATATCTTGAGCATATGACGACAGATTTCAATGAAACGAACACCGTCAGAATTGTCTCGACAAGCTCTTTGTGATGACACCAGTTCCATTATTTTTTGAGATGATCATTTTTTCACCTTCTAGACACCATCTGATCCCTGTTTGACCCTACCTTTGACCGACCATAACTTGTGCAAATGGACTCCTTTTTGCTCCATTCAAGTTGCGTTGGAATCAAGACATCGAGATATTTCTAATGGTGTAGATTTTGGAGAGAATAGAGACACTTCAATTTTCACTAAAAATTTCCACCGGATCACTACAAAAACCATATCTTTGATTTTTCTCCAAAAATCTATCCTTTTTTTGAAGAAAGATTCAAAAAAAATTTCTCTACTACCTCTTCTTCTAGTTTTCAAAAAACTCTATCCTTTTCAGGAACAACTTATATTTTTAAAAAATGGACGATCTAGGTCTCTTCAGCAGACAAGCACCTACAAAACCCATATTTTTTATTTTTCCTAAAAAAATTTGCTTCGTAGCTTTTATTTTTGAGGGGTTCTCGCATGTTGGTGAAAAAATTGATATTTTGAAAAATGGATGATCATGGCCTATTTAGAATGACATTCTCTACAAAACACATATGATTTTTCTCCAAAAACCTACCTTTTTTCTCAAGAAGATTCAAAAAAATTTATTTTGCTACCTTTACTACTACTTTTCAAAAAACTCTATCTTTTTCAAGAACATCTTAGTTTTTTGAAAAAGGGACAATCTGAGTTTGTTCAGCACACGAGCACCTACAAAACCCATATTTGTGAATTTTCTCGAAAAAAATTGGTTCGCAACTTCTATTTTGAGGGTTTCTCACATATTGGTGAAAAAATTTGTTATCGAAAAATGAATGATCTAGGTCTATTAAGAATGGCATTCTCTCCAAAACCTATATCTTAGATTTTTCTCCAAAAATTTGCCCGTTTTCTAAAAATGATTCAAAAAGTTTTCCTCTACTACCTCTACTTCTACTTTTGAAAAAATTCTATCTTTTTTAGGAACAAATTAGTTTTTTGAAAAAAGGATGATCTCGGTTGTTCTGCACACGAGAACCTACAAAACCCATATCTCTGGTTTTTCTAAAAAAAAAATTCTCTTTAATTTCTCTTTTTTAGGGTTTCTCGTATGTTAGTGAAAAAATTAGTTTTTCGAAAAACAAATGATTTGAGTTTATTCAAAACGATATTCTCTACAAAACCCATATCTCACATTTTTCTCCAAAAATTTACCCCTTTAAGAAGAAGATTCAAAAAAATTGCCTCTATTACCTCTACTACTTCTACTTTAAAAAAAACTCTATGTTTTTGAGGAACAAGATAGTTTTTTGACAAATGAACGATCTGGGTCTCTTCAACACATGAGCACCTACAAATCCCATCTCTACAAAACCCAAATCTCAAACTTTTCTCCGAAAATATCCCTTTCTCTGAAGAACATTTAAAAAATTTGCCTTTGCTACCTTTACTTCTACTTTTCAAAAAACTCTATCTTTTTCTGGAACAACTTATTTTTTTGAAAAATGAACAATTTGGGTCTCTTCAGCACATGAGCACCTACAAAACCCATATATCTGATTTTTTTAGAATAAATTTGCTTCCTAGCTTCTATTTTCGTAGGGTTCTCGCATGTTAGTGAAAAAATCAGTTTTTCAAAAACCGGACGATCTGGGTCTATTCAAAATGACATTCTTTAAAAATCCATATCTCATATTTTTATCCAAAATCCTATCCTTTTCTAGAGAAGATTCAAAAACAATTCCTTTGCTACCTCTACTACTTTTACTTTTCAAAAAGCTCTATCTTTTTCAGGAATTACTTAGTTTTTTTGAATAACAAACAATTTGGGTCTCTTCAGCACATGAGCACCTAAAAACCCATATTTCTTATTTTTCAAGAAAAAAATTTCTCAACAGCTTCTATTTTTGACGGGTTGTCGCACGTTGGTGAAAAAATTAGTTTTTCGAGAAACGAATGATCTAGATCTATTCAGAACAACATTCTCTACACAACCCATATCTCATATTTTTATCCAAAAAATTTGCCTCCACTACCTCTACTGCTTCTACTTTTCAAAAAACTTCTTTTTCAAGAACAACTTAGTTTTTCAAAAAATGGACGATCTAGGCCTATTAAGAACGACATTCTCTACAAAACCCATATCTCAAAATTTTCTCCAAAGCTTTTCCCTTTTCTTGAAGAAGATTCAAAAAATTACTTGTACTACTGCGTTTCAAAAAACTCTATCTTTTTTAGAACAACTAAGTTTTTTGAAAAACGGACGATCTAGGTCTTTTTAGCAAAGGAGCACCTACAAAATGCATATCTCTAATTTTTCCCCTAAAAATTTACTTCACAACTTCTATTTAGAGGGGTTTTCGCATGTTGGTGAAAAAATCAGTTTTTCAAAAAATGGACAATCTAGGTCTATTCAGAATGGCATTCTCTACAAAACCCATATCTCAAATTTTTATCCAAAAATTTACCCTTTCTATAAAGAAGATTAAAAAAATAATGCTTCGCTACCTCTACTACTCCTACTTTTCAAAAAACTCTATCTTTTTTAGGAATAACTTAGTTTTTCAAAAAATGGACGATTTGGGTCTCTTTTGCACATGACCACCTACAAAACCCATATCTCAAATTTTTCTCGAAAAAATTTTCTTCGCAACTTCTATTTTTTAGGGGTTCTCGCATGTTGGTGAAAAAATCAGTTTTTTGAAAAATGGATGATCTAGGTTTATTTGGAACGACATTCTCTACAAAACACCCATATCTCAGATATTTCTTCAAAAATTGCCCTTTTTTTGAAGAAGATTCAACAAAGCTATTTTTAGCTTTTGTGTAGAACTTGTTCGAACATATTTGTGTTCATTGTCAAATTTCACGGTTTCATCAAGAAATACTCTTCCACTGAGAAAAATCAAGAAAAGCATTAGAGGCATAAAGCTATAGAAGAAATGGAGGTCATCACTTTGGTTATAGAGCCACCAAAGTTACCAAAATGTGAATTTCCAGTTGAAGTGTGTAGATATTTCCAGGAATAGAACTCAAGTGAAGGTAGTAGTTAACTTGATGCATTTTCTAAGTTAATTGGCTATCCTCTTTTCATGCATGTCTATTCTTTGGAGTTATCTATTGTATATTTGGAGCTTTCTTTAGTGTTAGATCAGTTTACTGATGTTAGCATTCCAATTAATTGTTTGTTATCTTTTGTTTAGACTTGGAAATAAATCTTGCATGTTGGCAAGAATAATTGTTAATAAAAGGATATTTTGGGGTTCCCTACTCCTTGTTTGTGTATAAATAAGAGCAACCTTGCTCATTATTTTCTTAACCGTGTTTGTGATAACAAAACACTGAGCTTATTTTGACCCGCTTCTTTGTTATTCAGTATATGTTCAAACTTTGTTTGTGTAATTTGGTTTGATCATAAATTATATGCCTATTATAGCTACAATCTAATGTCCCAGATGTGTGATTACTGTTGGAGTTTGAAGAAATAAATCTTATGCCTACTTTGCTTTGATCTATAGTCTCAAAATCTGTCAGTGTTATTGTTTTATGTTTTGCTTTTATGAACTTTGTTTCAGGTTACATCTGAAAGTACAACGAGTCTTCAGATGTGTTTTGGAAATAATTTTATCTAAGTTTTGTGTTAATAAATCATTCACTATTTACTTCTAATGTCTCTTTCTCTGAATTTAATTGATAAGTTAGAAGCGTCATTAGATTAGGCTTAGTTGTAGATGAAGTTACGAAACTAGATAAAACCTCAGTTGCAACACAAAGAGTTTTATAACCTTGTCCTCTCAGCTCAGATAGAAAGATAGGAATTTAAATATTTTTTTATGCATAATCAGCAAAGAGGGAGCTTCCTATACTAATTCAAAAGAGCAGTCTAACTATGCATAGTTTTTTGTTTCCAATCCACACTCTAGAGGTGTGAATTAAAATGACAACAGTTTTTATGCACCCGCTATGGGGCACGAGGCATAAAAAATCAAGAAAGCTTACACTTTATGACATGAGAATGACCATTTAGCATCCTATTGCTCCTATTCAACAACCAGGTCTTACAACTCCTATTATCTAGCCAAATTTCATGCTAATTGAAGGTGAGCAAACATACATCATTAGTAGACTTAGGAGTTTCATATTTGAGAAAAGAGAAGATCCTACTCAATGGAGAAATATAGCTACTACTTTGGACGAAGAAGAAGAAAAAGCTAATCTTGTAGCTAGAAGAGCAGTTTTAACATTTCGTACATGGCAATAAACAACCATGCCTTGCCAAGTTTATACAAGGAGGAGAGGATTTACCGTAGATCTTGAGATCCAAGAAGAACATGTGATCCAACTAGAAGCAATTGGCGATAATAACAACATTGATGACAACAACCATGATGATAGAAATAAGAGACGTCCACCCTCATTACTATGGAGTAATAAAATTGGACTTTTGGCTTTGCGGGAAAATAACGAGTTGCCTAAATTTTCAAGAAAGCACTTTCCACGATTTCATGGTGACATGAGTCAACACATGGATGAAATTTTTTCTTAATTCAAATGACTTGTGTTGTCTTGCACATGACACATGAAGACATCATAGTGTGTCTCTTTGTGGAGACTCTTGTGGGAAATGTTGTTGATTGGTTCAATCACCTGGAGCTAGGCATTATTACAAGCTAGACAACTATGAGTGAGAAACATTTGGCGAGTTTCAAGCCCGTTGAAGCCAATCATCTATTTTTTTCCCAACTTGCAAAATCAAAGATGGAGTACAACAAGCCCATGAGGGAGTTTGTATCAAGATTTATCATCTTTTTACAAGAATTTCTTCTACACTTAATCCATCACCAAAGATTATGATGAGGTGCTTCATAAATGCTCTTCCATAAAAGATATCCTTTTCCCTTAAGATGAAAAAAGAAAAAGAATCGATGAATGCGCAAGAACATGCCATCGAGTTGGAGGATATTATGATCACCTCTGACAAGATGAAGAAGGACTCAATCAAACCTCTAGTTCAAATTTATGTAGATTCACTACTACAAAAGGTGTCTAATGAAATGCTTGCACTCCCACCACCACAATACCAACCTCAACAACTATACCAACTGAAAGGAAGAAAAATTAGTCTTTCAATAATTAAAGGTTGCGGTTGCCAACATCTCCATGAAGACAAACAGTTGAAGCTGCATAAAATGAAGTATTTTTTTCTTTCCATGAGACTAATGCACATACTGGTTCTACATGTCCTAAAAATTTAAGAATGAATTAGATCATGGGATACATTGGTGTTGCATCTAGTTCAAGTTTGGTCTCTACTTCAAGTTTGAATGTTGTCTTACCACAGATGGACAACTTTGATGGAAACTCTGTTGTGGGATAATTTGAACCCATTATTAAAGAAAAAGAAGACCCACATTATTACTCTCTTCTAGTAAATCATGGAAGACATTCAATGCATGTGTTTACAGATGCTTTGCACTTGAAAGTGAAAAAATAAGAAGTGAGGCAGAGAGATAAATAACAAATTAAGGAAGTGGTTGCAACTTCCACTTTTAAAAATTCACAAGAAAATGCTAAAACGGTTGGTCAAGACTCGTTTTTAGAAAATTTTGACATTATAAACTCCATGATGAAGACTAAGGTTAAGATTTCATAATTGGAGTATCTTCGTGATCACCCTAAGTAGCTCAACAGAATAATGCAATATGAAAGGAGAGAGATTTCAATTCAACCTACATTGCTCGAGTCATTTGTTCCAGCAAGAGAAAATCCTAAACCATTTTATATTTCTTTGTATATAGTAGGATTCAAATTGAACAATTGCATCATAGATTTAGGAGCTTCAAACAATGCCATACCTCTACAAGTGATCAATACATTTGGACTTTCATGCACTAAGATGCAAGACAAGTGTTATTCACTTGAATCTAAGTTGGTGACATTCGTTAGACATTTGAAGGATGCTCAAGTAAGGTTGAAAACTTTTCTACAGAAAAATTTAATGATGAATATCCTAGTGGTTAACATTCTAGCCAGCTACAAGATGTTGTTAAGCCAAAGTTTTTGCGGAGATCTTGGTGGTGCAATGTAGTTAGATTGGCCATCTACAACCATTCCTATAAAGGAGGGAAAAATGAAGATAGAACCCAAGCCCAAATATTGATTCATACTGGTGAAATCCCCAAACCCCATAGCCCAAATTCTATATCAAAAAATGAATCCTAGTAATTATGTGACTCTACCAAAAACTGAAGACTAGAACATTACTTTTCCTACAAGGAGATTGAGGGAGGATAACAAGTTATGGACAATGTAGTTCGATGGAGGTTGTTCAACTATGGATTCAGAAGTAGGGGAAATGATCATCTCCCCTAAAGGATAGTTGTGCCCATTTTCATGGTTCTGACAATTGGAATTCACTTAAGCTGAGAAAGGCATTTTTGTTAGGCCTCAAAAATGTTGAAGACATGGTAATTGAACTCCTATGTGTTAAAGAGTATGTAGAGCTAATAAATGAGCCAATCAAAGGATATTTTAGGTCAAAAAAGATCACCTACGACATTATGGAAACTGACTTTGGAACTTAATTGACTAGTTTGAAGCATTCACCATCCTGAAGATGGACGACAAAAAAACTAATGCCTTAGTGGTATCAACTTTCCCATTTGCATCATATTTTGACATATGTAAGAATATCTTTGCCTACATATATGAAAACTTGAGAATATTTTCATCCTAAAAGGATTGTCTCCTGCAATACTCATTACAAGAGAAGTGAAGCCTTTCAGGTAGAAGCAACACTGATCGAAGGCTCTTCTTGCAACCTTACAATAGGAAGTATCTAAAGCACTTCATCGCTTCGGGGGTGGAGTAATTTTCTTTCAGTTTTACATTATTTCATAATGTATTCCCCATTTCGTAAATTTTTTGTCATGTTTTAGGTGATTAGGTAGTCTTTTTTAGGTTCTTTTAGGGAAGTTCCAATTGATAGGTGGTTTAGAGATGATCCTAACTCTATTGCCCAACTGACAAGACACTTTTCTACGCTTAAATATCTAGAGATTATTGGTTCTCCTATGTCGTAAGCATCTTACATGGTTCCCAAACAAAGCCAAATTTTGTACCCAAAAATATGTTTTTTGCTTCATTAAGGATTTTTGGTAAAAATGGTCAAAATCTCATAAAATGGTCATCAAAAGTCAAAGAAGGTCAAAATTTATAAAAATAGAAATTTTCTATTTTTAGAAATTTCTGAAAAATAAATGGACCATAGGGTTTTACTGGGTTTACTTTTTAAAGGATGCTCACAAAATTTTGGAAAAAAATGAAATTTGGGTTTAGGCCCTATTTTAAAAAAATATCCTAAAAAAAGAATCTTTGCATAAAAGGCTCAATTTGAGTTTGATTGATTGATTATACATCATGATCACACTAATCTAGCCAAAATTGTAAAAAAATCATTTTTTCTCTGGTGGGTCTATTTCATTTTTTTAGAAGAAAAGTTAGGATCTTTGAGGTCATCGATGGAGGATGGCACAAAATCTAAGTCTTAAAAATTGTGTAGAATGATCTATGACAAAATTTGTTTGAAAAAGGTGAATGGAGGAGGGGAATTTGAAAAGTTCAATTTTTTTTTTAAAAATGGTTGTCTGGAGCACAAAAGCACCCCTGCTGGCTAGGGGCACCCAAGGTTTTAGGTTGTTAGAAGTGCTTTAAATGTTTGGAGCTGAAAAATAGTTTTTTTTTCTAGATTTGAATAAGCTTTCCAATAAATTCATCATCCAGTCTAGAGGAATCATCAAATGCCGCAAAATGTAGATCAAGTGAAGACACACTATGGGAAACAAAAGGGTCACAAGGAAAAGTTGAGGAAAATCACCCCTTCTAGCCAAGGGTGCAAAATATTTCAGGTAGTCAAAAGTGCTTTTAGGGTTGGTAGCTTCAAATGATTTCTTTCCAAATTTGAGCAAGCTTTCCAGTGAGTCCAACACTAGGTCACAAGATCTGTAAAACAATCGAAAATGAAGATCCAATGGAAAATAAATAACTTCAATTTAAAAACTAACTTTGGTGGATAAAAGTGCCCTTGCAATGCAGGCGGCCTAGGATTTAGAGCCATCAAAAATTATTGTTAGGGTTTGCAAAACTAGTTTCTCTTCTCAGAATTCTTTAGGCTTTCCAATGAATCTATCAGTTAGTTCAACGAATTTATCAAATGCCCAGAATTGCAGATCAAGTAGAAATATCTTATCAAGGGGGAAAGTCGTAAATCATGAGAATCATCAAAATATGGCTAACTCTGGCAAAGAAAAGTGCCCTTGCAAGCCAGGGGCTCATAGAACTTAAGGCAATTAAAACTATTTTTTACGGTTAGTCACTTCCAAGAGATTCATCCTAGATCTAGTCTAGCTACACAGCAAATCCATCTACCAGCTCAAATGACCTATCAAATAGTGGAATCAAAGATTGAATGTACATAAAAAATGGTAGAGGTAGGAGCAAAAAAGTGTCTTTGCAGGCCAGAGGTGCCTAAGATTTTAGGCAACCAAATATAGTTTTTGGGTTTTATAATCTCTAAGAAGTTCATCTCATATTTCTTTAGGCTTTCCAACGAATCCAGCATCCAGTTCACTAGATCTCCTAAACAACAAAAAATATGGATCAAGCAGAAAACTCATCCAAAGATTAGGAAACATTAAAAATTGAAAAACATCAAAAATGGCTAACTTTGGTGAGGAAAAGTGCCCCTACAAGCTAGGGGTGCCCAGGCTTTCAAGGGGGGAAATGCAATTTTTAGGGTTTACAGCCTCCAGGAGATCCCTCTCAGTTTTGATCATGCTCTACAATGAGTCCGTTAGCCGATTCATAGAATTTTTAAAACGTCTAGAATCAAAGATCAAACAAAGGTGTTTCATCAAGGAAATGTTGAAAATATAGAAAAATGTTCTAACACTACAAAGTTGGATGCCTTATCTCAAGGAGGTTTGCAAGTCAACTTGAGTAATAAATTTTTTGAAAGACATCTTCATGATTTAACCGCCATGTTTTCTAGGCATTCTTCAATTTGATAGATATTTTCATTTGATGACTCCTAAATTTAGGGTTTTTGTGAGTTAACTACTTCTTTCACCTCCAAAATTTACTTTAGAAGCTTTTGTGCAACTAATTCTTCATTATTTTGTAGGTTAACTTCAACAAGCAAACACAAAATTTTATTTTGAACAACATTTGGAGGATCAAACAAAGGGCATTTTCAGAGTTCTTCGTAGTTTCAACTTCAGGTTGCATAGAAGAACACTTTTCCATAATCCAATTTTCCAAGGCATCATTTTCTAGAAATAGAAGATCATAGTTTTCAACTTCCATTGATTTTGGTCTATTTTTTTTCATTCTTCTCCAAGATTGGATATTTTTTGTTAACTTCTTCATCTTCCACTTTTCTAGGGTTTCTTGCATGTTCAAGAAAAAATAGTTTTTTCATAAATCTGACAACTAGGGTTTAATTAGCATGAAACTAGCCACAAAACCCAAACCTCATATTTCTTTCAAAATATTTGCCTCTACTGCTTCAACTTTTTGAAAAACTTTATATTTTTCAGGAACAACTTACTGTTTTGAAAAACGAACGATCACTTGGGTCTCTTCAGCACACGAGCACCTACAAAATCCATATCTCTAATTTTTCAAAAAAAAATTGCTTCCTAGCTTCTATTTTTTATGGGTTCTTACATGTTGGTGAAAAAACAGTTTTTCAAAAAATGGATGATCTGGGTCTACTCACAACAACATTCTCTACAAAACCCATTTCTCATATTTTTCTTAAGAAGATTCAAAAAAATTGCCTCTATTGATTCTACTTTTCAAAAAAATCTATCCTTTTCAAGAACAACATTATTTCTCAAAAAAAGGATGATCTGAGTCTCTTTAGCACAGTCACCTACAAAACCCATATCTTCGATTTTCCCAAAAAACTTATTTCATAGATTCTATTTTTGAGAGGTTTATGCATGTTGGTGAAAAATCAATTTTTTGAGAAATGGACGATTTAGGTGTACGCAAAACAACATTCTCTACAAAACCCATATCTCATATTTTTCTTAAGAAGATTAAAAAAAATTGCGTCTGTTACCTTTACTACTACTTTTAAGACAAATCTTATTTTTTCATAACAACTTATTTTTTCAAAAAAATGGATCATCTTGGTCTTTTTAGCACACGAGCACCTGCAAAACCCATATCTTTTATTTTTCCCAAAAAAATTGTTTCGTAGATTCTATTTTTTGATGGATTCTTGCATTTAGTGAAAAATCATTTTTTCAAAAAATGGATGATTTGGGTTTACTCAGAGCGACATTCTCCACAAAACCCATTTTCTCATATTTTTCTTAAGAATATTCAAAAAAATTCCCTTTGTTACCTCTACTACTTCTACTTTTCAAAAAATCTATGTTTTTCAACAACTTATTTTTTCAAGAAACAAACGATCTGGATTTGTTTAGCACACGAGCACCTGCAAAATCCATATCTTCGATTTTTCCCAAAAAAAATTGTTTTGTAGATTCTATTTTTGAGGGGTTCTTGGATGTTGGTGAAAAATTAGTTTTTCGAAAAGTGGACGATCTAGGTCTGCTCATAACGACATTCTTTAGAAAACTGATTTCTTAGATTTTTCTTAAGAAGATCCAAAAAATTTACCTCTGTTACCTCTACTACTTCTACTTTTCAAAAAATCTCTCTTTTTCAAAAATGACCTATTTTTATAAAAAACGGATGATCTGGTTCTCTTTAGCACATGAGCACCTACAAAACCCATATCTTTGATTTTTCTCAAAAAAAATTGTTTCGTAGATTCTATTTTTGAGGGGTTCTTGCATGTTGGTAAAAATATTGTTTTTTGAAAAATGAACAATCTAGGTCTACTCAGAACAACATTATCTACATAACCCATTTCTTATATTTTTCACAAGAAGATTCAAAAAAATTGCCTATGTTACCTCTACTGCTTCTACTTTTCAAAAAAAATCTCTTTTTCAAGAACTTTTTTTTTTTTCAAAAAATGGATGCTCTATGTCTCTTCAGCACACCAGCACTTGCAAAACCCATATCTTTGAATTTTCCCAAAAATATTTGTTTCATAGATTTTACTTTTGAGAGGTTTTTGCATGTTGGTAAAAAATCAATTTTTCAAAAAACGGACGATCTCGGTGTACTCAAAATGACATTCTCTATTAAACCCATTTCTTAGATTTTTCTTAAGAAGATTCAAATTTTTTGCCTATGTTACCTCTACTACTTCTACTTGTCAAAAAAATCTCATTTTCAAGAACAACTTATTTTTTCAAAAAACAAACGATTTGGGTCTCTTTACCAAATCAGCACCTGCAAAACCTATATCTTCAATTTTTACTAATAAAAACTTTCACAGATTCTATTTTTGAGAGGGTTCTTGCATGTTGGTGAAAAAATAGTTTTTTGAAAAGTGGACGATCTGGGTTTACACAGAACAACATTCTCTATAAAACCCATTTCTCATATTTTTCTTAAGAGGATTCAAAAAATTTGCCTCTATTACCTCTACTGCTTCTACTTTTCAAAAAAAACTATCTTTTTCAAGAACAACTTATTTTTTCAAAAAAAGGATGATCTAGGTCTCTTTAGCACACGAGCACCTACAAAACCCATATCTTCAATTTTTCCCAAAAAAATTATTCCGTAGATTCTATTTTCGAGGGGTTCTTGCATGTTGGTCAAAAGTCAATTTTTTGAGAATCGAATGATCTGGGTGTACTCAAAACGACATTCTCTACAAAACCCATTCCTCATATTTTTCATAAGATTCAAAAAAATTGCCTTGTTACCTTTATTGCTTCTACTTTTCAAAAAAATCTATATTTTTTCATAAAAACTTATTTTTCAGAAAACGGATGATTTGGGTCTCTTTAGCACATGAGCACTTTCAAAACCCATATCTCTAATTTTTTCCAAAAAAGTTGTTTTGTATATTCTATTTTTGATGGGTTCTTGTATTTGGTGAAAAAACACTTTTTCTTAAAACGAATGATCTGGGTCTGCTCAAAATGACATTCTCTACAAAACCCATATTCTAAGATTTTTTTTTTAAATATTAATTTTTTTTCCCTATGTTACGTTTACTACTTCTACTTTTCAAAAGTCTATCTTTTTCAAAAACAACTTATTTAAAAAAAAACAGATGATCTAGGCCTCTTTAGCACTCGAGCACTTGCAAAACCCATATCTTCGATTCTTCCAAAAAAATTGTTTTGTAGATTCTATTTTTGAGGGGTTCTTGCATGTTGGTGAAAATTCAGTTTTTCGAAAAAAAGATGATCTAGGGCTACTCAAAACAACATTCTCTACAAAACCCATTTTTCAAATTTTTCTTAAGAACATAAAAAAAAAATGCCTTTGTTGCCTCTACTACTTTTTCTAAAAATCTATATTTTTCAAAAACAACTTATTTTTTCAAAAAGCAGACGATTTGGGTCTCTGTATCTCACGAGCACCTACAAAACCCATATCTTCGATTTTTCCCAAAAAAATTGTTTCGTAGATTCTATTTTTGAGGGGTTCTTGCATGTTGGTGAAAAATCAGTTTTTTGAAAAATATGCAATCTAGGTTTACTCAGAGTGACATTCTCTACAAAACCCTTTTCTCAGATCTTTTGTAAAAAGGTTCAAAAAAATTGCCTCTATTACCTCTACTACTAGTTTTCAAAAAAATATTTTTTCAAAATCAACTTATTTTTTCAAGAAACAGACGATCTGGGTCTCTTTAGCACACGAGCACTTGCAAAAGCCTTATCTTTTATTTTTCACCAAATAGATTGTTTCAAACATTCTATTTTTGATGAGTTTATGCATTTGGCAAACAATCTATTTTTCGAATGATTTGGGTTTACTTAGAAAGACATTGTCTACAAAACCCATTTCTTAGATTTTTTCTTAAGAAGATTCAAAAAAATTGCCTCTATGACCTCTACTACTACTTTTCAAAAAAATCTATCTTTTTCAAGAACAACTTATTTCTTCAAAAAATGAACGATCAGGTTCACTTTGGCACACGGGCATCTACAAAACCCATATCTTCGATTTTTTATGAGTTCATGTATATTAAAAGAATATCTAATTTTTTGCCTCTGTTACCTCTACTTTTCAAAAAAATCTATCCTTTTCAAGAACAACTTATTTTTTCAAAAAACAGACGATTTGGGTCTCTTTAGCACACGAGCACTTCCAAAGCCATATCTTTTATTTTTCCCCAAATAGATTGTTTCAAATATTCTATTTTCGATGAGTTCATGCATTTGGTGAAAAATCAATTTTTCAAACGATCTGGGTCTACTTAGATCAACATTCTCTACAAAACCCATTTCTTAGATTTTTTCTTAAGAAAATTCAAAAAATTTGTCTCTAAGACCTCTACTACTACTTTTCAAAAAAATTTATCTTTTTCAAAAATAACTGATTTCTTCCAAAAAAGGACAATTAGGTTCACTTTAGCACACAAGCATCTACAAAACCCATATCTTTGATTTTTCCCAAAAAAAATGTTTCGTAGATTCTATTTTTGAGTTCTTGCATGTTGGTGAAAAATTAATTTTTTGAAAAATGGACGATTTGGGTCTACTCAAAACAACATTCTCTACAAAACCCATTTTTTAGATTTTTCTTAAGAAGATTTAAAAAACTTGCCTCTATTACCTTGACTACTTCTACTTTTTTTAAAAATCTATATTTTTCAAAAGCAGGCGATCTAGGTCTCTTTAGCACACGAGCACCTACAAAACCCATATCTTCGATTTTTTCCAAAAAAAGATAAATTTGTAGATTCTATTTTTGAGGGGTTCTTGCATGTTGGTGAAATATCAGTTTTTTCAAAAAATAGACGATTTGGGTCTATTGAGAGTGACATTCTCTAGAAAATCATTTTCTCAGATTTTTCGTAAAAAGATTTTAAAAATTTGCCTCTATTACCTCTTCTACTACTTTTAAAAAAAATCTATCTTTTTTGAAAACTTATTATTTTTTCAAAAAATGGCCGATTTGGGTCTTTTAGCACACAAGCACCTACAAAACCCATATCTCGATTTTTCCCAAAAAAATTTGTTTCGTAGATTCTATTTTTGAGGGGTTCTTGCATGTTGGTAGAAAATCAGTTTTTTGAAAAACGGACAATCTGGCATTACTTAGAACGACATTCTCTATGAAACTCATTTCTCATATTATTCTTAAGAAGATTCAAAAAAATTACTTATGTTACCTCTACTACTTCCACTCTTGAAAAAAATCTCTTTTTCAAGAGCAACTTTTTTTTTTTTAAAACAGGCGTTTTGGGTCTCTTTTGCACACAAGCACCTACAAAACCCATATCTTCAATTTTTCCCAAAAAAAACTATTTCGTAGATTCTATTTGAGGGGTTTTTGCATGTTGGTGAAAAATAAGTATTTCAAAAAACGAATGATCTAGGTTTACTCAAAACAACATTCTCTACAAAACCCATTTCTCAGATTTTTCTTAAGAAGATTCAAAAAAATTACCTTTGTTAATACTAAATTTACTCTACTGCTACTTTTCAAAAAAATCTATCTTTTTCAAGAACAACTTATTTTTTCAAAAAACGGACGATCTTGGTCTGTTTAGCACATGAGCACCTACAAAACCCATATCTTCGATTTTTCCCAAAAAAAAATGTAGATATTATTTTTGAGGGGTTCTTGCATGTTGTCGAAAAATCTATTTTTCGAAAAATGGACAATCTTTGTCTACTCAGAACAACATTCTTTGCAAAGATCATTTCTCAAATTTTTCTTAGGAAGATTAAAAAAAAATGCCTCTATTACATCTACTACTTCTACTTTACAAAAAAAATCTCTTTTCCAATAACTTATTTTCTCAAAAATTGGATGATCTGGGTCTCTTTAGCACATGAGCCCCTACAAAACCCATATCTTCGATTTTTCCCAAAAAAAGTTGTTCCATAGATTCTTTATGAAACCTATTTTTTAGATTTTTCTTAAGAATCAAAATATTTGCCTCTGTTACCTCTACTATTACTTTTAAAAAAATCTATATTTTTCAAAAACAAGTTAGTTTTTAAAAGACAGGCAATCCGGGTCCCTTTAGCACACGAGCACCTACAAAACCCATAGCTTCGATTTTTTCCAAAAAAATTGTTTCGTAGATTCTATTTTTGAGGGGTTCTCGCATGTTGGTGAAAAATTAGTTTTTCGAAAAATAGACGATCTGGGTCTACTCAGAGTGACATTCTCTACAAAATCATTTTCTTAGATTTTTCGTAAAAAGATTCAAAGAATTTGCCTCTATTACCTCTACTACTACTTTTCAAAAACAAGTTTCTTTTTCAAAATATGGACGATCGGGGTCTCTTTAGCACATGAGCACCTACAAAACCCATATCTCCGATTTTTCCAAAAAAAATAGTTCGTAGATTCTATTTTTGAGGGGTTCTTGCATGTTGGTAAAAAATCAGTTTTTTGAAAAACGGACAATCTAGCACTACTCAGAACGACATTCTCTACAAAACCCATTTCTCATATTTTTCTTGAGAAGATTCAAAACAATTACCTCTGTTACCTCTACTACTTCTCTTCCAAAAATTCCCTTTTTCAAGAGCACCTTAGTTTTTTTTTAAACGAACGATCTGAGTCTCTTTTGCAGAGAAGCACCTACAAAACCCATATCTTCAATTTTTCCCAAAAACAATTGTTTCATAGATTCTATTTGAGGGGTTTTTGCATGTTGGTGAAGAATAAGTATTTTGAAAAATGGACGATCCAGGTTTACTCAAAACAACATTCTCTACAAAACCCATTTCTCAGATGTTTTCTTAGGAAGATTCAAAAAACTTACCTTTGTTAGTAACTCTACTACTTTTCAAAAAAATCTATCCTTTTCAAGAACAACTTATTTATTTTTAAAATGGACGATCTGGGTCTCTTTAGCACATGAGCACCTACAAAACCCATATCTTCAATTTTTCCCAAAAAAATAAATTGTAGATATTATTTTTGAGGGGTTCTTGCATGTTGGTGAAATATCTATTTTTCATAAAATGGATGATCTTTGTCTACTCAGAATGACATTCTCTACAAAGCCCATTTCTCAAATGTTTTTTAGGAAGATTCAAAAAATTTGCCTCTATTACCTCTACTACTTCTACATTAAAAAAAATTCTCTTTTCCAAAAACAACTTATTTTTCAAAAAATCGGATGATCTAGGTCTCTTTGCATAGGAGCACCTGCAAAACCCATATCTTTGATTTTTCCCAAAAAAAAATTATTTCATAGATTATTGCATGTTGGTGAAAAATTAGTTTTTCAAAAGATGGATGATTTGGGTCTACTCAGAATGACATTCTCTACAATACCCATTTCTCATATTTTTCCTAAGAAGATTAAAAAAAATATTCTCTATTACTTGTACTACTACTTTTACGATTAATTTTTTTTTATCTTTTTCAAGAGCATTTTCTTTTTCAAAAAATGGATGATCTAGATCTATTTAGCACATGAGCACCTACAAAACCCATAGCTTCGATTTTTACCAAAAAAAATTGTCTCGTAAATTTATTTTTGAGGGGTTCTTACATGTTGGTGAAAAAATTGTTTTTCAAAAAATGGACTATCTGGGTATACTCAGAATGACATTCTCTACAAAGCCCATTTCTCAGATTTTTCTTAGGAAGATTAAAAAAATTTCCTCAATTACCTCTACTACTACTTTTCAAAAAAAAAATCTCTTTTCCAAGAACAACTTATTTTTTCACAAATCAAACGATTTGGGTCTTTTTAGCACACGAGCACCTACAAAACTCATATCTTCGATTTGCAAAAAAAAATTGTTTCGTAGATTCTATTTTTGAGGGGTTCTTTCATGTTGGTGAAAAATTAGTTTTTCAAAAAATGGATGATCTGGGTCTACTCAGAATGACATTCTCTAAAAAACCCATTTCTTAGATTTTTCTTAAGAAGATTCAAAAAATTAGCCTCTATTACCTCCACTGATTCTACTTTTCAAAAAATTGTATTTTTTTCAAGAATAGCATATTTTTTCAAAAAATAGATGATCTGGGTCTTTTTAGCACACAAGCACCTACAAAACCGATATCTTCAATTTTTCCCAAAACAAATTATTTCATATTCTATTTTTGACGGGTTCTTGTATGTTGGTGAAAAACCATTTTCTTGAAAGAGGGGTGATTTTGGTCTACTCAGAACGACATTCTGTACAAAACCCATTTCTTAGATTTTTCTTAAGAAGATTCAAAAAATTTGCCTCTGTTACCTCTACTACTTCTACTTTTTTTAAAAATCTATCTTTTTCAAGAACAACTTATTTTTTAAAAAAATAGACGATCTAGGTCTCTTTAGCACAAGAGCACCTGCAAACCTCATATCTTATAGTTTTCCCAAAAAAAATGTTTCTTAGATTCTAGTTTTGAGGGGTTCTTGGATGATGGTCAGTTTTTTGAAAAATGGACTACCTGGGTCTACTCAGAATGACATTCTCTACAAAACCCATTTCTCAGATTTTCTTAAGAATCAAACATTTTGCCTTTGTTAACTCTACTATTCCACTTTTCAAAAAAAATAAAAAATCAAGAACAACTTATTTTTTCAAAAAACGGATGATCTGGGTCTCTTTAGCACACCAACACTTGCAATACTATCTTCGATTTATTGGGACATTCCAATAGCAACTTATATTTTTGAAAAATAGATACTTAGGTATATAGTGGGTCCATTAGTGGGTCCAACCTTTAAATAGGTATATGGTAAATGTTGATTTTCCATCAATTTATAGTCGAGGTCGGCTAACACCTGATTTTAAAGCTATGTTGTAGCCATGTCATGTGAACTTCCATTTTTCACCCATAATCAACCAATTTTGAGAACTTTAAATTTAGATTGTGTTATAGATGACTATTAGGAACCTTTATTTTCTATCCACTTTTGTGAACGTTTATTTTCCATTTATTTACCGCCAAGTTTGGCTAACACTGAATCTTAAGGCTATGTTGCACCTATGTCATGCGAACTCCCATTTTTCACCCATAGTTAACAAATTTTGTAGAACTTTTATTTTAGATTGTGTTGTAGATGACTATCAGGAACCTTATTTTCTATTGGCTTTTGTGAACGTTGATTTTCCAATCAATTTACAACCTTGTTTGACTAACACCTGAATTTAAGGCTACGTTGCAACTGTGTCATGCAAACTCCCATTTTTAATCTATAATCAACAAAGTTTGAAGAACATTGATTTTGGATTGTGTTGTAGATGACTATTAGGAACCTTTATTTTCTATCATTTTTTCGTGAATGTTGATTTTCCATGAATTTACAGCCAAGTTTGGCTAACACCTAATTTTAGGGCTATGTTGTTGTTGTTTCATGCAAACTCCCATTTTTCATCCATAATCAACCAAGTTTGGAGAACTTTGATTTTATATTATGTTGTAGATGACTATTTAGGAATCTTTATTTTCTATTGAATTTCATGAACGTTGATTTTCCATCGATTTACAACCAACTTGGGCTAACACCTAATTTTTAGGCTATGTTGTATTTGTTTCATGCGAATTCCCATTTTTCATCCACAATCAAACAAGTTTCAAGAATTTTGATTTTAGATTTCATTGTGGATGACTATTAGGAACCTTTATTTACTATCGTCTTTCGTGAACATTGATTTTCCATCAATTTACAACAAAGTTTTTCTAATACCTGATGAACGTTGATTTGACATTGATTTACAACCAAGTTTAGCTAACACTTGATTTTTAGGCTATGTTGCAGCTGTGTCATGCAACTTCCCATTTTTCATCCATAATCAACAAAGTTTGGAGTACTTTGATTTTAGATTGTGTTGTAGATGACTATTAGGAACATTTATTTTCCATCATCTTTTGTGAACATTGATTTTCTATCGATTTACAGCTGAGTTCGGCTAACACTTGATTTTAAGGCTACATTATAGTTGTGTCATGCAAACTCCCATTTTTGACCCATAGTCGACGAAGTTTGAATCCTTTATTTTATATCGACTTTTGTGAATGTTTATTTTCAATCGATTTACAACCATGTTTATGTAACACCTGATTTTAAGGCTATGTGACAGTTGTGTCATGCGAACTCCCATTTTTCACCCATAATCAACCATGTTTGGAGAAATTTTATTTTAGATTCTGTTGTAGATGAGTATTAAGAACATTTATTTTCTATCAGTTTTTGTGAATGTTGAATTTCCATCGATTTAATGTCGAGTTTAGTGAACACCTAATTTTGAAGCTACTTTGTAGCTGTGCCATGCGAACTTCAATTTTTCACCCATAATCAACCATGTTTGGAGAAATTGATTCAGGATTGTGTTGTAGATGACTATTAGGATCCTTTATTTTATATCACCTTTTGTGAACGTTGATTTCGATCAATTTATAGCCAAGTTCATCTAACACCTAATTTTAAGCCTACGTTGCAGCTGTGTCATATGAACTACCATTTTTCACCCATAATCAACCAGGTTTGGAGAAGTTTGATTTTAGATTGTGTTGTAGATGACTATTAAAAACCTTTATTTTCTATCGATTTTTGTGAATGTTGAATTTCCATTGATTTAATGTCGAGTTCAATGAACACCTAATTTTAAGGCTACGTTGCAACTCTGTCACACTAACTCCTATTTTTCACCCATAATCAACCATGTTTGGAGAACTTTGATTTAGGATTTTGTTGTAGATGACTATTAGGATCCTTTATTTTGTATCACCTTTCTTGTACGTTGATTTTTGATTGATTTACAACCAAGTTCATCTAACACCTAGTTTTAAGGCTACTTTCCAGCTATGTCATACAAACTCCCATATTTCCCCTATAATCAACCAAGTTTGGAGAACGTTGATTTTAGATTGTGTTGTAGATGACTATTAAGAACCTTTATTTTCTATTTATTTTTGTGAATGTTGAGTTCAGTGAACACTTGAGTTTAAGGCTATGTTGCAGCTATGTCACACGAACTCCTATTTTTCACCCATAATCAACCATGTTCAGAGAAATTTGATTTAGGATTGTGTTGTAGATGTCTTTTATGATCCTTTATTCTATATCGCCTTTCATGACCATTGATTTTCGATCGATTTACAACCAAGTTTATCTAACACCTAATTTTAAGGCTACATTGTAGCTGTGTCATGCAAACTCCTATTTTTCACCCACAATCAACCAGGTTTGGAGAAGTTTTGTATTAGATTGTGTTGTAGATGACTATTAAGAACCTTTATTTACTATTGGTTTTCATGAATGTTAGCATTATATACATTCATCCGGATCATCTATAATACACATATGGGATAGAAGTAGTCGAGATATGGGTTTCAGGAAAGTAGGTAACAAATAAGTAGGTGTTGATCAAGAGCACCTACTTAATCAAACATATACCTAATTAAATGTGCTTTTGAATTTGCAACCATTAATTAGGTATATGATCGATTTACAGCCAAGTTCGTCTAACACCTAGTTGTAAGGCTACTTTCTAGCCATGTCATGAGAACTCCCATATTTCTCCCATAATCGACCAGATTTGGAGAATGTTGATTTTAGATTGTGTTGTAGATGACTATTAAGAACCTTTATTTTCTATTTGTTTTTTTGAATGTTAAATTTCCATCGATTTAGTGTCGAGTTTGGTGAACACCTAATTTTAAGGCTATATTGCAACTGTGTCACGCGAACTCCCATTTTTCACCCATAATCAACCATGTTCGGAAAAATTTGATTTACGATTTTGTTGTAGATGACTATTACGATCCTTTATTTTATATCGCCTTTCGTGAATGTTGTTTTTTATCAATTTATAGCCAAGTTCATCTACAACTCGATTTTAAGGTAACATTGCAGTTGTGTCATGTGAACTCCTATTTTTCACCCATAATCAACCAACTTTGGAGAAGTTTGATATTAGATTGTGTTGTAGATGACTATTAAGAACCTTTATTTTCTATCGATTTTCTTGAATGTTAGCATTATATGCATTCACCTAGATCATCTGTAATATTCATATGGGATAGAAGTAGTAGAGATATGGGTTTCAGGAAAGTGGGTAATAGATAAGTAGGTGCTCATCAAGAGCACCTACTTAATCAAACATATACCTAATTAAAGGTGCTTTTGAATTTAAAACCTTTAATTAGGTATATGTTTGATTAGGTATAAATCTGATCCATGCCCTTTATAGGTATATGTTTGGACCCACTAATGGACCAAGATGCACGAATATGTCATAACCAAATAAGGTATATGCCCAATCAAATAAGATGACAAAAAATGATTATGGAAATTGGTGTAGAAAAGGATCCAAAAATAATGATGGCTTTACAAAAATTGTACAATGAATTTCATCAAAGAGGAGAGATAACCCATCAAATGTGTCCTCTAATCTATAATTTGAGACTCATAAAAAAAATCAATTATACCTATAAAATGCTCATCCAACAAAGCTAAATTTGAAAGACAATGACCATCTTGCTTAATTTAAATATTGGAAACTAGGACAACTCTAAAATATGAAGAATCAAGAGGTGAAGAATATGGAAGCTCATCATAAGGATTAAGATCCCCAAGGTTCAGGTAACCAAGGTGAGCCTCTAATGAACTATCCACACTCGATGCAGAAGTATCAACCTTAGAGAAATATTCAATAGGAGTAGAAGTAAAATGTGAAAATATGTAAATAATAATATGATTATTAGCCTTACAACCCATAATAATATTTCTACTATGCAATGTTGGATGAATACTAAATCTGGAGTGAATTCAATAGTCTTCCTTGTACCACTTTGTGTTATATGATACATGGAAAGAAGATTATTGGTAAGTTTAGGAATAAAAATTAACATAACTAAAATATCCAGTACCCATGTCAACATATCCTTTTGCACAAACAACCATATGAGTATTATTTGTCACCAAGATTTTAGATCTAACTCATGGTTTAAATGTCAAGAATTGATCTAGTGAAAAGGCCATGTGGTGGGAAGCTCCAAAGTCAATAATCCACACTACAAACTCTACAATTGTAGTCACAATTGTATTTCCTTTCATCTTATCAAATCTATTAGAAAAACCCAATGTTCTTGATTGTGTGGATGATGATGATGATGATGATGATAGTGTAGAAGAAAAGGGTTAACTAGAATAATTGGAAGAAAATGAAATATTATGCTCTTAAATGAGTTGCCTCATCCCTTCTAACTATTTCTTATAACGATTTTGTTCATTATGCCCTTTTTTCTTGAAATATGCACAAGGGTCTCTCCTTCTTGGGTTTATACTCTTTAGAAGAGATGGGAAGATCAATAGATTTTGTCTTACTATTATATTTCTTCTTGCCTTTTCCTCTAGTTTGTTGAGATAACAATGCATTATGTTTTGGGAAGATCATCTAACTAGATAAGACTAATCTACTCTCTAGTCAAACATTCAAAAAATCTCTGAAAAGAAGGCATGTTAAATGAGTCACCCAAGGCATCCATGATGGAATAAAAGGTAGAATCAAAGACAATAAATGACCCCTTTAACTTATACAAAATCAATAAGAAATTTTTTGTACCAGATTTATCTTCTTGCAACTAGCTAATTGTGAGCTCAAAGATTTGAATTTTACCATATAATCTTCAATATTGGGAAATGTATCAAGAGAAAGAGATACCAATTATTTCTCTAATTGCAAAGCACAAAATTCACTAATAGTACTTAACAAATATTTACATTTTTCCCATACTTCATTTGGTGTAGTGCATTCCTCAATATGAAAAAACTGGTTATTAGAAACGTGCAATGTAATCAAGCCCATAACCCTTCACATTTGTTCCTGTGAGAAAATATATCATACTCCTTAGTAAATTCAGGTTGTTCATCACCCAAGGTAGACCAAAATACCTTGGAAAGAAGTAACCTTTATATTTTTTTATTTCATGTGTGATAGTTATGAGGAGTGAGAGACATAAGAGCCAAGAGAGATAAATAAAAAATATACTACAAAAATATGTCATAAACCTGACAAATCTAAATCAATACTAAAAATGAATTCCCCCCAAAAGACATAACCTCTCTAGGTGTCAAGATGTCAAAGTAATCAATTAGAATGTGATATTGGAAAAAATTGAATAAAATTCACTCGGTGTTGAATCTGGAAAATTCGTATGAATAGAACATAAGATATCTTGAATACCTTTCCAATGCCATAAAAATCATGAAAATCAAAGATATAGGAACAAATTTATGAGCTCGGAGGTCCAAATGGGAGAATTTCACTTCAATCAGAAACAAAATACACTACATTAAAGTATTATAATGAGACCTACATGGTTGGAAATTACACATAACCAAATTTCCAACAATATCTCATTTGTGAAAATCTAATTCCTAGATCAAATGGTATGGCTCCTAAAAGAACTGCCCTATTAGGCAATCAAAAGCAAAAATTAGGACCCTTAGGGGCTAGTCGATTGTTCCTCACATGACCCAATCCTTACCACTAGGTTTTTAAAAAACCCCACCACTAGCTTCTTCATGCTTCAATGGTGTTTTCCATGTTCTTCCTTTGTTACTATATTTTAGGACAATTTCTTCTTGATTAGAGGCTTATTCATGGTTTTGGCATAACTTTTACATACGATGTCAAAAATGGAAAAATGAGATATCATCAGAAAGCTAGTTCTGAGCACTTTGTTGTGGTGTAGGTCATTTCTAGATTCAATTTATGATTTTTTCTAGAAATCCTTCTTCTGAGTTTTTGTCCTTTTTTTGACCTTATGGGCTTACATTGCATGTATTTATCATCTGTAAATGCACTGAAATAAAGTGCTGCAACTTTGTATGTGTAGTATTGGTATTCTTGCACATCACTTTGTGCCTTGTTGTACTCACACTATGATATAAAGTGCCATGGGGGTTGATGTGTGCATTTTTTTTCCTTCATACCTTTCTCATGTGGTGTAGACACCAGAGGGTCCTCAAAGAGAACAATTTGAACCATGCAACAAGAGTAACACAACAAAAGAAACACAAGTTATTGAGGAAAATAAAGATACGAACATTCTCATCATTTGAAAATTCAATTACATATAGTCGGCCACATCCGAGCTTATAGATTCGGTGCACAGGCCTGATTACAACATGCTCAAATTATAGTGCTCATACATGCGAGCGAAAATCCTATAGATCAAACTTTATATACAACTTATTCTACTTGATCATAATTTTTTGTCATTTTAATGATTCATTACAAGCTTTATATCATATTCATGAGTCAAGAAACATCTGTGTTAGCCAAAGATCATTACAATCTCTGATGAATAAAATGTAACGTGTGCAAGAACAAGTCGGCCTCAAATCTGAAATTCTTCTATGGTAGATTTGCATGATAAAGTGTGGTCCTAATTTTAAGGTTGAGGAAACTCCAAAGAAAAAATATAAACACACCATGAGGATCTACAAGCAATGGGAGAGATCTACGATTGATCCAACTAGCCATTAGGGTTTGGGATTATTTCAAGGCCAGAACAAAAAAAAATTATCACATACTTCAAAAGCGATAACTAGCTATAAAAATATCCAATCAAGCTGAAAATTTGGAATAAGGAAATTGAAAATGTCCACAATTAAATCCTAGGTACGTGCGATCTTCTGATAAAACTTGAGGAAACATCGGATCTACCAACTTGAACAAGAACAAGAACAAAACAAGAAAAAAAACTGCATGGAAATATTTTTGGTTGATGCAAGATTTCCAAGAACCAAGGATGCTCCTACATTAGACATCTGAGGTTAATGAAAAGTGAGTCCCTCAATTTGTAGGGGCCAAAGGAAAACCAAGATGGTCTACCTCAACTTGAGAAATCCAAGAAGAATCTTCTATGGGTCTACCCTTCTATTTCACAAGATATTCTCTGTACTGCCTTCCTCGAGTCTTTCTTCCATCGCTGACATCTAAAATATCTTCTATCACATCTGTTTGTTGTTTAGGAAGTTTTTCTTCCAACTTCATCTTACTATCTTCATTGAATTTTGCTTCATGGTATTGATGTAGATCTACAATGTTGAATATAGGTGAAATACCCATGTCATCTGGTAATTCTACTTCATATGCATTTCCTGAATCAAACTTCTTCAATATCCTATAGGGTTCGAATTTCCTCATCCCTAGTTTATGGTATGTGCCAACTGGGAATCTTTCCTTCCTTCAATATACCATCACTTCTTCTCCAACTTCAAATTCCTTATGTTTCCTCTTTTCATCTGATTTCTCCTTATACTTTCGGTTCATATTTTTCAAATTTTGCTTAGCTCGAGTATGCATCATCTTCATATGTTCTATAAATTCTTTTGCTTCTGCACTCCTTTTACCTTCCTTACTAATATCTCTTAGTTCTAATATACCTCTAGGATGAATTCCAGTAATAATCTCAAAAGGTGTCTTTCCTGTACTCATGCTCACTGAATTATTGTAGACAAAGTCTGCTTGTGCAAGGGCTAAGTCCCAACTTCCTGTTTTCTCTCCAACCAAACATCTTTGCAAATTTCCCAAACTCCTATTTACTACCTCAATCTTTCCATCTCTTTGCAGGTGAAATGCATAACTAAACTTCAAATGTCTTCAACTTCCTCCAAAGTGTTCTCCAAAAGTAACCAACAAACATTATATCTCTGTCTGAAAAAATACTCCTAGGTAATCCATGCAATCTGACCACTTCCCTGAAAAACAAGTCTGCTACATGTACTACATTTGTTGTCTTCTTACAAGGTATGAAATGTGCCATCTTAGAAAATCTTTCCACCACCACAAATAATGAATCATTACCTCTCTATGTCTTAGGCAAACCAAGTATGAAATCTATGTTGATATCCTCCCAAGGTCTTTCTGCTACTATCAAAGGTTTATACAATCCAACATTCTGACTACTCCTTTTTGCAGCTTGACAAATTATGCAACTCTACACATATTTCTTGACATCCTTGTGAATCTGGGGCCAAAAGCAATTCTCACTCACCAATGCTACTATCTTATCAATTCCAAAATGTCCTACAAATCCTCCACTATGTTTCTCTTTTACCAAGTTATCCCTCATTGAACTTCAGGGTATACACAACTAATTTTCTCTAAACAACATATCTTCCTAAATAAAATAATCCAACCACTGACTTCTATCCTCAAAAACTAGTTCTTTACAAGCTCTCCAAGGTTCTGAAAATCCAGGTCTTCCTCATACAAGTTCTTCAATTCTTCAAAGCCTAATACTTCTACTTTCATCTATGCTATAAAATTACTTCTCCTACCCAAAGCATCAACAACTCTATTTGACTTTCCACTCCTATGCTTAAAAACAAAAGTATAACTCTACAAGAACTCTACCCATCTCATGTGTTTATGATTCAACTTACTTTGACTATTCAAATACTACAAACCTTGATGATCCATATACAAAACAAACTCCTTAGATAACAAGTAATGTCTCCACTTCTTCAAAGCTTGAACTATGGCATAGAATTCTTGATCATACACTGAATATCTTCTCCTTGCATCATTCAACTTCTCACTAAAATAGGCTACTGGTCTTCCTTCTTGACTTAGCACTGCTCCAATTGCATTTCCACTTGCATCATAGTTTACTTGAAATACCTTACTAAAATCTAGTAAAGCCAACACAGGTTGCTCAGTCACTTTCTGTTTCAACAACTCAAAACTTTTGTTTTCTCTAGATTTCCATCTAAAATCCTTCCTATCTCCTCTCATTGTTTTTGTCATAGGACTGCAAATAGAACTTAAATTCCTAATGAAATTTTGATAGAAACTAGCCAATCCATGAAATGATATTACCTCTCCAATACTTTTAGGTGTAGGTCATTCAACAATAGCTCTTACCTTCTCAGGATCCATCTTCAATCCATCCATTGATATCACAAATCCTAGATATACCAAATCTTTCTTCATGAAACTGCACTTCTTAATGATTATCAGCAACTCATCTTCTCTCAACCTCTGCAAAACTTGTCTTATGTGCAACAAATTTTCTTCCCTAGTCTTACTAAAAATCAAAATGTCATCCAAATATACAATCACAAACTTACCCAAGAATTTCTTCAAAACCTCATGAAAGTACTTGGTGCATTTCTCAGTCCAAAAGGCATCACCAACCACTCATACAATCCTTCATTTGTCTTGAATGTTGTTTTCCACTCATATCCTTCTTTGATTCTGATATGATGATGTCCACTCTTCAATTCTATCTTTGTAAAGTACTTAGATCCACTCAAGCAATCCATAATGTCATCCATCTGGGGCAAAGGAAATCTATACTTCACTCTGATCTTGTTTATGGCTCTAGAGTCTGTACACATTCTCCATTCTCCACCCTTCTTAGCTGCAAGCATATCAGGAATTGCACAAGGACTTAAGCTTTCTCTAATCAAACCTTTCCTCAATAATTCTTGAACTTGTCTATTCAATTCTTCATTTTCTGTCTATTTCATTCGGTGTGCTACTTCGTTAGGTAAACTAGCTCTAGGAATCAGATCCATGCAATGACTAATACTCCTTACAGGTGGTAATCCATTAGGTACATTATCTAAAATCATAGCTTCATACTCAGTCAGAAATTCCTTGATCTCATCAAGTTGACCTTCTATAGGATTCAATTCTTCAACCCTCTTAGGCACCAGGGCATAAAACATGCTCTCATGTCACAATCCATTAAGAAATCTCCTTCCATCAACCAAATAGATTCTAGAAATCATACAAATATCAACTTTAGGAACATCTTCCAAGGGCAACAAAGTCTGATTCATCCCATTAGCAACAATGGTGGATATGATCTTCTTTCCATCATGAATAGCATGTCTATCATACTGCCAAGGTCTCCCCAAAAAAATATGGCATACATCCATAGGCATAATCACACAAAACTTCATAATGGTAATTTTCTATCTTCAATTTCACCAAACATTGTTCACTTACCAATATCTTATGCTCATCTTGAATCCTTGCTATTTGATAGGGATTCGGGTGTTTCAACCTCTCCAACTTCAATTTGGTCACTATTTCTTGAGAAGCTAGGTTCTTTGAACTTCCACTATTAATGATCACTTTGCAACATTTACCAACTACCTTGCATCTGGTCCGAAAAAAATTCTTTCTCTGTAATGGTTCTTTTTTGAAACTCCTCAAAAAAGGTTGTTCTTCTATTGTTCTCAGTATTTTTGCTTGTCTCTCCTTGTTTGCATTCAAAGGATCTCTTTCCTTCTCCACCACATTTAAAGCAAGTTCCCCTGAATACTCTTTTCTCCTGCCCTATATCATCTTTTCTATATCCTTCATTTTTGTAACCACCATATCCTCCTCTTTTGTAAGATTTTATGTCATCTCTTCAGTATGAATGCTCATTCTTACTGACCTCCTTATCCTTATTTTGATATGCAAAAGTTACTCTTCCTCTTCTTTCTGCTGTAAATATTCTCCCTCTCTGGAATCTTCCACCTCTTCCTCTCTGTCTCTGCTCATGTCTTTTATTCAGCTTCTCTTTTTCTTTTAGGGCACACTAATATTCCTCTTCCATGCTCAACAACTTTATCAAACTGAACTCATCATGAATAAATGACCTCAAACCATTTACATATCTAGCTACTTGCTCAATCTCCATCTCTAAATGTCCAAATATGATATTCAATTTATAGAATTCCTCAGTATACTCTGTCACACTTGATTCTTTTTGCTTCAAATTTTGCAATTTGTGGAACAAACTGATCTGATAGTTTGTAGGCATAAATTTTTTCTTCAACTTGTTCACCATCTGATCCAATTATCTTATCTTCTCCTTTCCTCTTCTTTTTCTATCTTTCTACAAATGTTCCCACCAAAGGGATGCATGTCCTTTCAAATTTGTACAAGCAAATTTCACCTTCTTATTTTCTAGGGTACCTTCAAAATCAAAGTACTTTTCCATCTCTATTATCCAATCTAGCAATTCATCTGAATCCAACTTACCATTATAATCTGGTGGATGTAAATGTGGCTTGGTGTTCACTCTAGTTAGGGCTCTTATGAACATCTCCTTGATCAAGGCCAAGTGTCTCTTCTCTTGCAACTTCTTCTTGTTCTTTCACTTCTTAATCACTTACATCATCAACTAGTCAAACTCTTCTCTGGGCCATTTCAACTACTTCCAATCTAGCAACAATTCCTCTCAACATCTCCATTATAACTGGGTCTGCATTTCCACATGCTCCATTTCCTCTACCATTTATTCTTCCTGCAATCTTACACAAGCCATCTACAGCTACAAGCCAAATCCTTAATCCACCACCCCACAAAAAATCTTCAACAGGACTGTGCAACTTATGATGATCTCACAAGGAATGAATCTTGCTCTGATACCAATTTGGTGTAGACACGAAAGGAGATTCCTCAAAGAGAACAATCTGAACTATGCAACAAGAGTAACACAATAGAAGCAACATAAGTTATGGAGGAAAATGTAGATAAAAACACTCTCATCATTGGAAAATTCAATTACATATAGTTGACCATGTTCGGGCTTACAGATTTGGCGCATAGGCCTGATTACAACATGCTCAAAATACAGTGCTCATACATGTGAGAAAAAATCCTACAGATCAAAATTTATATACATCTTATTCTACTTGATCATATTTTGTTGTCATTCTAATGATTCATTACAAGCTTTATATCATATCCACAAGTTGAGAAACATCCACATCGACCAAAGATCATTACAATCTTTGATGAAGAAAATGTAATGTGTGCAAGAACAGGTCGGCCTCAAATCTAAAATTCTTCCATGGTAGATGTGCATGATGAACTGTGGACCTAATTGTAAGGTCAGGGAAACTCTATAGAACAAATATAAACATACCGTGAGGATCCACAAGCAACAAGCGAGAGTCGTGATCGATCCAACTAGTTGTTAGGGTTTGGGATTATTTCAAGGCCAGAACAAAAACAAATGTCACATACTCTGAAAGCGATAACTTGCCAAAAAAAGATCCAATCGAGCTGAAAGTTTGGAATAACAAAATTTAACATGTCCATAATGAAATCCTAGGTACATGCGATCTGGCGAGCAAACATGAAGAAACACCGGATTTACCAACTCGAACAAGAACAAAACAAGTACAAAACTGCATGGAAATATTTTTGGTTGATGCAATATTGCCAAGAACCAAGGATGCTCCTGCATCATCATGTATTTGTGCCTTGGCTTGCACATCCTTTATTCCTACTTGTACTTTAATTTCTACACATTTAGATGTTCTTCATTCTTTATTATGTTGTACATTAAGGCATTCATTTCAGTGTACCTATCATACCTCTCCCTTGCCAGTATTATGGGGGGTTTCTATTGTTGGTGCTAATGCTTCCTTAGTTTCATGTTGGAGTGAGCTATGTATACAGTATTTGTTCCTATCTACTAGGCAGATGCAGTGATTGGTTACCCATGCATTTTGGTGAGATGGGGCACTTACCATATGGACACTCTTCCATTCCTATTGTGAGAGATCTTTTACATTTGTACATGGATACCTCATCAGGCCTTGTTTGTCAGGACCCATCTTTGCTTTCATGCATTTTTTCCTTAGATTTTAGCTTCTCCCTAAGTTCATCTTAAGGGGGTGTTAGAGTAATACGTTGTTTACTTGATTAATTTAATCATATTGATTAATTAATTAAGTCACATTTACTTTATTTCACTTAAAACTAAACTTTATAATCTTTATTTTGTATTATTAAATTAGTCATGTCATCTCATTCATTATTATCTTGGCACTTGTCACAAGCTAATTTAATCTGTATCCTAAGGTTCTCACCTTTAGGGGTTTCATCTCCTTTCTTAAGGATTGGTCTCTTTGTAATTATTCTAATTCTAGTTAATGTATTTTTGCTTCATGTTTGAAGAGCACCATTCTTGTGTCACTTGATATACTTTGGTGACAGGTTATTTGCTTGTAAGTGTTCATTGGGATATGTGAGGCTGGATTATCAACTTCTACATGGGTCTCTTTAGCACATGAGCACCTACAAAACTCATATCTTTGATTTTTCCCAAAAAAATTATTTCGTAGATTCTATTTTTTAAGGGTTCTTGCATATTTGTGAAAAAATAGAATTTCAAAAAACAAACGATCTAGGTCTACTTAGAACGAAATTCTCTACAATACCCATCTCTTAGATTTTTCTTAAGAAGAATAAAATTTTATTTCGATGTTACCTCTACTGATCCTACTTTTCAAATAAATCTATCCTTTTCAAGAACAACTTATTTTCTCAAAAAATTTCACGATTTGGGTCTCTTTAGCACATGAGCAGCTGCAAAACCCATATCTTCAGTTTTTCCCAAAAAAATATGTTTCGTAGATTCTAATTTTGAGGGTTTCTTGCATTTTGGTGAAAAATTAGTTCTTCGAAAATCGAACAATTTGGGTTTACTCAGAACGACATTCTCTGCAAAACCCATTTCTTAGATTTATCTTAAGAAGATCCAAAAAATTTGCCTTAGTGACCTCTACTGCTTCTACTTTTCAAAAAATCTCTTTCTAAAGAACAACTTATTTTTTCAAAAAATGGATGATCTGGGTTTCTTAGCACACGAGCACCTACAAAACCCATATCTTCAATTTTTCCCAAAAAAAATGTTTTGTAGATTCTATTTTTTAGGCGTTCTTGCATGATGGTGAAAAATTGATTTTTCGAAAAATGGACGATATAGGACTACTCAGAACGACATTCTCTACAAAACCAATTTCTTAGATTTTTCATAAAAATATTTAAAACATTTGCCTCTATTACTTCTACTACTACTTTTCAAAAAAATCTATCTTTTTCAAAAACAACTTATGTTTTCAAAAAATGGACGTTTTGGGTCTCTTTAGCACACGAGCACATGCAAAACCCATATATTTGATTTTTCCAAAAAAAAATTGTTTCATAGATTATATTTTTGAGCGGTTGTTGCATGTTAGTGAAAAAACAATTTTTTGAAAAACAGGTGATCTAGGTCTACTTAGAATGACATTCTCTGCAAACCCCATTTCTTAGATTTTTCTTAAGACGATTCAAAAAATTGCTTGAGTGACCTCTACTGCTTCTACTTTCCAAAAAACTCTATCTTTTTCAAAAACAATTTATTTTTTCAAAAAATGGATAATTTGGGTTTCTTTAGCACTCGAGCACCTACAAAACCTATATCTTTGATTTTTTACCAAAAATTTGTTTTGTAAATTTTGTTTTTGACGGGTTCTTGCATGTTGGTGAAAAATCTGTTTTTAGAAAAATAGATGATCTGGGTGTACTTAGAATGACATTCTCTACAAAACCCATTTCTCTTATTTTTCTTGATAATATTCAAAAAAATTCTCTATTACCTCTATTGCTTCTTCTTTTAAAAAAAATTTGTCTTTTTCAAGAACTTATTTTTTCAAAAACCAGATGATCTAGGCCTCTTTCCCAAAAAAAATTGTTTTGTAGATTCAACTTTTGAGAGGTTCTTGCATTTTGGTGAAAAATCAGTTTTTTAAAAAATGGATGATCTAGGTCTCTTTAGCGCACGAGCACCTGTAAAACCCATATCTTTGATTTTTCCCCAAAAAATTGTTTTGTAGATTCTATTTTTGATGGGTTCTTGCATTTGGTGAAAAATTAGTTTTTCAAAAATTGAACAATTTGAGTCTACTCAGAATGACACTCTCTACAAAACCTATTTCTTAGATTTTTCTTAAAAAAGATTCAAAAAAATTGCCTTTGTTAACTCTACTGCTTCTACTTTTCAATTTTTTTTATTTTTTAAAGATCAACATTTTTTCAAAAAATGGACGATCTAGGTCTCTTTAGCACACAAGCACCTACAAAACCCATATCTTCGAATTTTTCCAAAAAAAAATATTTCGTAGATTCTATTTTTGAGGGGTTCTTGCATGTTGGTGAAAAATCAGTTTTTAGAAAAAGGGATGATCTAGGTCTACTTAGGGTGACATTCTTTACAAAATTGATTTCTCATATTTTTCTTCAAAACATTCTAAAAATTTGCCTCTACTACCTCCACTACTTCTAATTTTCAAAATAATCTATCTTTTTAAAGAACAACTTATTTTTTCAAAAAATGGATGATCTAGGTCTCTACCCATATCTAAGATTTTTCCCAAAAAAAATGTTTCATAGATTCTATTTTTGAGGGGTTCTTGCATGTTGGTTCAAATCAATTTTTTTAAAATTGGACGATATGGGTTTACTCGGAAAGACATTCTCTACAAAATCCATTTTTTAGATTTTTCTTAAGAAGATCAAAAAAATTGCCTTTGTTAATTAACTCTACTACTTCTAGTTTTCAAATAAATCTATATTTTTCAAAAACAACTTATTTGTTTTAAAAAACGGACGATCTAGGTCTCTTTAGCACACGAGCACCTACAAAATCCATATCTTCAATTTTTTGCAAAAAATATTGTTTTGTAGTTTTGATTTTTGAGGTGTTTTTTGCATGTTGGTGAAAAATTAGTTTCTCAAAAAATAGATGATCTGGGTTTTCACAGAATGGCATTCTCTACAATACCCATTTCTCAGATTTTCCTTAAAGTGATTCAAAAAATTGCCTTTGTTACCTCGAGTCCTATTTTTTTTTAAAATCTATCTTTTCCAAAAATAACTTATTTTTTCAAATAATGGACGATCTGGGTCTATTTAGCACACGAGCACCTACAAAACCCATATCTTCGATTTTTCCCCAAAAAGATTGCTTTGTAGATTCTATTTTTGAGGGGTTCTTGTATGTTGGTGAAAAATTAGTTTTTCCAAAAACAAATGATCCGAGTCTACTCAAAACGACATTCTCTACAAAACCCATTTCTTAGATTTTTCTCATGGAGAGTCAAAAAAATGTCTCTATTACCTGTACTACTACTTTTCAAAAAATCTATCTCTTTCATAAACAACTTATTTTTTCATAAAACGGTCGACTTGGGTCTCCTTAGCACACGAGCACCTACAAAACCCATATCTTTGATTTTTTCAAAAAAAAATGTTTTTTAGATTTTATGTTTGAGGGGTTCTTGCATGTTGGTGAAAATTTTGTTTCTCAAAAATTAGATGATCTAGGTCTACTGAAAACAAAATTATCTAAAATACCCATTTCTCAAATTTTTCTTAAGAAGCTTCAAAAAAATTACCTTTGTTACCTTTATTGTTTCTATTTTTCAAAAAAATCTATCTGTTTCAAAAAACAGACGATTTAAGTCTACTCTGAACGAGATTCTCTACAAAACCCCTTTCTTTGATTTTTCTTAAAAAGAATCCAAAAATTTGCCTCTATTACCTCTATTGCATCTGCTTTTCAAATAATTTTTTTTTTCAACAACTAATTTTATCAACAAATAGATGATCTAGGTCTCTTTAGCACACAAGCACTTGCAAAACCCATATCTTCGATTTTTCCCAAAAAAATTGTTTCATAGATTCTATATTTGAGGGCTTCTTGCATGTTGGTGAAAAATCAGTTTTTCAAAATACGAACGATATGGGTCTACTCAGAATGACATTCTCTACAAAACCCATTTCTCAGATATTTTTTAGAAAATTCAAAATTTTTGACTATGTTACCTCTACTGCTACTTTTAAAAAAAAATCCGTCTTTTTCAAGAACAACTTATTTTTTCAATGTACGATCTAGGTCTATTTAGCACACGGGCACTTGCAAAACCCATATCTTCATTTTTTCCCAAAAAAATTGTTTCGTAGATTCTATTTTTGATGGGTTCTTGCATGTTGGTGAGAAATCAATTTTTCAAAAATTAGACGATTTGGGTCTACTCACAACGACATTCTCTAGAAAACCCATTTCTTAGATTTTTTTAAGAATTTTCTAAAAATTTGCCTCTGTTACCTCTAGTACTACTTTTCAAAAAAGTGTATTTTTTTCAAAACAACTTATTTTTTTGAAAAATGGACGATCACGGTCTCTTTAGCACATGAGCACCTACAAAACCCATATCTTTGATTTTTGCCAAATAAAATTGTTTTGTAGATTCTATTTTTTAGGGGTTCTTGCATGTTCGTTAGAAATCAATTTTTTGAAAAATGGACGATCTGGGTCTACTCACAGTGATATTCTCCACAATACTCATTTCTTAGATTTTTCTCAAGAAGAATCAAAAAATTTACCTATGTTACCTCTACTACTACCTTGCAAAAAATCTATCTTTTTTAGGCACAACTTTTTTTTTTTTAAATGGATGATCTAGGTCTCTTTAGCACACGAGCACCTGTAAAAACCATATCTTTGATTTTTCCCCAAAAAAATTGTTTCATAGATTCTATTGAAATGCACAAGACAACTTAGAGGAGGGGGTGAATCAGTTATATCAAATCTCTTTACTTTTAAACTTAATCAATTCCACTTTATCTTTAATTTGTTATTAAGTGTGAACATGAAATGAAAATAACAGAAACACAACACCAGAGACACCAGATTTATGTGGAAAATCCAATGAGGTAAAAACCACGGTCAAGATTAACTCATAATATAGTAGAATGAAAAACCGGATACAAAAGCTCACTTCCTGAGGGCTCACTGCCCAGGTGTAAAGGCTCACTACACAGATTAAGGGGTCACTACCTTAGGATTCACTATCCAAAAGAGAGGCTCACTACCTACAAAAAAATACAAAGAAATAGGTAAAGATCTAGCACTAGGAGTTCCATATACTTCACAACTTGATAAGAAGATTATAGATACAATAAAGTAATGTTGCCACAATTCGCTTTTCCACACTCTGCTTTTCACACTTGTTCGCAAACTCTTTTCTTGCTCGAATCGAATGAAGGATGGATGATCAATTCACCACAACTTGATTTTCTTTTATACCATCTTCAACCTTAGAAACATTCACAAAGGTCAACTATACAATTTCAAATTTTAAATTCAAACTAGGTTTTCTACTCAACATTCCTCTGGTGGAGAAGAATGTGAGAGGACAAATTACATATTTAATTTAGGACCCAAACAACATCTTGGATCATGCACACACTTTCTCAAGTCGATGCACAAACATAATGTAGCATGTAGACACTAGGTCAGACAAATCTAATGAAAACACAAAAGATATTTGAAGTACACGCATCACCAACAAGATAACCTCACGTGGATTGGTCAACATGCTTCACCAGTCATTTTACCATCTCTGAGAACAACTCAGATACATCTGCAACAAATTCAACAAACTTCATTTATAGAGAACACTTCACCAATCCAATCGAGAAAACCAACAAAAATATTGGAGCTCTAGAGCATGTATTCTAGAATGCTAAACCACAATAAAAAAAATTAGAACACAAAAACCATCAAAAAGAGTAATCTCCCAAATCCGCAAGATCTGAGACCAAATATCAGAAGATTGTGGAGAAAAATCATTTCTCTTAGTACATAACCATTTAACTCTGACAAACCAGTTCACACACCAGTGAACATAACTTTTACTCTTCATCAAACCAGAAGCTGAAACTTGAGATATATTATCTAGTAAAGCTTATGAACACACCTACAGATCTGCATAGGCATAAGATCAATAGAAAAGAAATGTGGACCAAAATACCGGATCATAGTTTAGAACACACTTCAACACTATTTTTGCTATTTCTCAAATTTTCTCAAAAGAACTTGGCAAAAGCTTAACTTAGTCAACCTGTATTATGTTGAAATCAATGACAACATTAATGAAAACACCACCAAACACATGCATACTTGCAAAAATCTCCCCCTTTGTCATTGATGGCAACACATGATGTGAAAAACCACCAAAGACAACATTCATGCTTCTCAAGAGCGACAACCTGCCAAGCATTAAATTTTCACATGATCTCTCTCCCCTTTGACATCAATGGACAAGGAAATTATTGCCATATAAAGCTCTGTTCACTCCCCCTAAGGAGTACACCCACAACACATACTACAACAATGCACTTCTCTACTCCCCCTGAGGAGTAGACCTCAATCATCAATCCAGAACAAAAGAGTATGTGAATCCACTGGACTGATGCACCTCCATGTGCACTTAGTTCAAGGAAGGAGGGGAAGAAATCCCTAACTTCCCTGTAAGATACTCAAAAGTATCCTTCGAAAGGGCCTTAGTGATTATGTCTGCAACTTGTTCTTTAGTAGGTACATATTCAAGTCTAACTTCATTCCTCAATACCTTCAATGATTTTTCTCAGCCTCTTATTAAAACATCTATAGGCCTTGTTGTTATTAGAATATCCAAGAAAGATTCCTTCATCACATCTAGCATCAAATTTTTCAAGATTTTCTTCATCTCTACTAATGTAACATCTACTACCAAATACCTTAAAGTATTTCACAGTAGGAGTCTTACCAGTCCATAACTCATAAGGAGTCTTAGTGTTGTTACCTCTGATTTGAACTCTGTTAAGAATGTAAATAGTTGTATGAATAGCTTCTCTCCAATACATCAGGAACATTTGATTCTTTCATTATGGTTCTAGTTGCTTCTTGTACAATCTTGTTCTTTCTTTCTACAACTCCATTCTGTTGCGGGGTTCTAGGAGCAAAATACTATCTTTTTATGCCATTCTCTTCACAAAATGCATTGAACTCACCGGATGTAAACTCTCCACCTCTATTAGATATTAAGCATTTAATCTTCAGGTTTGCCTCATTTTCTACTCTTGCTTTAAACACCTTGAATCTATCAAGATCCTAAGCCTTTTCTCTAAGAAATGTAACCCATGTCATCCTAGAGTAATCATCAATTAAAAGAATAAAGTATTTATCACCATTCAGGCTTCCTATTCTTGTAGGACCACAAAGGTTTGTATGAATTAATTCATGCATTATGATAGAAGATTGATCTTTTCCTTTAAAACTATTTCTTGTTTGCTTTCCCATTTGACAACTTCTGTAGATTGAATTAGAAGGCTTTGTGATTCTAGGAACTCTCACAACTTCTCTAGAACTGATCCTAACCAAGTTATCAAAATTTGCATGTCCCATTCTCCAGTGCCAGATCCAACTCTTATTAATCTAAGAAACAAAACATTGACCATCACCAACTTGAAGTTGATAGATGTTTCCGTGAGTTCTTATTCTAGCGGCTACCATTGTTTTGGATCCTTTTTTGATCTCACAAGTGTTATCTTGAAACACAAGCTTAAAACCTTTGTTGCACATTTGTCCAACACTTAAGAGCTTATGCTTTATAACATAATAAAGATCATCAATATTGTGGGTAAGTGCACCAATCTATGACACAATTTTTACTCTTAAGATGGCATCTTTTTTTTTCTAAAATCAACAAAATCTAATTTGCAGGAGAAAATGAAGATAGTTATGCTCAAAATTTCAAGATGCAGCAACAACAAAAGTTGAAGTACTCCGAGTCTAGTTTCTAAGCTACTATTTTTTTGTTGAAATTAATGAAGATTAAGGGTCTCAAAATGGGGGGGCCTAAAATGGGTCCTGTTTTTATCAAAAAAATAGCATACCGCTTGAGGGCTCCCCCCTTTTTGATTAACTTTTTTTTAGAATTTCAAAAATCCCAATATTGAGAAATTAGCTAACACCATGTAGTTTATCCTCATTCTTTCAGATAATTTTTTTAATGAATATATAATATTTTATGAATTTTCAATGTGGACACATCCTGAAAAGCTGAAATTTGAGCGTGCTCCCCCCTAAATTTTTTGAAAACTAATCAAAAATTGATTTTTTTTCATCCTCTGTAGAATGGAGTCTAGTTTCAAAAAATGTAATTTGTTTCACATTTTGATGAAGGAGTAAAAGTCTATCCTAAAACTAGCACATGTTGGTTTTTTACCAAAAATAGAGGCATTTACAAAATGAGTCATGGATCAAAACCTTAACTAAATCAAAATGAAAAAGAATTATATATTTAGATAGCTAAGAGAGAGATTAAAGTTATCACAGTTTTTTTATATACTTGCATTGAAAGACATACAAATGAGATGGGGAGCATGGATGAAAATATGAGGAAATTTGGAAAATCCTATCAATTAACACATCCAAAATAGGTCATTTGGTGAGTGCCAAATCAAATTTGGCGCTCGCCAAATTTGGACTATGCCAAATGTGATGTGTCATTTGGAGCACCAAATTTGGCGCTCGCCAAATTACCTATTTTGAACAAAACTTGAATTTCCCCTCTCTTTGGTCAACAACTTTGATAATGCTTAGAGTGCATAGTTTATGATCGTAGATGGATAGTTCTGGTTTTACCTTTCATACACTCTCTAACTCGTTACCGTAATTGGATAACTCTTTATTCCTCTAAAGTCTCTCTCTCTCAGGTCTCAATCCCTCCCATGCGACCTAAACTACTCTCTTAGTCCAATCCCCTCTCCCAGGTCTCTTTCCCACCCACATAGGTACCTAAATAAATCTATCTCACTCCAACCCCCTTTCTCACTCTCTCTCTCTCTCTCCCCCTTTGGTATTTTTATCTCTCACTCCATCTCCCTCTCCTAGGCCATTATCTTGATCTCGTTGTCTCTCTCTCTCAAGTCTCTCCCTCATACCCCCTCTCCTTCTCTTAGGTCTATCACTCACTCCCTCTATCTCTCTCCCATTCTCTCTCTCACTCACTCTATCTCTCTCCCTCTCTCTCTCTCTCACTCTTTCTTAGGTATCTCCATCCCCCCCTCTCTCTCTCACACACACGCACTCCCTCTCTCTCCCAATCCATCTCTCTCACTCCATCTATCTCTCCCACTCTCTCCCACTCTGTCTCTCTCCCTCTTTCTTAGGTCTCTCCCTCCTGCCCCCTCTCCCTCCCTCTCTCTCTCTCAAGTATCTCCATCCTACCCCCTCTCCCTCTCTTTCTTTGTCAAGTCTTCCCTTCCTACCCCCTCTCCCTCTCACAGTCACTCCATCTATCTCTCTTCCACTCCCTCCCTATATCTCTCTCCCTCTACCTCTCCATCTCTCTCAAGTATCTCCCTCCTACCACCTCTCCCTCTCTCTCTCAAGTACCTCTCTCTCTCACACCCTCTATCTCTCTCTCACTCTCTCTCCCTCTCCCTATCTCTCAAGTTTCTCCCTCCAATCTCCTCTCCTCTCTCTCTCAAGTCTCTTCCTCCTACCCCCTCTCCCTTTGTCAGGTCTTTCTTTGTCTCTCTCACTCACTCCTTCCTCTATCTCTCTCCCACATCCTCTATCTCTCTCTCCTCCGTCTATCTCTCTCCCTCTCTCTCTCTCAAGTATCTCCACCCTACCCCCTCCCTCTCTATCTCTCTCCCTCTCTCTCAGGTATCTCCTCCCACCCCCTCTCCCTCTCTATCTCTCTCTCACTCCCTCCATCTCTCTCCAATCCCTCTATCTCGAGTACTCCCTCTCCCTCCCACCCCCTCTCCATCTCTCAAGTATCTCTTTCTCACTCCTTGTATCTCTCCCATCCCTCTATCTCCCACTCCCTCTCTCTCCTACACTCTTAGGTCTCTCATTCCCACCTCCTCTCTCAGGTGTCTCCCTCCCTCCCCTCTCCTCTCCCTCTCCCTCTCTTGGTTTTCTCCTACCACCTCCCCTCGCCCTCCCTCTCTCTCTCTCTCTCTCTCTCTCTCTCTCTCTCTCTCTCTCTCTCTCTCTCTCTCTCTCTCTCTCTCTCTCTCTCTCTCTCTCTCTCTCTCTCTCTCTCCCCCTCTCTCCCACTCCCTCTCTCTCTCTCTCACTCCCTCTATCTCTCTCCCTCTCTCTCAGGTCTCTCCCTCCCACACCCTCTTCCTCTCTCTCTCTCTCAAGTATCTCTATCCTACCCCCTCTGCCTCTCTTTCTTTGTCAAGTCTCCCCTCTTACCTGCCCTGCCTCTCATAGTCACTCCCTTTATCTCTCTTCCACTCCCTCACTCTCTCACTCCCTCTATCTCTATCTCTCTCTCCCCCTCCCTCTCTCTCAAGTATGTCCCTCCAAAAACCTCTCCCTCTCTCTCAAGTAGAGGGTTTAGGTTTTAAGGATTACGATTTACGGTTTAAGGTTAGAGGGTTTAAGGGTTGAGGGTTGAGGTTGGAGGGTAGAGGGTTTAGGGTTTATGGATTAAGGTTTAAGGGTAGAGGGTTTAGGGTTTAGGGATTACGATTTACGGTTTAAGGGTAGATGTTGTAGGGTTGAGAGAGAGGGGGGTGTTGAGGGTAGAGGGTAGAGGGTTAAGGGTATAAGGTAGAGGGTTTAGGGTTTTAGGGTTTATAGTTTAAGGGTAGAGGGTTTAAGGGTTTAGGGTGTAACCTGGTTAAGGGTAGAGGGTTGAGGGTTTAGGGTTTATAGTTTAAGGGTTGAGGGTAGAGGGTTTAAGGGTTGAGGATAGAGGGTATAGGGTAGAGGGTTTAAAGGTTGAGGATTGAGGGTTTAGGATTAAGAGGGTATAGTAGTTGAGGGATTAGGGTTTAGGGGTTGAGGGTTCAGGAATTAAGAGGGTATAGGGGTTGAGGGATTAGGGTTGAGGGTTGAGGGATTAAGAGGGTATAGGGGTTGAGGGATTAGGGTTTAAGGGTTGACAATTCAGGTTTGAGGGATTAAGAGGGTATAGGGGCTGAGGGATTAGGGTTTAAGGGTTGAGGGATTAGGGTTTAAGGGTAGAAGGTTGAGGGTTGAGGGATTACGGTTTAAGGGTTTAAGGGTTGAGGGATGAGGGATTAAGAGGGTATAGGGCTTGAGGATTAGGGTTTAGGGGTTGAGGGTTGAGGGTTGAGGGATCAAAATTAGTATGGGGTTGAGGGATTAAGGTTTGTGGTTGAGGTTGAGATGGATTGAGGATTATAGGTTGAGGATTAGGAGAGTTGAGGGTTGAGGAGTTGAGGAAGGGAGAGGAGTATAGGGTTGAGGATGGGTTTAAGGGTTGAGGTTGAGATTAAGAATTATAGGGTTGAGGATTAGGGTTTAGGGATTGAGGGTTGAGGTTTGGGATTAAGAAGGGATAAAGGTTGAGAGAGGAATTAGGGTTTAGAGGGTTGAGGGTTAGGGTTTAAGGGTTGAGGGTTGAGGGATTAAGAGGGTATAGGGGTTGAGGGATTAGGGTTTAGGGGTTGAGGGTTGAGGGTTAATAGATTAAGAGGGTATAGGGGTTGAGGGATTAGGGTTTAAGGGTTGAGGGTTGAGGGATTAAGAGGGTATAGGGGTTGAGGGATTAGGGTTTAAGGGTTGAGGGTTGAGGGTTGAGGGTTGAGGGTTGAGGGTTGAGGGATTAAGAGGGTATAGAGGTTGAGGGTTTAGGGATTAAGAAGGTATATGGGTTGAGGAATTAGGGTTTAAGGGTTGAGGGTTGAGGGATTAAGAGGGTATAGGGGTTAAGGGATTAGGGTTTAGGGGTTGAGGGTTGAGGGTTGTGGGTTGTGGGATTAAGAGGGTATAGGGTTGAGGGATTAGGGTTTAGGTTGAGGGGATTAAGAATTTATAGGGGTTGAGGGATTAAGAGGTTATAAGGGTTGAGGATTAGGGTTTAAAGGTTGAGGGTTGATGGATTAAGATAGGGGTTGAGGGTTGAGGGTTGAGGTTGAGGGATTAAGAGGGTATAGAGGGTTGAGGATTAGGGTTTAGGGTTGAGGGTTGAGGGATTAAGAGGTATAGGGGTTGAGGATTAGGGTTTAAGGGTTGAGGTTGAGGGATTAAGAGGTATAGGGGTTGAATTAGGGTTTAGGGTTGAGGTTGAGGTTGATGGATTAGAGGGAAATTAGGGGATTAAGGGGTATAGGGGTTGAGGGATTAGGGTTTAAGGGTTGAGGGTTGAGGGATTAAGAGGGTATAGGGGTTGAGGGATTAGGGTTTAAGGGTTAAGGGTTGAGGGATTAAGAGGGTATAGGGGTTGAGGGATTAGGGTTTAGGGGTTGAGGTTTGATGGAGTAAGAGGGTATAGGGGTTTAGGGATTAGGGTTTAAAGGTTGAGGGTTGATGTCTTAAGAGGGTATAGGGGTTGAGGGATTAGAGTATAGTGGTTGAGGGTTGACAGATTAAGAGGGTATAGGGGTTGAGGGTTGATGGATGAAGACGGTATACAAGTTGAGGGATTAGGGTTTAGGGGTTGAGGGTTGACAGATTAAGAGGGTATAGGGGTTGAGGGATTAGATTTTAAGGGTTGAGGATTGAGGATTGAGGGTTGAGGATTGAGGGATTAAGAGGGTATAGAAGTTGAGGGATTAGGGTTTATGGGTTGAGGTTTGAGGGATTAAGAGGGCATAGGGGTTGAGGGATTAGAGTTTAAGGGTTGACGATTGAGGGATTAGGGTTTAGGGGTTGAGGGTTGAGGGTTGAGGGTTGAGGGATTAAGAGGGTTAGGGGTTGAGGGATTAGGGTTTAAGGGTTGAGGGTTGAAGGATTAAAAGGGTATAGGGGTTGAGGGATTAGGGTTTAGCAGTTGAGGTCTGAGAGTTGATGGATTAAGAGCGTATAGGGGTTGAGGGATTAGGGTTCAAGGGTTTAAGGGTTGAGGGTTGAGGGATTAAGAGGGTATAAGGGTTGAGGGATTAGGGTTTAGGGGTTGAGGGTTGAGGGTTGAGGGTTGAGGGATTAAGAGGGTATAGGGGTTGAGAGATTAGGGTTTAAGGGTTGAGGGATGAAGAGGGTATAGGGGTTGATGGATTAGGTTTTAAGGGTTGAGGGTTGAGGGTTGAGGCATTAAGAGGGTATAGATGTTGATGGATTAGGGTTTAGGGGTTGAGGGTTTAGGGTTGATGGATTAAGAGGGTATAGGGGTTGAGGGATTATGGTTTAAGGGTTTAGGGTTTAAGGGTTGAGGGATTAAGGGTTTAAGGGTTTACGGTTTAAGGGTCCCACTCCTTCTCTCACCCATTCCCTCTCTTAGGTCTTCCCCCCACCATAACTTAATAAAATATCTCCCTCTCAAGTCTCTCTCTCTCGAATATCACTCCCTCCCATGCTACCTAGACTAATTTATGTCACTCCAATGCCCTCTTTAACAGTCCCTCTATGTCAGTTCTCACTTACCTCCCACCCTACCTAGACAAATATATTTCACTCCAACCCCCTCTCCCACACTCCCTCTGTCTTTGTCTCTCTCTCCCCCTTTGGTCTTTTTGTATCTCTTGGGTCTCATCCCTCCCAACCCCTCTCTCCTTGTCAGGTATTTTCCCCCATTACATAACTAGATAATTCTCTATCCCTCTCAAGTCTCTATCACTCTCAGGTCTTAGTCACTATCACACTATCGAAACTAATCTCTCTCACTCCTATCACCTCACTCTCTATCTTGAGTGTCACTCCCTTTGTCTCTATGGAATCTCTCCCTTTCAAAACAACACATTTTGTGCTCACCAAATTTTTCGTGTGCCAAATTTTCTGCTCTCCAAATTTGGCGAGCACCAAATGTGTTTTACCTTGAAATGGTAAAATAGGGGTTGACCTTGTCATTTAGTCCCACATGCTTCTATATTTTTCTGGTTCAGCACTTTATCCAATTCAAAAATGCCTTTTTTTATGTAGTTGACTTCATTTTGTAAAAATCTATGCTTTATCCATCACCTTTTTATCAGCAATCTGCATGGTAGACAAAGTAGAAGAAGAAATTTTGAAGTTTCTACATCATTTTACCTTATCTCTGGTAATATATTCATTTTGGTAATATTGAAATGTTTATATTTAGTATATTTGTTTATTTTTGACAATATAAACTAAATTTCTTTAATGATTTTACTAATCATATCAATTGGACATAGAATTCAACATTGAATTAGATGGGATTTGAATAAAAAAATTTAATTTTTATGAGTTTGAAGAACAAAAAAAGGAAAAAAATGACATTTAATTAACACAAATTTACTTATGAATTCTATTTACATTGCTTATAGTAGTCCATTTCCAACATGGCTAGTGGAATTCACTCTATTTCATCTTAGGTAGATGTTTATATTGAGGTTTTTTGTTTTGTTTTCAAAATGTTTAGACCATTCATTTGATGATTTTATTAATCTTCATTGTTACACATAAAATTCAATAGTAAATAAGATGGATGTTTGCATGTAAAATTTTAACTTTTAGGAGCTTCAAGATATAAAATGGAAAACACGACATAAGAGTTTCAAATTCATTATAAGTGATGGTTGTGGGAAAACTTTTATTTTCAACTAATTTGGAAAACTTGATAGCTTTCATCAATGTTAATGCAAGTTTCCATTATTTTTTTATTCCATAAAAAAATCACCTTCATCACATGTGCTTAGATAAATTCAAGTGAGTTGACATAGTTTTTAATGCAAGTTTCCATTCATTCATACCATTTACCTTTCTAATAAATAAAAAAGTGAAAATTTTGTGTAATTGAGAATTCTTATTGTCTTTCTAAGTTACCTCATTTCCAAAGAAATCTAGTGAATAATTATAAGATATAGCATCACAAACCCTTCTTTTAATTCATCTTGTTCATGGCTTCATTGACAATCACAATGTGGTTTTGAGAACAATAAACACAAGATTCTCTAATTTTCATTTCGGTGGCAACAACTTATACCTTAGGTTTGTGATGTAGAGAAGGGATAAAAAACCTTCAACAATCACAATTAGATCAGTTTCAAACAATCTTCAATCCCAAAAACCTCAATTCAATGCTCAACTAACCAATTCACATTCCCTTCCTTGTAGCATTCACAATAGAGAAAATTGTTCATATCTTATCATATCTTAGTCACTGGAACCCTCTCTAATGCATCTAAACACTAAACCCTTTCTTTAGGCCTTTATATTCTTTAAACAAGGAGGGTTTATTGAAAATGAATGTTCTAGGCCTCTGGTACAGCAACACCTTGTAAGCTCAATTTTGTCAAAAAGGTCATCTTTAGTGAGCATGGTGAAATGCTAGGATTTTAGTTAACGTTGAGTATTTTTTGTTTAATAAGGTCAATTAGAAAATTTTATAATATATTTGGAGCTAAGGGAGTTCAGTTGTGTCATAGCTTGCAATTTGGCAAAATGTGGTTAGAAAAGTTGCTAAAAGATGAAAATGTTGCAGAGTTAGGTGCATGCAAGGCTAGGTAAGTAGAATGTTAGTTCTAGGTGCTCATTTGTGTTGTCATGAGTCCATTAATGTGAGGAGAACCTTGAGGAAGAGGTGAGAGTATGGAAAAAATGAAGAAGATCAAGAAGAATTCCCTGTTTTTAGTGTAAAATTCTGAGTTTTGACTGGTAAATCTATGTTCCAGACCACTGTACGGCCCCATACAAGTGGTTAATGGTCTAAAATATATGGGAAACATTAAAGACATGTATTATCTTTCATTTTTAGTTTTATTTATTTAATTTCATGGAGGTTTGTGAGTTTTATGATCATTCTGGTGCTAATGGGTATGCAACCCTATTTTGGGGTTTTGAACACTAAAGAATGCATGTATGAAATTTTCCTTCAGTGGATACCTCTAGAACTTAGTGAAATGAAGGATAATAGGTTTATTTCCATGTTCAATAAGGATTCAAGAGTTGAAGAGTTGATGGAAGTGTTTTGTAAGTTGTTGTCTTAGTTGATTTCTTGTGTGTCTTGACCAAAAATTGAGGTTTCAAGTAGTGGTTTGAGGAAATAATAGTGCTAAAGGTTTGGAGTGAGTTTTTAGACCATGTGCAGGTTATTTTTAAAGTTTTCCAAGTATTGGTTGGGTGTGGAGTGTTGCGGAAGTCCGAATTCCATAAACCCCTATGGGAAACCTATTTTGAAATAGCTTAGAGTGAGGGTTTGAAGGTTGGTACCTTATTGAACATTCTAGTCCCTAAAATAGGTGGAATATGAGGTTTGACAACCTAAATTTTTTTTTTCTATGGAGATCAAGAGCTTTGAAGGTGTTTAAAGGAGTGTCTCTTTGTAAGAGTGGCCTTATTGGCCTAGTTGCTTGAGTGGAATAGGGCTAGTTTGAGGTATTTTCTCCAAAAGAGTTTATAGTAGTTTTGAGATATGTTTTAGGCCATGGAAAAGGGTATATGAAAATTTTGTTATAGTCTTCATAAGTTACCTAGTTCATTAGATATTAGTGACTATCCTATGAGGAAGGATTACTAGTTTGTAAGTGGTTAAGTAGTGAGTGATACAAAATGGTGTTTCTTGGTAAGTTAAGTGATCAAGTTGTGTTTGGTTTATTATTTTAATCTTTTTAGATGCCTTAATAGGGTTATGCAAAGCCCTTATACCTTAGTGTGGATTGGAGTCCTTAGAATCCTATTTCCTTTTATGAAACTTCGAAAGAGTGTGTGTAAGTCTATTAAGAGCCTTCCTCTAAATCTTTGAATAATTTCATTATGGATCCCTACATTTACTACATCAACCTCTAGCTACTTTTCCAACTCTTCAAACACACTCAAAATCCCTACTCGAATATCTAACCCTATAGACATCTAACTCCATCATATGAATAATGTTGTCTACCATAGACATGTTTGATAATTCCAAACAACTCACTACCTTCTTTCATAAAATGCTTTGGTATGTTTCATATATAATGCAATGTAATCAACGATATCAATATTTCCATAAAATGCATTACTTACTTTTGTTCTATGTGTGTTTGTGGTTCTATGTGTGTTTGTGAACATGTAGCATTCAACATCATGCTGAGGAAACTACCAAAGCCTCTAACACCAAAAGAATGTGTAGCTAAAAATGCAAGGAGAAGAGAATCAAAAAATGTAGCCCGTGAAGCAAAGGAATTGCATCCGATACAGCCAAAAATTCCTGTGCTATCTAAGAGAGATGTCAAATTGGAAAAACAAAGGGCACGAATGAGGAAAGTTCATTTTGAAGGATAGGAATGGATACCGAAGTTGGGGGCACATCATCAACCATAGGTGAAGCTCAATGCACATCTCCAGTTGAAGACACATTCGCAAAAACATGTGGTTTTCCAAGTACATCATAAATCACATCTCCAATTGAAGACACACCATCAACAAGATTTCATTTTGAAATTACATCAACAAACACATCTCTATTTGAAGGAACTCCACAAATGACATCTCAAGTTGGAGGTACAAAATCATTTACATGTTAATCTCAAGGTATCTCATCAATTGCATCTCCGATTAAAGGTACATGATCTATTCCCAATGTTGACACAAATTTACATTTGAGAACTCCTCCTAGAGTTTTGCATAGAAACCTACATTTTTTATTGATATTGATTCCAATGTTTTGAAATGGATGCCTAATAATATTCCAAAATGTACATGTCAAAGATATGCACAGAGGATATGGAGTTTATTTTTTGTGAAGCTAAGTGAGGGTGGAAGATGCCAACTATTTGTTGAAATGATGAGGCAACACAAATTTAGGCCCACCATGAAGGCTCTTCGGCTAAGATTTTTGAATGAATCAAGTGAAAATTCCATTGTAAAGAACTTGATGAGTGCATATGGGAGTGTGGGTTCTACCTCACACACGAAGGATAGTTGTGCCACACGACATGTGATGACAAAAACACTATTAAGTAGTCAAATAATGAACAAGGTGAACCTTACAAAGACAAGTAAGTCTTTGGAAATAAGTAGATCATATCTAATGAGAGCCAAAGGAAGGTGTGAAAGAGTGGAGGATCCAAATAGCAATGAATTATGGGCATTCTCGGGTAGAGTGCCACGTAAAGATACAAGAATTTCTCAATGCTTGAGATATTTAATAGTGAATTATTGGAAGGATAACACAAGGAGCTCTCCTAATCAAAGAGATATTGTAAGAAGGAGAATTCATAGTAAAATTTGTGAGCCACATCCAATGCATTATTTTGATACCACTCAAACCCAATGTTTTTCTAATTTTATATAGAAGTTTCCTAAAATTAAAATATGTCAAAGATATTTTGAAATGCTAAAGCCTTTTTATGTCAAAATAAATTAGATATGCACTACTTGTTGTTGTAGGGTTCATATTGATTTTTCTAACCATTATGATGTTTATCGACGTATATGTGTAGATATGCATGCTGAAAATGTTTTGCAGGAATGTAACATAATGCCTCCACCTAAATCGTAAAGGAAATTTTAGTTTTCCATTTCATGTAAAAGAGAGGATGGTCAATTTTTTTACAAGAAGTCTTGTTTGGATGGCACATGTGATCATTGTGGTGGCATGCAAGATTTTCCAATTTTCCAACACATGGCTAGTACACACACAATTGGAGACAAAATTATGGAATTTGGAAAATATAAGACAGTGGCATTTAGTCTAAAAGATGGGAAAGAAGAAAAGAAGTGTGAATTGGGCAGTGCTAAGATTCTAGTGTACTAGTTTATGGGCATTTTATGTGATCAGGTGTTCTGTGAGTATGAAAGGTATACACACAAAACAAAATGGTTGGACTCATAGTTCAAGTTATGCAAGGACACATTTCCACTTTGTCATATCGTTTCAGTAGTCAACTTTGGTGAGAACTACACACTACAGCAACTGAATGAGGTGCAATCATAGTACTATAACTCCACGCAGGTTACTATATTTGTGCATATAGAATTCATTCATGCAAATGATAATACATAGTAAAATGAGAAAGTATTGAGGGAGTATCACTTTTACATTATTGATGATCGCACACATTCTATAGAGTTTGTGCATGGTTGATTTCATATGTTCTATGTTGATCTGGCTAGCAGGGGCATATCATTTAGTCAACATATCATATGTTCAGATAATTGTACATCACAATTCAAGAATGCCAGAATGCTTTACTGGTTGAACAGGATGCATAGGATCAGTGGTGTTCATCATATCTACAACTTCTTAGAGGTCGGGCATGGAAAGGGGGAGCATGATGGAGTAGGTGCATGTATCAAAAGAGCCCTAGCACAAGAAGAGTTAAAGTACATAGACAGTGTGAAGTTGACAGATGCAAGATAAATTTTCCAGTGGTGCAATGGTGCAATGGGTCCAGGTAGCGAAGGTAATTCTTTAGTTCATAGATTTTTTCATTTAGTATATGATACTAACATTGTAAAATATGAGGATTGTTGTACACTAACAGGATCAATTGAGCTACACTCTTTTAGAAGCTCCAATGAAGGTACATGGACTATCCATACATGGAAGATGGCATGATTTTTTTTTGCATGTACACTTCAAGCATAAAATGATTGTGAGTCAATAGAGTTAGTTGATGAATGGTCTATAAGAAGTCTAACCCCACTTGACACTTATCATCTCCCGACGGCTCTACAAATCATGAAGATGCAATCATCCATTGACTTTGATCATGTATCAGACCTACTAGAACTAGGTAATATATCTTATTTATAGGTTTTATTATGATGCTTAGTAAATACATCTAACAAGATGAACATATCAATGCAGGGTAGGTTTATGCGGTGATTGCAAATGAAGATAATGAAGAGGGCATAGATTATTACCTATGCCATTGTATCGAGGCTAAAAAGAAACTACATGCCCCAATTATAGATGGAGAAAACATAGAATATCCTATAGGTTCGATGGTTGTTATTGGAACATGGCTTCAAAGGCACCTAGTTAAGAATGTTGCAATTTGGTTGTTTGAGGACTTCGACATGCATCATAAGATTCTTCACTACTCGAACTTTGTCATCGCCACCAACGTTCATTTGATCAAATATAAGGGCAGACCTACGAACAAGAACTTGTGGAAAGTGTGTGTCTGACCACAAGGAAATACTTGACACAATAAAGAGTAGAGAAGACCCAAATGGTTCCCTAGATTCGTTTGTATGTATGCACATTGAATTTGTAAATTCATGTTATTGATCATTGCTTTCTTTCAAGCATTTAAGTTTGATTGTATAGGGGTTCGCAAAATTGCATTAATGTAGATATGCAAAATGATGGTTATATGTTGCTCTCTATTGAGAACCTTTAATTTGGTATTCTAATCAATAATAGGGAGGTTAACCAATTACAAACACAAGTTCATCCAACTCAAACCAACATTTTTCCTTAACAACTCTTTTTCATCAACTCTTCGCTATTTCCACCTAGTTTCCTTATACATGTCCAAAGACCAAAACTAGGGAATAACTATCGACCCTCTTAACAAACACACAAATAATTTAGGGTTTCAGATACCCATGACACTCATTCCAAACATATCTCAAATGGGCATATCACTCTTTTGGACCAACACCTTGCAATCAGGCTTTTTCACCATTTTAGACCCCCAAATAAGTCACTTTTACGAAGGACCTATGCCTTAAAAATTCCTTTTCACCTAAATTTCAATTGGGAAGCACTCACTAGTGAAAAAAATCCCAAATTCCACAATTACTTTATAGAGACACATTTCCCAAACCACCCTACTATGATACCCTCATTTCTTGCTCTATACATGGGGGTTTATTGAAAAACAATCTTCCATGGCTTTCCTAACCCAACCAATACCTCCAACACTTCATAAAAGACCTACACAAACTCAAAAGGACATAATATCTCTTTTGCCCCCAAGTTTCCTATCATTTTCCCACTCAAACCACTCAATTTCACCCAAATTAGGTAACTTTTTCAAAGGCACTATACTTTAAGCTTTCCCTTTCATTCAAAATTCAATTGGTCAGCCTTCTACATGTGTTCAAACCAAAGAATCCACCATTTACCCTCAAACAATCATTCACCCAAGCACCAAATCACAAAACCCTGCTTTTAAGCCAAATAACATAGGGTTTATGAAAATCACACATCCAGCCCTCACCAAAACTTGCCAATACCTCAAACAGGTGTAAATACCTTTTCCCAAACTTAATTCATCAATAAATAACATTGCACAACCTTTTTACACAATTTACTATCTCAAAACCTCACTATTTCACTTCGAAAACACAAATTTTCACTCTAGGGTTTCATGCCCAATAGAACAGTCAACCTCCCTTGCACAAATTCCACATTCTCACACTAGTTTATTGATGTTGCAGACCCATTCCTCAAGTTACAGTGGCCACAATGAGAGAAATGGGTCAGTTTACCATATTAAATGTCTTTCAAACCTTATTTGACAACATCTTGACTCATTCATCCTAACTAGAGTCAACTCAGAAAATGGAGGAAAATGTGTTATGCACCATATTCCCTATTAGTGTTTGATGTCATATGCATTTACGACTGTCATTGATCCTTTTTTGATTGTGATTGTAGGTAATATTGAAGTTTTTCAAATTTTAAGAAAAGAACAACATCAATTGGTGGTGCAAGTGTTATGTGGTATGAGAAACATCGGTTGCTGGTGCATTTTCTGGTTGTCAATCTTCTCTTTCTTTTCCATCTCGTAAATTTCTCAGATTCTTATATGCTACATATTTTATGTTAATTATGTCAGTGATATATTTGAAATTTATACGTAGGATCATCGAGAGATGAGAAAGTGGCAAAAGGCCACATCACCATTGTAGGACCTTCAATCGACCTCCTTATCTAGCATGCATGAAGGTGATAGTAGGTCTCATAAGGTGTATGACTAACATTATTTAGTTATTGCTCTTTTAATGATTTTTATGTGAGTCCATGTGTAAGATTGATAGGCTTTTGTAGGTTTTTCTGGACCAAATTCTTATGAGAGTACAAAACCACAGAGAGGATACTACCCATGTGTTTCATAGGGAGCAGGGGATGTACATGTTTTCAAGGATTTTGGAATGCAAATAATTGGGCCAGCTGAAGTGGATTGGAGAAAAGAAACTAGGTAGCAACTCCTTTTGTTTCTTCTTGTACAATATATTTCATGATTTGGGCTACAAATGGGAGGATTATTTCCTTGCATGTATTGCTACAAGTATTAACAAATGGGAAAATTTTCAAGATGTTCTTCCATCACTATTGTAATATTTTTCATTGACTTTTTGTATTTTTTGATATACAAAAATTATGAGAAATTAATGAATACAAATGTGTATATTCCTTAATATATGCCTCAATTAAATGTGTATATTACATTTAAAATTAGCTGTAATGCTTCATGGTTTACATTTAAAGTTGTCTTCAAGGAAAATCATGTGGATTTATGAGTAAGAATGAAATAATGTCTAATATAATTATAGAAAGACATATTTTAGTGCCCCTACCTTGTCAATCCTACTGAATTGGCAAGCGAGTGAGCTCACTAGCTTTCCAATTTCATAGGGTTGACAAGGTAGGGGTGGCGTATGCCTCATAGAAATTGATGCAACCTAGGTCATCTCTAACATACCTCAATTCCACCTAAGACTCCTTTGGAGCAACTTGCTAAAAACATGAGAACAATGTTGTCCAAGGCCTCAATTACTCCATATTTACAAAGAGAATGTGTTTTAAACTTTTCCTTTCACCCAAAAATTAATTGGTCAGCACTCACCTGCCATAGGAAACACCTAATCCACAAATTTTAGGGCAAGATAGGCCCTGCAACACCTCAAACGCGAAAGCCCTCACTTTTTAGAATATACCCTAGGGCTTATTGAAAAACTATGCTCGACACCTTCTCAAACCTCAAAACCAATTTAAAAACTTTGGAATAACCCTGCACATGCTTAAAAGAACAAGAAAAATGACTTCTCAACAAACATTTCCCACTTTTACCCTCTCTAACCTCACTTTTTCTTGTAAAAACACCCCAAATGCCACGTAGGGCATCACCAAACATTAGTATGCAGACCTCCCCTTCTCAATAAATAATGAAAACATGTTTGTATATCTCAACTATGCCTATCCACTAAGTTACAACATCATACAATCGGTGGAAGGCTTAAAACACCATTTTAATTGTACTCAAACCCTTGAAACAAGGCTCACAAATCGACCTCTAGTAAAATGCCTATTAAATGCACAAAATTAAATGAAATTTATTCAAACCAAGTTTGTGAAATATTTAACTATGCTACCCACTATTTTACATTAAGAAGTAAGCACAAAAACCTTATACAAAACTGTACAGTAGCAATAAACTTCAAAAATTCTAGAAAACCTCAAAAATGGCATGGGAATAACAAGATTTTATTGTTTTTCTTTCTAACTTGGTTTCTCCAACCTCAAACTCAAACATAAGAAGCCTTTTCAAACATGAAAAGCACCAAATACCATCCTACAACTAACTCCAACTAATTTTCAAACTTGTTATGAATGTTGGAATACAAATTGCACTTTTTTACATATTCTTATTGACAACATTTTTGCTCATTTTGCATTATTTTGAAATTTGATACTCCTAGACTCCTAAGACATTAGATATGGTCTACCTAGACCTTATTGAATCCAAAAAACATGACCTCACACTAGAAAAAGTGACATTCAACCTATCTTGACAACTTTTATCAAACTTGACAACATTTTCACTATGATTTACAACTTCCACAAAATGGAAACATAAGACCTTAAAACTTCACCAATTACTCATAAGAGCGTGTGAAGCTTTGTGAGGGAATTTCAAGTTACTCATTTTAAGTTAACCTCATAATGAGCACCTATGATGTAGACATTATAAGAAAAGGATTCCAACCTCCTTCCTTCCCTCAAAACTCAATCTTGGTTTATTTTCAAGTTTGCACCTAGTCACTCTTGTTGGTCTAAAATTCTATTTTTCCCTCCTTAACTCTCATAATTCCTTAACAACCTCTACAACAAACCGCCATTTTAGTAACCCATTTAACCCTTCTTGAACATACATCAAACCCCATAAAAATCCTTTGGATCAACTTTCACAAAAAAAATACCCCCCTTTATTTTTCCTAGCACACGCAAACCACCGTTGGGTAGTATTAACCATTCTACCAAACCACCAATTCCTCCACTTTTAGGGTGTGATAAGCCCTATAACATAACAAACCCCAAAACCCTCTTCATTCACAAGTTAGGAAAGGGTTTATTCAGAACCCATACTCCAAACCTTCCCACAACCAACCAAAGCCTGAAACACCTTCAAAAAGGTCTACACAAGCTTAAAAGTTCAAGAGATATCACTGCCCCCAAATATTTCTTCAAACCCTAGCACTAAACCACCATTTTCCACTAAAAAATACATCATTTGACATCTAGGGAATCACCTTAAAACCCTCTATTCGCCTCCCTTGCATACAAAACTTTGAATACATGTTTTATAACCCTAACTAAGCCTTTCCATTGAGTTACAAAAAGATACAATGGGTGGAAGGCTCAATATGACATTTTAATGCACTCAAAACCCTTAAAATAGGGAATACAGACCAACGCTCAGTAATTGGGTTCTAAAATGCACAAAATCACTTGAAATCCAACCAAACCAAAACTAAAATGGAGTTAAGTTTGCTACCCACCTAATTCCATTGAAAAGAGAGCACAATCAGTTTGACCTACGTTCAACCAACTCGATCCCTTAAGGGTCCAAAGTGCAAAAGGGAAGAAATCTTTGATAGGGTATTACTCATAAACCGTGGTGCATAAAAAATATCTTTCTAAACCTATGAGATCATTTTGGGCCCCTCTACAATAACCTATCTCAATTTTTGTTATCTCGGAGTGGTTTTCCTGTAGTCTCTAGTTTTCACTTGATGGAAAAAGTGTCAAATGTAAGCAGTGCAAAGTTGCAAAGTGGTGCAACTTTCATTCTACAGCTCATGTGACCAAAAAGACTATCCTGACGCATCCAGGTGGGTACGTTTACACTAGGCATGGTCCTATTTCATATCCAAACACGCGGAATCACTTTGAGCTACGTTCAACTGGATCGATCCCTTAAGGGTCCAAAGTGCAAAATGGCTGCAAACTTCAACATGCTATTACTCAGACATCAGGATGCTTAGAAACTTCTCATATAATCTTACAAGATTGTGTTGGACCCCTCAACAATAACCTCTCTTGGTTTTTCTATCTCAGAGGCATTTTCCTATGGTGGCGAATTTTCACTTGGGGAAAAAGTTATCAAATGCAAGTAGTTAAAAGATGCAAAGTCGTGCAACTTTCATTCTATAGCTCGTGTGACCAAATAGACTATCCAGATGCATGTGGGTGGGTATGTTTATGCTAGGCATGGTTTTCTTTCACACCCAAACACATGGAATCGCTCTGAGCTACGTTCAACCGGATCGATCCCTTAAGGTTCCAAAGTCTAAAATGGCTACAAAATTTAGCATGCTATTACCTAGACACCATGATTCATAGAAACATGTTGTTTGATCCTACAAGATTGCGTTGGGCCCCTCTATAATAACCTGTCTTGTTTTTTGTTATTTCAGATGCATTTTCTAGTGGTGGAAAATTTTCACTTCAGGAAAGAGTTATCAAATGCAAGTAGTTGAAAGTTGTAAAGTGGTGCAACTTTCATTCTACAGCTCGTGTGACCAAATGAATTGTCTTGATGCATCTAGGTGGGTATTTTTATGCTAGGAATGGTCTTCTTTCACACCCAAACACTCATAATTGCTCCGAGCTACGTTCCATCGGATCAATCCCTTAATGGTCCAAAGTGCAAAAAGGCTGCAAACTTTAGCATGCTCGTATTTAGACACTAGGATGCTTAGAAACTTCTTGTCTGATCCTAAAATATTGTGTTGGACTCCTCTATAATAACCTCTCTCATTTTTTTCTATCTCGGATGCATTTTCTTGTGGTGGTGAATTTTCATTTGCAGAAAAAGTTGTCAAATGCAAGTAGTTGAAAGTTACAAAGTGGTGCAACTTTCATTCTACAGCTCGTGTGACCAAACAGACTATCTCGATGTATCTAGGTGGGTAATTTTACACTAGGCATGGTCCTCTTTCACATCCAAACACGCGGAATCGCTCTGAGCTACGTTCAACCGGATCGATCCCTTAAGGGTCCAATGTGCAAAATGGCTACAAACTTCAACATGCTATTAATCAGACACCGTGACACTTGAAAACTTCTCATCTAATCCTATGATATTATGTTAGGTTTCTCTATAATAACCTCTCTCATTTTTTTCTATATCAAAGGCATTTTCCTATGGTGGTGAATTTTCACTTCGAGAAAAGTTGTCAAATGCAATTAGATGAAAGTTGCAAAGTAGTGCAACTTTAGTTTTGCAGCTTGTGTGACCAAATAGACTATCTCGATGCATTCGGGTGGGTAGGTTTATGCTAGGCATGGTCCTCTTCTACACCCAGACATGTGGAATTTCTCTGAGCTACGTTCAACCGGATCGATCCCTCAAGGGTCGAAAGTGCAAAATGGCTGTAAACTTTAGCATGCTATTACTCAGACACCATGACACTTAGAAACTTCTTGTCTAATCCTATGAGATGTCATTGGGCCCCTCTACAATAACCTCTCTCATTTTTTTCTATCTCAGAGGCATTTTTCTGTGGTGGCGAATTTTCACTTGGGGAAAAGTTGTTAAATGCAAGTAGTTGAAAGTTTTAAAGTGGTGCAACTTTCATTTTGCAGCTCGTGTGACCAAATAGACTCTCCTGACATGTCCAAGTGGGTACGTTTATGCTATGCATGGTCCTCTTTCATACCCAAACACATGGAATCGCTCTGAGCTATGTTCAACAGGATCGATCCTTTAAGGGTCCAAAGTGCAAAATGGCTGCAAACTTCAGCATACTATTACTCGGACACCGTGACACTTAGAAACTTCTCATCTAATCCTACGAGATCATGTTGGGACCATCTAAAAAAAATCTCTTGGTTTTTTCTATCTCAGAGGCATTTTCCTGTGGTGGCAAATTTTCACTTGGGGAAGAACTTGTCAAATGCAAGTAGTTGAAAGTTGCAAAGTGGTGCAACTTTCGTTTTGCAACTCGTGTGACCAAACAGATTGTCCCAACATGTCCGGGTGGGTATTTTTACACTAGGCATGGTCCTCTTTCACACCCAAAAATGTGGAATCACTCCGAGCTACGTTCAACCGATAGAATCCCTTAAGGGTCCAAAGTGAAAAATGGCTGAAAAATTCAACATGCTATTACTCGGACACCGTGACACTTAGAAAATTCTTGTCTAATCCTATGAGATTGTGTTGGGTCCCTCTACAATAACCTCTCGTGGTTTTCACTATCTTGGAGTCATTTTCCTATGGTGGTGAATTTTCACTTGGGGAAAAAGTTGTCAAATGCAAATAGTTGAAAGTTGCAAAGTGGTGCACCTTTCATTTTGTAACTCGTGTGACCAAATGGACTGTCCCGATGCATCTAAGTTGGTAATTTTATGCTAGGAATGGTCCTCTTTTGCACCCAAACATGCAGAATTGCTCCAAGCTACGTTCAACCGACAATATCCCTTAAGGGTCCAAAGTGCAAAATGGCTGCAAAATTCAACATGCTCATATTCGAACACCGTGAAACTTAGAAACTTGTCATCTAATCCTACGAGATCAGGTTGGGCCCCTCTACAATAACCATGATTCTTAGAATCACCCTTGATAGGGTTTGGAGGAACAAAGGCTTGGTGTATCAGCTAGATTTTTGTTTAGGTGATTGAAGGCCTCCCTGCTCTGCATCATGCTATTGCTTACTATTACGCTTTGATAGATTTTTTCCAAGCATCCATAGCTTGTTTGAAATCACTTTTTTTATAACTTTAGCCTTAGTAGCAAGGCAGTGAATTGATTGATAAAATGTTTTGGTAGACATGTATGAAAAATTCTATAGCATAGACAAGGCAGTGAACTATTTGAAATAAATGCCTCAAAGAAATGTGGTCCCATAGTGATGGAATGCCATGACAAGCACATTGAGACCATATTTCTTTGAGCCATTTTTTTTGAACAGTTCAATGCCTTGTCTATGCTATTGCTTATTATTATGCTTTGATAGATTTTTTCCAAGCATCCATTTAGCTTGTTTGGAAGCATCCGCTTAAGGATTTTAGCCATAGCAACAAGGCAGTAAACTATTTGATAAAATACTTTGGTAAATATGTACAAAAAATGTGGTAGCATAGACAAGGCACTGAATTGTTTGAGAAAATGCCTCAAATAAACGTGGTCTCATGGTGATGGAATGTCATGACAATCCATAACAATTTTCTTCTCATGGCATTCCATCACCATGAGACCACATTTTTTTGAAGCAGTTCACTACCTTGTCTATTCTATCACTTGCTATTATGCCTTTCTATATTTATTCCAAGCATCCATAGCTTGTTTGAAAGCACATGTTTGGTGTAGGAGCACCACTGGTCCAAAATTGTCAAATTAAGTTCATAAGGTCTACACTCTATAAGTCTTGAATTTTATTTTAAAATAAGGTCTATAATACCATTTTGTGATGTAAGTTGTCAATATTGAGTCATTTTAGGTGTTTAGGAGGTTTGGTATTTCAAAAATGCAAAAATGGGAAAACTTGTGAAACTATGCAAAAAAGCAATATTTTAAACTTGCAATTTTTGAACATAAGAGAAGTCCAACGGTCAAGGCTTTTCAATAGGCCATTTGAGGAATTTGAAGAGTTATTTTTGAGGGAAAAACATAAATATGTGGAAATTCATCGATGTAAGAGAGATTCTTGATGTTTTTGAAAGTGAAATATAAATATTAACATCACTGATTTTTCTAGATTTCTATATTTTTCCATATAAAATAGACTTGTACGGCATGTGCATTACTTTGTGGATTCCAAATCATGGTGGATGGAATTATAGATAGTTTGAAAAATCCTTTGAATCCATTTTCAAGGTTTTATTTTGAGTTTTGTGCATTTTATCATCAATTTAACCAAACCGGCTTGAACTTGTACAAGTGAAGGTTTTGAGTCAATAATATGGATTTTTTACCCATTCCTCTTTTTGTAGCCTCTGTAACTTTAGGAATGGGTCTGCACTAATATTAAAAAGGTGTGAGGATGGTGAATTAGAGTAGGGGAGGTCTGGAGGTGAATTGGGTGTGAAGCCCTATGAATAAATTTTGAGTTTTCCTTTCAAAAAGGGAGGTTTTAGAGAGTGAAACCGAGTTTTTGAGTTGGGAAGTGTAGTTTTATGAGGAATTCAGCATGAGTAGGGTGGTTTTGACTTGTTTGAGCAATTGAAAGGTTTTGGGTTATCCGGGAAGTGTCATTTTCAATAAGCCCCTAGTTTGTAGGCACTAAATGATGGTTTTATGATTTGGGTAGTAAATGATTGAATCACTGCAATCTAATGGTGAAATTTGAATTTTTGATAGATATGAAGTGCTTCCCCAAGGTTTCAAGAGTTTTGGACAAGTTTTGAAGGTGGTATGTTTCTAAAAGTGGGCTAATTTGAGCCCTAAAAGGCGTGAAAAGCCTTATTTGAGCAATTTGTTACAAAAAATCCTTAGGTTTTTTTTTGGTACGTTGTTAAACTCAATGATGGCTCCCTGAAATAGGGTTGTTCTTGGTTTGAAAAAGAAGATATTGAGAAAATATACCCTATTTTGTGGGTTTGGAGTGCTACAAGGAGGTAGCTTGATTTGGTGAGAGTAAAGAGCTATGAGGATTTGTGACTTGAGGATTGTGATTAATGATTGGAATTGTGTTTAGTGAGATTCCAGGACCTCCCCTACTGCATCAATGTTTTAGGTTTTTATCCATAGTAGATAGGCAATTAATTGTTTGATATAATTCTTTAATAGACATGTATGAAAAATGTGGTAGCATAGAAAAGGCAGTGAATTTGAAAAAATGCCTCAAAAAAATGAGGTCTCATGGTGATGGAATGCCATGACAATCAAATTTCAGAGATTTGATTGTCATGGAATTTTGTCACCATGAAACCAAATTTATTTGAGGCATCTTTTGAACTAGTTCAATGCCTTGTCTATGGATTGTCATGGCATTCCATCACCACATTTATTTGATGCATTTTTTCAAACAGTTCACTGCCTTGTCTATGCTATTGCTTACTATTATACTTTTGATATATTTTTTTAAAGAATCCATAGCTTGTTCGAAATCACTTGTTTTAGGCTTTTAGCCATAGCAACAAGGTAGTGAACTATTTGACAAGATGCTTTGGTAGACATGTATGAAAAATGTGGTAACATAGACAAGGCAATGAACTATTTGAAAAAATATCTCAAAGAAATTTGGTTTCATAGAATGGCATGATAATAAAATACAATTGGCAGTTGCTCCTATTTATTAGTCATGCAATGTGAAGAAATTGCATAATTGCTTAGGTTGAATTTGTACAAACTATATTGTAATTGAAATTCTGTCATCTATCAAAATCTAGTTATTAGTTATGCAAAGTGAAGTAATGCTTTGACTTTGAAAGATGTACAATGCAATGCAATCAACGATATGAATATAAACTACAAAATCCCATTTTTTACAATTCATTAGTTAAAATATATATTTTATTTGCTCTCTATATCTCTATATTCTATGGAAATACCTTTCAATTTTTAAATTTTTTTTTTTATCTCTTGTTCTACAATTTTTCTTGATTGTTTCAAAAACTCTTATACTTTTGGTTTGTCAAATTTTTCCCCAAAAGATTTTTGTTGCTATGCATTGGAAGCATGAAGCATACACGTGAATACACACAATATAGGTGAAGTATACATGTGAATAAGTGAAGCATACATGTGAATAAATGAAATTGAAGCATTCCAAAGGATACAAACTACCATGAATGGATCTTATTTACACAATATGCTTTAGATGGGGCTTATTGAGCATTTGACAATAATTAATTAAGTATTAGATGTAAACAAAATCCATGCCTACAAAATTCAAGCATACAATTTACACGATACACATGATAACATCATTCAAGAATGGCTGTAGCGAAATAAGATTTTCTTTAATCAAAAAGTTGAAAGGCTATACAGTGATATATATTGATAAAATTCTATACAATATATCCAAATAAACCATACAAGCTTAGTACAAAGGAGCCATATGGACATCAAATGTCACGTATATATTGATAGTACAAAACATATGTTCCAAAATGCCACATAGGCATACAACAAACAACCCTAATACATAGTCATTTGCCTCTAGGGGAAGGAAATAGATCTCGTGCTGCCTTTGAAATTCAGCTGGATGGAGTGATTGTTGCTTCTCTTGTCTTTCAAACATGCTCACTAGTCCTCCTCTCTTCACTTTGGACCTTCAACTAATACAATAAAAAGTAAAGATGTTAATACATACAAATTGAATTATGGAATGGCATATAACAAAATATATAATCATTTACCACATACATATAGTCATCATGCACATTTATAATATCACCACATCCATGATCTGGAGTGACAACCACCTGTAGCAACCATCAAGATAGAAATTAAACTACATAAAAGTATCATGAAATTTTTCTATAATAGACCATAAAAGAGAAAATATAATGTCAAATCTACTAATCGCATACCTCTCTCAATGGATGAGAACTGGCTATTGCTGCAAAAACTCCATGGTCCATCATGCCACCAACATCACCAGGGTTGTCTGATTTCAACAACTGTAAATGAAACAATATCTCAGGTATCATGTTGATATAAATACCAAGAGGGGATAATGGAACATAAGATTAAATAAGAGAGGGTAATGGGATGGGAATAGAAGGGATTAATGGAACATAGGATGGACTAGTATAGATTGATGGGATGGGCTAGGATGGGATAACAAAATATAGGGTGGTCAATTAGAGGTTAATGGGATGTGATTACTAGGGAATAATGTAGCATAGGGTGAATTAGGAGGTGTCTAGGGTTTGACTATAGTACATGAAGTGAGAACTTGACCTGTGTGTAGCAATAATAGAGAAGAGTTATCTAGGATGAAACATGGATAAAAATGGTATAACATAGGATGATATAAATGAAAATAGGGTGGAACATAGGGGATCATGGAATATCTAGGGTGAAATAATAATGGGTACAATAAGATGGGAGTAGAAGGACATAATGACACATAGCATGAACTAGAATATATTAGTGGGATGGGCTAGGAGGGGATCATGGAAAATAGGGTGAACTATTAAATGTTAATTTTATGGGATTAGGAAGGAATAAAGGAACAAGAAGTGAATGAGGAGAACATAATATGACACGATCAAGGAATACAAATGGAATGTTTGTGTTTCTCATTAATTTTTTTAGATTTGTATATACACAAAATTATGAACACTAGATAACATAGTTTTACAAAACCATTAATGAATAAAGGCTAATTGAGTGTAAATTTTTGAGGATATGAATTGTGAGGTGTGGAGGAAGAAGGTGCACCAGGAAACTATTTGAAATCCAAAGCATATTATGAGACAAACATTCAAATATAATATTCAATTGTTTAAATGCAATAATAATATCTTTAATACTAGTTACATACCTATGGAATCATTGTTGAGAATGTATAAGGGTCTGTAGGAATAGAGCATGCATCATGAACAATCCAACCTTGAAATTTAATGATATAAAAATTATACTAATTTAGTTATTCTTAAATTTTAAAATATAATTTAATAAACAACATTAAAATAACTTGCTAAATTTTACCTGAGTGTCAATGCCGAATCTATCATTCAGAATATCATCTATGAAAGCCATTGCCTTTGCAACTGATGTAGGTTGTGTAGCTACATCACGAGCACTCTGATAATCATATGTGCAAAAAGACCAACAAGCGCCATAATGGTGGGGTGGAGCTCGGGGCCTACATGTCTCCTCCATATCAAGCTCTACTAGAGGACTCACACACTATAAAATGGTCTGGGTGAGTAAGTCAATTAATTTCAGTGTGTCAACCTCTACACTATCCTTAACAATGGAAGAAACAATGACATGCTCCACCATGGGTCTAGCCAAGGCTCTCAGTGCCAACTATGGATTATGTCGTGCAACAGGTCTATCATGTGTGGAGCTCCCACCTCTACTCGGAAAGTCTAAGATGTCATAATAGTCTAGCATTTTATTGAGGACAAACTCGCAATAGAGTTTCCTCAAAAATTATTGCACCTCATGGTTATTGCATGGAGGTTGGTCAAATGGATGGGGAACCTCTTGCATGCATGAGACAAAGTTTCATTGGTTCTCGGGTCTATAAATAGGGCACACAAGTTGGCTTTGCTATTTTTTATTTTTTTTGACATCTGTATATATGACAAATCACTAGCATACAATTATCTCATCTCATGCCTCTTATTTGACAAAAAAATCATTTTGTCACTCATTTCTCCTACATGAGTTACAATTTGACTTCAATGATTCAACAATCCCTCTCCTATAAGGATGGGTTTCAACATGCTCGGGTAATCTTTGAATTAATTGTTGAATCTCTTTTATTTTTTTTAATTTGATTTTGAATATTTTCTTGTGTTCCTTGAGGGCGCCTATGAATTGACAAAGGGGTTTCGGTTTGTTCTTGTATAGGAGGCTCTTCATGAGGGGGTGATTGTGATTTCTCAAAGTTTCGAGGTGGAGATTCATTCCCTAAGAATTAGAATAAAGTTTATATATAGAAACCTATTTAAATTTTCATTCTTAATCAAATTCAAAATAAATAGAATAAAAATACATACCTCTTTGCAATCTTTGACCTCTTTGATGTGTTGGCAGCATCCTCATGGAAAATGGCAAGCTAAGGATGCAAACAATGGATGAGATTTGGCGAGTGCAAGTTGCAAACCTCAAATCCTCTAAGTCAAGTCGTGGGTTGAAGAGAAATGAGGGTTTGAAACCTATTTTTTGGATTATATGTTAAGTTTTCAATTTGGCGCACACCAAATTGAAAACTTAAGTCATTTGGCGTGCACCAAATGGCTTATTTTGGCCTTTTTTGGAAGTTTTTTCATTTTCGCACCTAAATTGTGTAACATATTGGTGCACTTACCCTTGTGTCTTCTATCAAAGCTAATTGTTCCTTTACCAACAATCTTAGCACCAGAATAATCTCCAAACATGACTATACCTCCATCATACTTCCCAAGTTTAGTAAACTTACTCTTATCTCTAGTCATATGATTTGAACATCTGTTGTCAATTACACAAAAGTATTCATCCTTTCTAGCATGAAAATTAGTCACTAGAGTACCTTCTACTTCATTCTTCTAAATATAGCAAACCTCGCTCTTTCATTTTCTTCAAAATCTACAACTTCATCAGCAGAAGAGGGTCTGGCTACTGGAATCACATACTTTGTCTCCATGGCTTTCCAAGTATTAAAACTAAGTGAAATCAGATAACTTCTCATCTATTCTTTGCAGTCATTGAAATCAACTCCATCAAACATAGGAAGCGACAACTTGTGTGCCATCTAATCTACCTCAAGTGGTTAAGCTTTTCACCAAGGACCTAGAGCTCTGATACCAATTGTTGAAATGCACAAGACAACTGAGAGAGGGGGTGAATCAGTTGTATCAAATCTCTTTATTTATAAACTTAATCAATTCCACTTTATCTTCAATCTATTATTAAGTGTGAACATGAAATGCAAATAATAGAAACACAACACTAGAGACACCATATTTTCATGGAAAACCCAATGAGGGAAAAAACATGGTGAAGATTAACTCACAATATAGTAGAATGCAAAACCGGATACATAGGCTCACTACCCAGGTATAAAGTCTCACTACCCAAATTAAGGGCTCACTGCCTTAAGACTCACTGTCCAAAAGAGAGGCTCACTGCCTATAGAGAAATACAAAGAAATAGGTAAAGATCCACCACTAGGAGTTCCACACACTTCACAACTTGATCAAAATATTATAGATACAATAAAGTACTATTGCCACAATTCGCTTTTCCACACTTTGCTTTTCACACTTGTTCCCACACTCTTTTCTTGCTCAAATCGAGTGAAGAATGGATGATCAATTCGCTACAACTTGATTTTCTTTTATACCATCTTCAACCTTAGAAACATTCAGAAAGGTTGACTATACAATTTCGAATTACAAATTCAAACTATGTCGGCTACTCAACATTCCCGTGATGGATAAGAATGTGAGACGACCAATTACATATTTAATTTAGAACCCAAATAACATCTTGGATCACACACACACTTTCTCAAGTCGATACACAAACATAATGTAACATGTAAACACCAGGTCGGCCAAACCTAATGAAAACACTGATGATCTTTAAAGTACACGCATCACCAACAAGATAACCTCACGCAAACTGCTCAACACATTTTACCAGTCATTTTACCATCCCTGAGAACACCTCAGATAAATCTGTAACAACTTCAACAAACTTCATTTGTAGAGAACACTTCACTAGTCCAACCAAGACAACCAACAAAAATACTAGAGCTCTAGAGTAGGTCTTCTAGAATGCCAAACCACAATAAAATTTGTCAAAACACAAAAACCATCAAAAATAGTAATCTCCTAGATCCGCAAGATTTGAGACCAAATATCAGAAGACTATGGAGTAAAAACATTTCTCTCAGTCCACAACCAACTAACTCTAACAAACCAGTTCACACACCTGTGAACATAACTTTTACTCTTCATTGAACTAGAAACTGAAACTTGGGATATATTATCCAATAAAGCTTATGAACATTCCTATAGATCCGCAGAGGCATAAGATCAACATAGAAGAAATGCAAAACACAATACTAGATCACACTTTAGAACACACTTCAACACTAATTTCATTATTTCTCAAATTTTATCAAAAGAACTTGGCAAAAGCTCAACTTACTCAACCTGTACTATGTTGAAATTAGTGAAAACATTAATGAAAACACCACCAAACACATCCATACTTCCAACAGATTTTATTTTTGATGGGTTTTGCATTTGCTGAAAAATTAGTTTTTTCAAAAAATAGATGATTTAAGTCTACTTAGAAACGACATTCTCTACTAAACCCATTTCTCATATTTTTCTTAAGAAGATTAAAAAACTTTGCCTCTATTACATCTACTACTTATAGTTTTCAAAAATATCTATCCTTTTCAAGAACAACTTATTTTCTTCATAAAATGGACGATCAACATCTCTTTACCACACCAGCACCTGAAAAACCCATATCTTCGATTTTTCCCAAAAAGAATTGTTTCGTAGATTCTATTTTTAAGGGGTTCTTGCATGTTGGTCAAAAATCATTTTTTCAAATAATAGACCATCTTGGTCTAATCAAAATGATATTCTCTACAAAACCCATTTCTGAAATTTTTCTTAAAAAGACTCAAAAAAATTGCCTCTCTAACCTCTACTTCTTCTACTTTTAAAAAAAATCTATCTTTCTCAAGAAAAACTTATTTTTTCAAAAAACGGACGATCTGGGACTCTTTAGCACACGAGCATCTACAAAACCCATATATTCGATTTTTCCCAAAAAAACGGTTTCGTAGATTCTATTTTTGAGGGGTTCTTGCATGTAGGTGAAAAATAAGTTTTTTGAAAAATGGATGATCTCGGTCTACCTAGAATGACATTCTCTAAAAAACCCATTTCTTATATTTTTATGGAAATATTCAAAAAAATCTATCTTTTGCAAGAACAACTTATTTTTTCAAAAAACAGATGATCTAGGTCTCTTTAGCACACAAGCAGCTACAAAACCCATATATTCAATTTTTCCCAAAAAACTGTTTCGTAGATTCTATTTTTGAGGGGTTCTTGCATGTTGGTGAAAAAACAACTTTTCAAGAAATAGACGATCTGGGTGTACTCAGAACGACATTCTCTACAAAACCCAATTCTCGTATTTTTCTTAAGAAGATTCAAATTTTTTGCCTCTGTTACCTTTATTGCTTCTACTTTTCAAAAAAATCTATCTTTTTCAAGAACAACTTATTTTTTTAAAAAACACATGACCTAGGTCTCTTTAGCACATGAGCACCTACAAAACCCATATCTTCAATTTTTCCCAAAAAAATTATTTTGTAGATTCTATTTCTGAGGGGTTGTTGGTTGGTGAAAAATCAGTTTTTTGAAAAACAGACAATATGGATTTACTCATAATGACATTCTCTACAAAACCCATTTCTTAATTTTTTAAAAAAAGATTCTAATTTTTTTTCCTCTGTTACCTCTACTACTTCTACTTTTTTGAAAAATCTATCTTTTTCAAAAACAACTTATTTTTTCAAAAAAACAAACGATCTAGATCTTTTTAGAATATGAGCACCTGCAAAACCCATATCTTCGATTTTTCCCAAAAAAAAGTTTCATAGATTTTATTTTTCAAGGGTTCTTGCATGTTAGTGAAAAATCAATTTTTTGAAAAAAGGATGATATGGGTTTACTCAGAACGACATTCTCTACAAAATCCAATTCTCAGATATTTCTTATGAAGATTCAAAAAATTTGACTCAGTTACATCTACTACTTCTACTTTTCAAAAAAATCTATCTTTTTCAATAACAACTTATTTTTGTAACGCACGATCTGGGTCTCTTTAGCACATGAGCACCTGCAAAACCCATATCTTCAATTTTTCCCAAAAAAAATATTTCGTAGATTCTATTTTTGATGGGTTCTTGCATGTTAGCGAAAAATTAGTTTTTCGAAAAATGGACGAATTGGGTGTACTCAGAACGACATTCTCTACAAAACCCATTTCTAAGATTTTTCTGAAAAAGATTCAATTTTTTTTTCTCTGTTACCTCTACTACTAATATTGAAAAAAATCTATTTTTTTCAAAAACAACTTATTTTTAAAAAAAATGGACAATTTGGGTCTCTTTAGCACATGAGCACCTACAAAACCCATATCTTCAATTTTTCCCAAAAAAAATTGTTTCGTATTCTAGTTTGGAGGGGTTCTTGAATGTTGGTGAAAAATCAGTTTTTTGAAAAATGGACGATCATGGTCTACTTAGAATCACATTCTCTACAAAACCAATTTCTTAGATTTTTCTAAAGAAGATTAAAAAAATAAAATCTCTATTACCTCTACTACTACTTTTCAAAAATAACTTATTTTTTCAAAAAATGGACAATGAGGGTCTCTTTAGCACACAAGCACCTGCAAAACCCATATCTTCCATTTTTCCCAAAAAAAATGTTTCGTAGATTCTATTTTTGAGGGGTTATTGCACATTGGTGAAAAAACAATTTTTCAAAAACTGGACGATCTAGGTGTACTCAGAACGACATTCTCTAAAAAACATATTTTTTAGATTTTCCTTAAAAAGATTCAAAAAAATTTCCTCTGTTACCTCTACTACTTCTACATTTCAAAAAAATCTCTTTTTCAAGAACAACTTATTTTTTCAAAAAATGAACGATCTAGGTCTCTTTATAGTACACGAGCTACTGCAAAACCCATATTTTTTAATTTTCCCAAAAAAAATTGTTTCGTAGATTCTATTTTTGAGGGGTTCTTGCATGTTGGTAACAAATCAGTTTTTTCGAAAAATAGATGATCTGGGTGTACTCAGAACGACATTCTCTAAAATTATTTCCAAAAAAATTGTTTCATAGATTGTATTTTTTGGGGGTTCTTGCATGTTGGTGAAAAATCAGTTTTTCAAAAATGGACGATCTGCGTCTACTCAGAACGACATACTTTACAATACTCATTTCTCAGATTTTTCTTAAAAAGATTAATTTTTTTTGCCTCTATTACCTCTACTACTTCTACTTTTCAAAAAAATCTATCTTTTTCAAAAACAACTTAGTTTTTCAAAAAATGGATGATTTGGGTTTCTTTAGCACATGAGCATCTGCAAAACACATTATCTTCGATTTTTCCCAAAAAAATTGTTTCTTAAATTCTATTTTTGAGGGGTTCTTGCATGTTGGTGAAAAATCAGTTTTTCAAGAAATGGACGATCTGGGTGTACTCGGAATGACATTCTCTACAAAACTCATTTCTTAGATTTTTCTTAACAAGATTCAAAATTTTTGCCTCTGTTACCTCTCCTACTTCTAGTTTTCAAAAAAATCTATCTTTTTCAAGAAACAACTTATTTTTTCAAAAAATGGATGATTTGGGTCTCTTTAGCACACGAGCACCTACAAACCCCATATTTTCAAAATTTTCTCAAAAAAATGTTTCATAGATTCTATTTTTCAGTGGTTTTTGCATGTTGGTGAAAAAACAATTTTTTGAAAAATGGACGATCTCGGTCTCTTTAGGACATGACCACTTGCAAAACCCAAATCTTTGATTTTTCCCAACAAAAGATGTTTCATAGATTCTATTTTTGATGTGTTCTTGCATTTGGTGAAAAATCAATTTTTAGAAAAATAGATGATCTAGGTCTTCTCAGAACGAGATTCTTTACAAAACCGATTTCTTAGATTTCTCTTAAGAAGATTAAAAGAAAATTCCTCTGTTACCTCTACTACTTCTACTTTTAATTTTTTTTATCTTTTTCAATAAACAACTTATTTTTTCAATAAATAGATGATCTGGGTCTCTTTAACACATGAGCATATACAAAACCCATATCTTCAATTTTTCCTAAAAAATACTGTTTCGTAGATTCTATTTTTGATGGGTTCTTGCATCATGGTGAAAATTTAGTTTTTCGAAAACCGAATGATCTGGGTCTACTCAGAATGAAATTCTCTACAAAATCCATTTCTCAAATATTTTTTAAGAAAATTAAAAAAATTAGACTATGTTATCTCTACTAGTTCTACTTTTCAAAAAAATCTATTTTTCAAGAAAAACTTATTTTCTCAAAAAACGTATGATCTGGGTCTCTTTAGCACACGAGCACCTGCAAAACCCATATCTCTGATTTTTCCCAAAGAAATTGTTTCGTAGATTCTATTTTTGATGGGTTCTTGCATGTTGGTGAAAAATCAAATTTTTTCGAAAAACAATCGATCTGGGTATACTTAGAACGACATTCTCTACAAAACCCATTTCTTGGATTTTTCCTAAGAAGATTCAAAAAATTTGCCTCCGTTACCTATACTACTACTTTTTTAATTTTTTTATCTTTTTCAAAAACAACTTTTATTTTCATAAAATGGATGATTTGGGTCTCTTTAGCACATCAGCACCTTAAAAACCCATATCTTTGATTTTTCCCAAAAAAAATGTTACGTAGATTCTATTTTTGAGGGGTTCTTACATGTTAGTGAAAAAACCTTTTTTCAAAATATGGACGATCTAGGTCTACTCACAACGACATTCTTTACAATACCCATTTCTTAGATTTTTTTGAAGAAGAATAAAAAAATTGCCATTGTTACCTCTACTATTTGTACTTTTCAAAAAAGCTATTTTTTTCAAAAGTAGCTTATTTTTTCAAAAAATGGATGATCTGGGTTCTTTTAGCACACGGGCACTTGGAAAATGGATATCTTCAATTTTTCCCTGAAAAATTGTTTCGTAGTTTCTATTTTTGATGGATTCTTGAATTTGGTGAAAAATCATTATTTTGAAAAACAGACAATTTGGGTCTACTCAGAACAATATTCTCTACAAAACCCATTTCTCAGATTTTTGTTAAGAAGATTAAAAAACTTTGCCTATGCTACCTCTACTACTAGTTTTCAAAAAAATCTCTTTTTCAAAAATAATTTATTTCTTCAAAAACCGAACAATCAGGGTCTCTTTAGTACATGAGCAACTGCAAAACCCATATCATCGGTTATTCCCAAAAAAAATTGTTTTATCGATTCTATTTTTGAGGGGTTCTTGCATGTTAGTGAAAAAATAGTTTTTCGAAAAACAAACAATCTGGGTGTACTCATAACAACATTCTCTATAAAACCCATTTTTCAAAATTTCATTTAAAAGATTCAAATAATTTTCCTTTGTCACCTCTATTGATTATACTTTTCAGAAAAATCTATCTTTCTCATTCAAAAAAAGGACGATTTGGGTCTCTCTAGCACACAAGCACCTACAAAACCGATATCTTCAATTTTTCCCAAAAAAATTGTTTCGTAGATTCTATTTTTGAGGGGTTCTTGCATGTTGGTGAAAATTCAGTTTTTCAAAAAACGGATGATCTGGGTTTACTCAGAACAACATTCTTTACAAAATCAATTTCTAAGATTTTGCTTGAGAAGATTCAAAAAAAATTCCTATGCCTCTACTGCTTCTACTTTTCAAAAAACTATCTTTTTCAAGAATAACTTTTTTTTTCAATAAACAAACGATCTTGGTCTCTTTAGCACATGAGCACCTACAAAACCCATATCTTCAATTTTTCACAGAAAAAGTTGTTTCATAGATTCTATATTTGAGGGGTTCTTGCATGTTGGTGAAAATCCATTGTTTCAAAAAACGGACAACCTAGGTTTACTCAGAACAAGATTCTCTACAAAACCCATTTCTTAGATTTTTCTTAAGAAGACAAAAACTTTGCCTCTCTTACCTCTACTAGTTCTAATTTTCAAAAATATCTATCTTTTGCAAGAACAACTTATTTCTTCAAAAAACAGATGATCAGGGTATCTTTAGTACACGAGCACCTACAAAACTCATATCTTCCATTTATCCCAAAAAAAATTGTTTCATAGATTCTATTTTTGAGAGATTTTTGCATGTTGGGGAAAAATTAGTTTTTCAAAAAAACGGACAATGTAGATCTACTCAAAACGACATTCTCTACAAAACCCATTTCTTAGATTTTTCTTAAGAAGACTCAAAATTTTTGCCTCCATTACCTCTACTGCTTCTACTTTTCAAAAAATCTTCTTTTTAACAATTTATTTTTCCAAAAATGGACGATCCGGGTCTCTTTAGCACATCAGAACCTACAAAAGCCATATCTTCAATTTTTCCCAAAAATATTGTTTCGTAGATTCTAGTTTCTAGGGGTTCTTGCATGTTGGTGAAAAATCAATTTTTTGAAAAATCGACGATCTAGGTTTTACTCAGAACGACATTCTCTACAAAACCCATTTCTTAGATTTTTCTTAAGAAGATTCAAAAAATTGGCCTCGATTACCTCTAATGCGTCTACTTTTCAAAAAAGTCTTTTTTTTCAAGAATCTTATTTTTTCAAAAAATGTATGATCTAGGTCTCTTTAGCACATGAGCACCTACAAAACTCATATCTTCGACTTTTCCCAGAAAAAAAATTCGTAGATTCTATTTTTGAGGGGTTCTTGCATGTTCGTGAAAAAATAGTTTTTCGAAAAACGGACGATCTAGGTCTACTTAGAACAACATTCTGTACAAAACCCATTTCTTAGATTTTTCTTAAAAATATTCAAAAAAAATTCCTCTATTACTCTACTGCTTCTACTTTTCAAAAAATCTATCTTTTTCAAAAACAACTTATTTTTTCAAAAAATGGACGATTTGGATCTCTTTAGCACATGAGTACATAAAAAACCCAAATATTTGATTTTCCCAAAAAAAATTGTTTGGTAGATTATATTTTTGAGGGGTGCTTGCATGTTGGTGAAAAATTAGTTTTTCGAAAAATGGATGATGTAGGTCTCTTTAACGCACGAGCACTTGCAAAACCCTTATCTTTGATTTTTCCCAAAAAAATTGTTTTGTAGATTTTACTTTTGATGGTTTATTGCATTTCGTGATAAATTAGTTTTTCAAAAAATGAACAATCTGGGTCTACATAGAATGACATTCTCTACAAAACCTATTTCTCATATTTTTCTTAAAAAGATTCAAAAAAAATTCTTTTGTTAACTCTACAGCTTCTACTTTCAACAAAATCTCTTTTTAAAGATCAACTTATTTTTCTAAAAGATGGACGATTTGGGTCTCTTTAGGACATGAGTACCTACAAAACCCATATCTTTGAATTCTTCCAAAAAAAAATATTTCGTAGATTCTATTTTTGAGGGGTTCTTGCATGTTGGTGAAAAATCAATTTTTAGAAAAAGGGATGATCTAGGTCTACTTATGACGACATTCTTTACGAAACCGATTTCTCATATTTTTCTTAAAAACATTCAACAAAATTTCCTCTATTGCCTCTACTGCTTCTACTTTTCAAAAAAATCTCCTTTTCAAAAACAACTTAATTTTTCAAAAAACTGACGATCTAGGTCTCTGAGCACACGAGCACCTGCAAAACCCATATCTTCAATTTTTCTAAAAAAAATTGTTTCATAGATTCTATTTTTCATGGGTTCTTGCATGTTGGTTAAAATCAAATTTTCAAAAATCGGATGATATGGGTCTACTCAGAAAGACATTCTCTACAAAATCCATTTTTCATAATTTTCTTAAAAAGATTCAAAAAATCGCCTCTGTTAAATCTATGACTTTTACTTTTCAAATAAATATATATTTTTTCAAAAACAACTTATTTGTTTGAAAAAATGGATGATTTGGGTCTCTTTAGCACACGAGCACCTACAAAATCCATATCTTCAATTTTTTGCAAAAAAAATTGTTTTGCAATTTTGATTTTTGAGGTGTTCTTTGCATGTTGGTGAAAAATTAATTTTTCAAAAAACGGACGATCTGGGTTTACAAAAAACGACATTCTCTACAATACCCATTTCTTAGATTTTTCTTAAAGAGATTCAAAAAATTTGCCTCTGTTACCTCTACTACTACTACACTTCAAAAAAATCTATCTTTTTAAAAAACAACTTATTTTTTCAAAAAATGGACGATCTAGGTCTATTTAGCACACGAGCACCTACAAAACCCATATCTTCAATTTTTCCCAAAAAAGATTGCTTTGTAGATTCTATTTTTGATCGGTTCTTGCATGTTGGTGAAAAATAAGTTTTTCCAAAAATCGATGATCTAGGTCTACTCAGAACAACATTCTCTACAAAATTACCTTTACTACTTCTACTTTTCAAAAAAATCTATCTTTTTCAAGAACAACTTATTTTTTCAAAAAATAGATGATCAAAGTCTATTTAGCACATGAGCACCTACAAAACCCATATCTTCCATTTTTCCCAAAAAACAATGTTTTGTAGATTCTATTTTTGAACGGTTATTGCATGTTGGTAAAAAATCAGTTTTTTGAAAAACAGAAAATCTTGGTCTACTCAGAATAACATTGTTTACAAAGCCAATTTCTAAGATTTTTTCTTAAGAAGATCCAAAAAAATTGCTTCTGTTAACTCTACTGCTTCTACTTTTCAAATAAATTATCTTTTTCAAGAAGAACTTATTTTTTCAAAGAACGGACGATTTCGGTCTCTTTAACACAAGCACCTACAAAACCCATATCTTCAATTTTCCTTGAAAATAATTTTTCCGTATATTCTATTTTTGAGGGGTTCTTGCATGTTGGACAAAAAATAGTTTTTCAAAAAATGGACGATCTGCGTTTACCCAGAACGACATTCTCTACAAAACCCATTTCTAAGATTTTACTTAAAAATATTCATAAAAATTTTCTTTGTTACCTCTACTATTTCTACTTTTCAAACAAATTCTATTTTTTAAGAACAACTTATTTTTTCAAAAAATGGAAGACCTGGGTCTTTGTAGCAGATGAGCACCTACAAAACCCATATCTTCGATTTTTCCCCAAAAAATTGTTTCGTTACAGATTTTACTTTTGAGGGATTTTGCATATTGGTAAAAAATCATTTTTTTGAAAAACATATGGTCTGTGTCTACTTAGAACGACATTCTCTACAAAACTCATTTCTTAGATTTTTGTTAAGAAGACTCAAAAAAATTGCCTTTGTTTACCTCTACTACTTCTACTTGTCAAATTAATCTATCTTTTTCAAGAATAACTTATGTTTCAAAAAATAGATGATCTCGGTCTCTTTACAACACGAGCAGTTGCAAAACCCATATCTTTGATTTTTTCCAAAAGAAATTGTTTCATAGATTCTATTTTTGAGGGGTTCTTGCAAGTTGGTAAAAAATTAGATTTTCAAAAATCGGATGATCTGGGTTTACTCAGAATGACATTCTCTACAAAACTCATTTCTCAGATGTTCTTAAGAAGATTCAAAAAATTTGCCTCTATTACATCTACTGCTTCTACTTTTCAAAAAAATCTATCTCTTTAGAGAACAACTTATTTTTTCAAGAAAAAGGATGATTTGGGTCTCTTTAGCACATGAGCACCTACAAATCCCATATCTTCAATTTTTCCCCAAAAAAATGTTTCATAGATTTATTTTTGAGGGGTTCTTGCATGTTGGTGAAAAATTACTTTTTTGAAAAGTGGACGATCGAGGTCCTCTCAAAACAACATTCTCTACAAAACCCATTTCTCATATTTTTCTTAAGAAGACTCAAAAAAATTGCCTCTGTTACCTCTACTACTTCTACTTTTAAAAAAGCTCTATCTTTTCCAAGAACAACTTATTTTTTCAAGAAACAGACGATCTGGGTCTCTTTAGCACACAAGCACCTACAAAACCTATAGCATTTTTTTTCCCCTAAAAACTTATTTTGAATATTTGATTCTTTATGTGTTCATGCATTTGGTGAACAATCAGTTTTAAAAAAATTAGACTATTTGGGTGTACTCAGAAAGACATTCTCTACAAAACCCATTTCTTAGATTTTTCTTAAGAAGATTCAAAAAAATTGCCTCCATGACGTCTACTACTACTTTTCAAAACAATCTATGTTTTTCAAGAATAACTTATTTTTCAAAAAATGAACGATCAGGTTCACTTTAGCACACAAGCATCTACAAAACCCTTATCTTCAATTTTTCCCAAAAAAAATAAAATCGTAGATTCTATTTTTGAGGTGTTCTTGCATGTTGGTGAAAAATTAGTTTTTCAAAAAATGGACAATCTAGGTCTACTCAAAATGGCATTGTCTACAAAACCCATTTCTAAATTTTTTCTTAAAATCATTCAAAAAATTTGCCTCTATAACCTCTACTGCTTCTACTTAAAGAAAAAAAAACTATCTTTTCCAAGAACATTTTAATATTTCAAAAAATGGATGATCTGGGTCTTTCTAGCAAACGAGCACCTGCAAATCCCATATCTTCGATATTTCCCCCAAAAAAATTGTTTTGTAGATTCTATTTTTGAGAGCTTCTTGCATCTTGGTAAAAAATCAGTTTTTCAAAAAATGGAAGATCTGAGTCTACTAAGAATGACATTCTATCCAAAACCCATTTCTCAGATTTTTCTTTAAAAGATTCAAAAGATTACTCTGTTACCTCTACTACTACTTTTCAAAAAATCTATCTTTTCCAAGAAGAACTTTATTTTTTCCAAAAATAGACGATTTGGGTCTCTTTAGCACACGAGCACTTGCAAAACCCATATCTTTGATTTTTCCCCAAAAAATTGTTTGATAGATTCTATTTTTGAGGGGTTCTTGCATGTTGGTGAAAAAATAGTTTTTCAAAAAACAGACGATCTGGGTCTACTCAGAACGACATTCTCTTGAAAACCCATTTCTCAGATTTTTCTTAAAATAAGTCAAAAAATTTGCCTCTGTAACCTCTACTGCTTCTACTTTAAAAAAAATATATTTTTCAAAAACAACTTAATTTTCAAAAATGAATGATCTCGGTCTATCTAGCAAATGAGCACCTACACAACCCATATCTTCGATTTTTCTTAAAAAGATTCAAAAAAATTGCCTTTATTTTCAAAAACATCTATCTTTTTCAAGAACAACTTATTTTTTCAAAAACTAGACGATTTGGGTCTCTTTAGCACATAAACACCTGCAAAACCCATATCTTCAATTTTTTCCAAAAAAATTGTTTCATAGATTCTATTTTTGAGGGGTTCTTGCATGTTGGTGAAAAATCATTTTTTCGAAAAATAGTCAGTCTAGGTGTACTTAGAACGACATTCTTTACAAAACTGATTTTTTAGATTTTTTTTAAGATCAATTTTTATTTACTATGTTACCTCTACTACTTCTACGTTTGAAAAATCTATCTTTTTCAAAACCAAGTTATTTTTTCAGAAATCAGACGATTTGTGTCTCTTTAGGACATGAGCACCTACAAAACCCATATCTTCGATTATTCCCCAAAATAATTGTTTCGTAGATTCTATTTTCGAGGGGTTATTGCATATTGGTGAAAAATTAGTTTTTCAAAAATGAACGATTTGGGTTTACTCAAAACGTCATTCTCTACAAAACCCATTTCTTAGATTTTTCTGAAGAAGATCCAAAAAAATTGCCTTTGTTACCTCTACTGCTTCTAATTTTCAAAAAAATCTCTTTTTCAAGAACAATTTATTTTTTGAAAATACAAATGATTTGGGTCTCTTTAGCACACGAGCACCTACAAAACCCTTATCTTTGATTTTTCCCAAAAAAATTGGTTTCGTAGATTCTATTTTTGATGGGTTTTTGCATGTTAAAAAAATGGTTTTTCAAAAAATAGACGATCTGGCTTTACTTAGAAGGATATTCTCTACAAAACCCATTTCTTATATTTTTCTTAAGCAGATTCAAAAAAATTGCCTCTATTACCTCTACTACTACTTTTCAAAAAAATCTATCTTTTTCAAGAACAACTTATTTAAAAAAAAAAAGGATTTTCTGGGTCTTTTTAGCACATGAGCACCTACAAAACCCATATCTTTGAATTTTTGCAAAAAAAATTGTTTCGTAGATTCAATTTTTGAGTGGTTCTTGTTGTTGGTGAAAAATTAATTTTTCAAAAAATGGACTATCTTGGTGTACTCAAAACGACATTCTCTACAATACCCTTTTCTTAGATTTTGCTAAAAAGATTCAAAAAATTTACCTCTGTTACATCTAATACTTGTACTTTTCAGAAAAATCTATCTTTTTCAAAAGCAACTTATTTTTTCAAAAAATGGATGATCTGGATCTCTTTAGCACTCGAGTACCTCCAAAACCCATATCTTTGATTTTTCCCAAAAAAGTTGTTTCGTAGATTCTATTTTTGATGGGTTCTTGCATGTTGGTGAAAAATTAGTTTTTTGAAAAATGGACAATCTGGGTCTACTCAGAAAGACATTCTCTACAAAACCTATTTCTCAAATTTTTCTTAAGATTCAAAAAAATTGCCTCTATTACCTCTATTGTTTGTACTTTATAAAAAAATCTATCTTTTTCTTAACTTATTTTTTCAAAAAACGGACGTTTTGGGTCTCTTTAGCACACGTGCACCTACAAAACCCATATCTTATATTTTTCGCAAAAAAATTGTTTGTAGATTCTATTTTTGAGGGGTTCTTGCATATTTGTGGAAAATCAGTTTTTTGAAAAAATGAATGATTTGGGTATACTTAGAACAACATTCTCTACAAAACCCATTTCTTAGGATTTTCTTAAGAAGATTCAAAAAATTTACTTTTGGGACCTCTATTCCTTCTACTTTTCAAAAAAATCTATATTTTTCAAGAACTTATATTTCATAAAATGGACGATTTGGGTACCTTTCACACATGAGCACCTACAAAACCCATATCTTTGATTTTTCTGAAAAACAATTGTTTCTAATATTCTATTTTTTATGGGTTCTTGCTTTTGGTGAACAATTAGTTTTTCGAAAAATGGACAATCTAGGTGTACTCAGAACGACATTCCCTACAAAACCCATTTCTTAGATTTTTCTTAGAAAAATTCAAAAAATTTGCTTGTGTGGTGACCTCTACTGATACTTTTCAAAAAACTCTATCTTTTTCAAAAACAACTTATTTCTTCAAAAAATAGATGATCAAATTCACTTTAGGAAATGAGCATCTACAAAACCCATATCTTCCAATTTTTCCACAAATATTCTTTTTGTAGATTCTAGTTTTGAGGGGTTCTTGCATGTTGGTGAAAAATTAGTTTTTTGAAAAATGGAAGATCTAGGTCTACTTAGAACGACATTCTATCCAAAACACATTTCTCAAATTTTTTTAAGAAGATTCAAAAAATATTCCTTTGTTACTTCTACTACTTCTACTTTTCAAAATATCCTATCTTTTTCAAGAACAACTTATTTTTTTAAGAAACAAACGATCTGGGTCTCTTTACCACATGAGCACCTACAAAATCCATTTTTTCTGTTTTTCCTAAGAAATATTGTTTCATAGATTCTATTTTTGAGGGGTTCTTGCATGTTGGTGAAAAATCTATTTTTCGAAAAACGGATGATATGGATCTACCCAAAATGACTTTTTTACAAAACCCATTTCTCAGATTTTTCTTAAGAAGGTTCAAAACATTTACATCTATTACCTATATTGCTTCTACTTTCCAAAAAAATCTCTTTTTCAAAAATAACTTATTTTTTCAAAAAATGGACGATATTTTTTCAAAAAATGGACGATATGGGTTTCTTTAGCACATGAGCACCTACAAAACTCGTATCTTCTATTTTTCACAAAAAAATAATGTTTCGTAGATTCTATTTTTGAGGGGTTCTTGCATGTTGGTGGAAAATCAATTTTTCAAAAAGACGGACGATCTAGGGTTTACTTAGAATGACATTTTCTACAAAACCCATTTCTTAGATTTTTCTTAAGAAGATTCAAAAAGAATTCCTCTGGTACCTCTATTGCTTCTACTTTTCAAAAAAATCTATATTTTTCAAGAACTTATTTTTCACAAAAATGGACGATCTTGGTCTCTTTCGCACACGAGCACTTGCAAAATCCATATCTTTGATTTTTCCACAAAACATTGTTTCATAGATTCTATTTTTGATGGGTTGTTGCATGTTGGTGAAAAGGTAGTTTTTCGAAACACATAAAATTTGGGTTTACTCAAAACGACATTTTCTACAAAACCCATTACTTAGATTTTTCTTAAGAAGATTCAAAAAATTTGCCTCTGTTACCTCTTTTGGTGTAAATAAAGTCTTGTACATAGTTATTTAATTACTAAGAGACTTATTTACACATGTTAAGTTTACATAGGTCCTAGGAATGAATCTTTCTAGAAGGTGTTATTTTTCATTAATTGTTATCTTATCTTTTGATAGCTACTACATGTGACCTAGGTAAGTGTGATTAGTTGTCTCATGTCATATGATTAGGACACTTGTCATAATATTATGACATCTTGTATCTTATCTTGGCTATATAACCAAGTTGTCTTTCTCATTGTAAATCAACAATTATATCATTGAATCATATTGATAGGAATACAGTTTTTCTTGTCACATCATATTCTCTCTCTTGTGCTTTCCATTTGGTCTCCAGATCATGACATCGATAGACAATTTTAACATTGTATCAGAGCTAGTTAGGTGCCATTGGAGAGTCTTTTTCTGAAGACAGATACCAAATTTGGGGAGGTTTCATTTTTGGCTCTTTATTGCGGGTTCATATCAGAGCTTGTTGGTGCAAATCTAAGCTCACCATTGCATCTAGAAGGTCGAGAAAGTCAATTTTTCCTTTTGTTTCATCAAAATCGGATATACGAGGCCAAATCTATGAGGGTTTGAAGTTGAAGAGTGGTTGCCAGATTCAGAAGGTAGCTTCAATATTGGAGCATTTTGGGTCAAATCTGACCCTGCCATCGCATCTAGAATAGCCAAAAAACCCTAAGATCGACTGTCAATTCATCCAAATCAGAGCAGTTGTCTGGTGAGGCAAAAAATATTGCCAAAAGAGTTGTACGGCCCCCCGATCGCCATTATTGCACATGGTATGATTTTGTAGGAAAAATATTATATAAATTGGTTTAAATATTTTTGAATTTTTTTTGGAATAATTGCCAATTTAAAAGTTCTGCAAAGTTTGTTTTTTGAAAGATTTTAATATTAAAAATAAAAATAAAAATTGGGGGAGAAAATACTACGTACCTTGTTGTACACAGGGTACTAGAGACTTGTTAGTGACAAGTTCCCTCGTGGGCTCCACCAAACCCATCAATACACTGGCAACACAAATCAAAAATCTGGCAAATTCTTTAATCGGCCGACAGTCAAAAGTAAATTTCGGCGAAAAATACACCTGACATAAAAATTTTAATCAAAAAAATGGGTGGTCATTAAAATTACAGCGGCTCACATTGAGACACGTGGTGCATTCTCACTCGACTTAAATTTAAAGATTCTCAACCCAGATGAAGAATATTCTGACAAGCCCGAAGCATATTCCAGCGGAAGATTCTGACCGAGGGTCTTTTTTCTTTTGACGGGCAGGAGACCATCATTTTTAAGCTCAAGTTTGGATGATTTCATCACCACATCATCATTCTAAAAAAAAATCCCCCCCCTCTCTAATTGCATTTTCAGTTTTGCAGGTGAACTTTGAAGGCTAATATCTTGCTCATTTTGACTCCTTTTTTCAAGCAATATTTTTTTAATTTGGGCTATTTTTTCATGCTCTTCGTAGTGGTGCAATTAGTTTCGGGTTTTGGTGTTTGATTTTTCTATAAATTTCAGATTCTCACAAGTGTTGTTGCTTCATCCTCATTTTGAGAACTTTGGGGGCTCATATCTTGCTCCTACAGTAACATTTTTAGTGTAGTTTTTTTGAAAGTGCATAATTTTTTGTGTACTTTTCAATGGTATGATCAGATTGATATAATTTTCTACCAAAAATGTACTTGATTTTGTGGCCTATTTTGTGAATTCTCATGTACCAAGATCAAAGTCCAATTCATTGTTTCAGAATATGGCAACTATAAATGCACTAAAAATAAAGTGACAAATCAGATATTGCTTGGTGGGTTTCATGATTGAGTGATTTGGGGGGGTAATCTTGCAGTGATTGGTTGCATTCTTTTGCTTGGTTTGTGTTCTTACAATGGGGAAATCTCAAATTGAACTCCTAACTCCACATAATTATACTACATGAAAAAAATCAGTATGGAACTATCTCATGATGAAAGGTCTAATAGGCCATCTAAAAGACACCATTAAAAAAACCTATTGATGTTAAAGAATTGGAAAAATGGGAGATTCATCATGAGAAAACACTTGGATGCATATGTTCATTAGTCTCATTTCATTTACAATTTCATATTGAATCGTGCAAAACAACACCTAAAGAGGCTTGGGAAACTTTTGAAAAATTGTATGGTAAAACCTATAAGATTAGGGGATATCAGATTGAAAATGATTTGATGAATCTTGATCCTAAATATTTTGACCACATCCAAGACTACATCTCCAAAGTTAAACAACTAAGAACATAGTTGAAAGAATGCAACATTGATAAAGAGGATTTACAATTGATTCTAAATGTGTTATCCAAGCTTGGTCCTGAGTATTCAGTATTTGTTTTTGGCTTTCATACCCATCGACTTTCTATGGGAGCATCATATGTTGATCCTAAGTTTGATGAATTTGTATATCTCCTAATTCAAGAGGAAGCTAAGTTAATGAACATGCATCTAATCAAGTCTTCCAAGTCACATGCATTGGTGGCTAGTGAGTCAAAGGTGCAAAAAGAATCGGGGAGTCTTGATAAGAAGCAAAAGAAGAAAAAGAACAAGTCACATAAAGAATCAAAATCTTTAAAAGGAGAATCATCCAAGAAAGAGAGGCTTTTTTGTGCATATTGCAAGAAGGATGGACATGAAGAACACTATTTTTATAAGAAGGATATTGATGAGTTGTAAAATATTCTCAAAAAAATTAGATTGATTTTCCTTCTAGAATGTCTGAATCACCTCCTTCTTCTTCAATAAAGTCTAAAAAGGACAAAGGTCAAGCATCTACATCAAGATATAAAGGACAAGCTCTTTGTGCTTTTTCAAGTCAAATCAGAGAGATGGCTTATAGATTCAGGAGCATCTCATCATATGGCATCTTCACAGTCTATATTCTCTTCATTTCAGCCTTGCACTATGTCTCTTATCTTGATAGGAAACAATACATACATGAGTGTAATTGGGAAGAGACCTATTAGTTTTAGGGATAACACTTTTTAGGATGTTTTGTGTGTTCCTCATTTGATAAACAATCTTCTTTCCATATATCAGATTACACATGGTGGAGATGGGAGAACTATGGAGTTCACACCTGATTTAGTCATCATTCGAGACTTGGAGAGTAGATAGATCATTGCTACTGGGGTGGTTGATCATTCATCTCCGTTGTATACCTTTGCAGATTTTTCTTTTGATGGTGACATTATTCCTTTGACTATTGATCATATGAACCATGATTTAGAGGAGACATTTGGATTTTTGAACTTGGGAATTCTCACATCAGATCTAGTTCTTGAGCCTTGCATTCTATCTCCTCCACCTACTATTGTAGTTGATGATGCTTGTGATTCCATAGTTTTGGTTTCTTGTGATTCAGTGCAACAGGATATACATAGTCTTCTAGATATGGCTACTGTTGGTCTCCTATAATTTTTTAAAAACTAAGCCTTTACAACTTTGATTCACAGATTAGACATCTAACCTGATAGCTATCTCAATCATCATGAAGGTGCATTTAAATTGTCAACCAAGGGATGTAATCTTGAAATAGGCCAGCACTATATGTGCACTAGGAATCCAAAGTAGAATTCATCCTACAACTAAGAAAGACATAATGCTGAAAGTAAATTGCTTGGAAGGAAATTACATAAATGTTGAACATCAACCAATAACTAAGCTAAACTGAAATGCATGACAGAAATGAAAATCTAAGCGAACAAATAGGAAACTAATCTGTCTACTTTGGTTATAGGAGCAGTCACAAAATAGAGTTCTAGTGGCTACAGGAATAGTTAGTGCCAGATTCTTAACTAATATCTAGACAAAAAATAACTAAACTAAACTAAAGTATGAGACAAAATACTCACCAAGTGGCCCCCCTTGGATAAGCATTCCCTAAATCTAAGATAGACTCAAATGCATGAACTTATAACTTCATTTCATTTATTGGAAAACATGAGTTCAAATGAGCAACATGACTATATTACTAAAAAAATCAAGAGTACAATTACATCAAATTAAGCAATCTTCTATCTGAGAGCTCATAACAAACATCAGAGCCTTATTTAAACACCTAGCAAGGCGGTCAACTCTAGCAGATGCGAAGGTTGCCACATTAGGGAAAACTCGAAAAAGAGCAGAGGTAGCAACGTATGCACAAAATCTGCCAAGCATGTTTGCCTTAATGTGAGTCTAGCACAACAGTAATTCCTCAGCTCACTCAACAACATTTAAGACCACTACAAGACAATTATAATTTGATTTGCATGAGGAATCTCTAGTCACCAAGAGTCTTCCCTCCATTAAATGACCACCTTGTTGACCGATATGGAAGATGCCCAATATGACAGAATCTTCCTGAATTCCAAGCCTTAATTATCTGCATGACAATGTTAGTATGCACAACAACTGCATATCCATAATCATCTTAAAGTGACATTCATTAATCACGTGCAAAATTAACACAGTCAGTTCATATAGCATGCCAATATCATTTGAAAGTTATGAAAATAAGTTCATGTCCAAAGTCTATGCTTTCAAGGAAATATTATGAAAAGATTAACTCCCAAGTATCAAAGTCTTATGACATATGTAGGAAATGGACAATAATCCTATCAATAATTAAACCATAAAATAGACTCATCATTCCCACCAACTTAATGTCTTGTTGGTCCTTGAATAGAGGAAGAGTTGAGTTTTTGTTTGGTCAATGCTCTGAAATTGACAACTGCAAGTTGTCCCACATTAGTTTATGTTGTATTTGAATTAGGATCCTAGTAGAACCCTTGTTGTCTCTCCAACCTGGTCCATCTTTGTGTTTCATCAACTATGTCATACATGTAAAACCTGTAGTTTGGCATTGACCATAATAGGATAGGTGGCTAGAAAATTAGTGGAAGCCAGAATTGCCCTTTTGTTCTTCCAATATGCATATACCTATCAACTCTCTTTAGTGTTGCAGCATAGTTGTGTGTGGAATGCATCTATGCTTGCTTCAAATCATCAGATAAACTATTCCACCTCTGAGACATGTGTCTGATTACAGAGTCTCCTGCAATTTTTGCCATCTCCTCATATTCTTTATACACTGCGTCTCTCTCAGGAAAGATCCTACTGCCATAGCTTGGCTGGTATAAAATTTTGTGCCAATCCTTAAATATTCCTCTTGGATGTCTAGACTCAGCGCTAATAGGTAGGGGAATGTTGGATTCAACTTGTGTAAAAGACATGTACTTCTTACCCCAACTAACTTTGTTCTGTATCCAAGAAATGAATGCCCTCATTTGGACATCCCCAACATATAACAGTGGATTCCAATCTTGGTCCTTGGTCACAAAAAAATTATGTAAATAAAATTCACACAACAAATTTTTCATCTCAGGAGGAGCAATCTAAAAAGCATTGAAAAATTCAGTAGGGGCCTCAATGGACGGGTTCAAACCTAAAACAATTCCTGCTAGCTTGAAAGAAAGATTCCTCTCTTTTAAATATAGGGCATAGACCCTCAGAGGAGCTCTGGATTCTAATATCTATGGTACTAGAGTTGTCATGCCATCCACCTTCTTCTTCAAAACAACAATTTCTTCATTCTTATTTTCAATTTCTTCATCTTTCTTTTCAATTTCCTTCTTCAACCTGTGTTTTTCTGCTTTCCCTTCTTCTCTTCTTTGTATTTCTCTCCATAAATTCATGACTACTATGTTCATTGAAAAATAAAAGGGCCTATGTACTCCTACCAACATTTTACCTAGCACTTTTGCTTGCTCTTGGTAGAGTACCAACTGCAGGGCTTCTGTTTGCTCAGCCAATTCTGGTTATAGGGGCTCAAGTTCTTGTTCTTGCTCATGCTGTAGGAACTCCTGATTTTCCTCACATGCCTAGTTTTCAACTTGTTCTGCAATATCAGCAAGGTCTTCCAATGTCATACTTGCTACTTCCTTAAATATGTCTTAATCTTTCACATTCAACTGCTCCATTAGAGATTCTATATCCTCCTGTAATGTTTCCCTAGGCCCAGGGCTTTCCCTCGGAGTTTCATCAATGATTGGCCTAGCTGATCTTGATTTTCTGGGAGGGATTTCTTTTGTTGTAGGAAGAATAGTGTCAACCTTCCATTTCCTAGAGCTTGGCACTTCTTTTTCTGCATTTCCTGCTTTTTGCTCTTCCTTCCTCTTTTGTGCTCTAGTTCTCATTAAGGTGTCAAGAGGGACATCATCATCAGAATCAGGAGAGGAACTCTCTTGATTGGAATGCTTTTCCATAGAATAACTAATCTCAATAGTTTGTGTGGCTACAAGAGGGTTTCCATTAGGGCTTGCATCAGAAGTTGAGGCACCAAGAGTAGCCCCAACATTGCTCCTTCTTCTACCAACCCTACGAGGTTGAGGCAAAACCCTAGGTCACAAATGCTCTAGTCTAATTTGATCAATACTCAAAAATTCATCCCAAGAAATATCAGACATATCATGCAGAGACTTTTCAACTAATAACTTGATTAGACAATGGTGGGAAATAGAATTTTCCCTACCTTTCTGGGTCTCATCCACCATGATTGAGAGAATATGATATAGCGCATTGGGCACATTCATTCTCCTTACATGCCTCATGTGGTTCAGGAGTTTGAAATGCACATAAAGAAAATTTTACTGGCAACCTTCGTAGGTAATATACTTCACAACATGAACAACTACTTCCCTCCATGGATTGGGTAGAGAAGTCCTCCTCACACCTTGTTTATCTATGCTCAAGGGAGGGTCATTGGGTTCTATAAATTTGGCCCTAGCTGACCTGGCATCTCTATTAGCAGGGTATTGTTCACCATCGATAGAAAACCCTATAAATTTTGCAATTATTTTCTCCATAGCTGTGACTTCTAATCCCTTTACCATGACCCTTCCCTCAGATAATGTCTAGGTGAATTCTAATGCAAAATTTTCATCAAAACCATTATCTTTAAGAAATAATCTGGCCATCCATAGTTTCTAAACTCGGCTAGGCAATATGCATCCTATAGCAATACATCATGAACCGTGGGTTCATTTTGGATCAACCCACCTCCCATTGTCTACAATCAAACAGTTACTTTGCAAAGTTTTTTCTTTCTGTAATTTTTGTTTGAAAACTAAACTTCTTTTTCCTACAATGCTGCCAAATTCTTAATGTTGATGTCGACTGAATTTCACCTTTTGGCTTAAGATTATGACAGGAGAAATTAAAGGTAGTAAAGGAGTAAAAAATGCAAGCTATGATTAAGGAAAATGGCGGCAGTGAATTGTCACTTCACACATGTGAGCCGTCACCTTACTCAAAATTCAAATTGGCTCAATAACTTAAATTTTGATAATGTGAACCAATACAGACAGACATGCAAACATGGCATTGACACGTCCCCCCAACTTAAATTGGCACATGTGTCCTCACATGTGAGATGAAATGTTGATTTGACAGGGACAAGGAATAATTACATGCTATGGCGAACATTCCATATTAATTCACAACAATTAAATAAATGCACTAGAAGACAATTAAGATATAACAATTGATGCACATGTACTTGAATTTGTGGAAGATTTATTGCAAAGATCATGGAGAAATTATCGGTCATTTTCAAGAAATTCATTGAGCAATTAATGAAAGTGAAGTGAAATGAAATGATGGTGGAATTGAAGAGAGAGAAAGGTGGCATGGATGGGTGGATGGGTGAAGTGGACCCCATAGAAGTGGAATTATTTATTATGACAAGTTACATACCTTAGTTAGCTAGAAGAAGGGGCACTAGGTCCACTTCCTTCCGTTGTAAGAGGTTTGGGTGTTGCATACTGAGTAAATTTTTGTAGGAACTCTTCCTTAGAAGTTGGCTTGTGATACAATATCAAGCGTTGACCATTCACCAGTAGCTTAAACCTGACAAGGTCAATGGTAGTAAGATGAAAAACTCCATTTGTAAATACTTTAGCCACCTCATATCGTCCAAGCCATCTTGTCTACAATTTTCCCACGTTATCGTGATATCTTGAGTCATAGAGCAGTGCCCAATCTCTAGGTTGAAATTTCTTATCCTTAATGAATTTATCATTCCATTTTATTCGCCGATTCTATAGTACCTCTGTGTGATGCAAAGTTGCCTTCCTCATCTCATCTAAAGCATTCAGTTGCATTATTCTATCTTCTTGTGCATCAGAAATATTCATCCCCAATTCGAGTGTAGTCCTAAGAGTTTTATGCTCAAATTCAATGAGCATCATGGTTGTTTTTCCATACAGCAGCTCAAATGGAGTGAATCATGTAGTTGTTTTCCAGGTGGTTCTGTAAGCATAAACAACTTCTGCTAGCCTGGTTGCCCAATCCTTTTTATGGATAGCCACTATTTTGGTTAGAATGACTTCAATTTCTCTATTAGTCACCTCAACTTGGCCATTGGCTTGGGGGTGATAAGGAGTAGACATCCTATGCCTAATTTTGTACTCATTGACCAGTGTTGTAACAAGGATTGAAGTGAATTGAGCCACTTGATTAGTCACTATCTCTCTTGGAACTCCATTCTGAGTGAAATTTTCCTCGTACATAAATTCTGCAACTTTGTTATCTCTTGCATGTTTCATGGCCTTAACTTCTACCCATTTAGTTACATAATCAGTGCATACCAAAATATATGATTTACCTTTTGATGGAGGATCAATGGGTCCTACAAAATCCAGTCCCCACTTATCAAATGGATTGATTACTACCTGGAGAAAAAGTGGTATCTCATCAAATTTTGTTGGCTGGCCCATCCTTTGGCATATGTCACACTTGTATATATTCCTACATCCTTCTAGATCATTGGCCAGTAATATCCTATGTTCAAAATCTTCATTGTTGTCCTCTTGGCTGCAAAATGTCCTCCACAGGGTTCATTGTGACATGAATGCAAGATATCATATGTTTCATCTTCTCTCCCATATCTCTTCATGACTTGTTCAGGTCTAGTGTAGAACAAACATCGAACAATCCATGAGAAAGGAAAAGATTTTTCAATGAGCACTCTCCTCCCTTTTGGAGAGAAGTGAGGGGGAACTCTCCATGTGACCATAAAATTAGTTATGTCAGCATACCATGGTGTCTGCACACTGATGGAAAATAAGTGCTCATCAGGGAAAGAATCATCTATGACTTGATTTCCTTCAGATGTAGTTAGCCTTGAGAGAATATCTGCAACAACATTAGCCTTCCTTGGTTTATCCACAATGGTTATGTCAAATTCCTACATCAGTAATAACCATCCAGCTAGCCTTCCTGAAATCATAGGTTTATTCATGAGATATCTAATGGATGCATGATCGGTGTGCATAAAAATCTGGTAGCCTATTATGTAATGCCTAAATTTTTTTAGAGCATAGAAAACTGCAAACATTTCTTTTTTTGTCATTGTATAGTTGAATTTTGCTCCTTGTAGAATGTTGATGACAAAGTAAATGGTATTTTCAGTAGCTCCTTCTTTTTGTCCTAGGACTTCTCCTATAGCATAGTCTGATGCATCATTATGGATATGAAAATTAAACTCCCAATTAGGTCCCTTGAGCACAAGAGCATGATTCAAAGTTGCTTTCAAGTCAGAAAATGCCTTGTCACAGGCTTCTGTCCATTGGAACTCAACATATTTAGTGAGGAGATTATACGATGGTGTTGCCATTTCATTAAAGTCTTTGATGAACCTCCTGTAATAACCTGCATATCCTAAGAAACTCCTAACATCTTTTTGTTTTGTAGGAATAGGCAGATTGGTAATCACCCCAATCTTTGTAGGATCTACTTGAATTCCTTTGTGAGAGATGTAGTGGCCAAGAACTACACATTCCTGCATCATCATTATGCACTTTTCATTATTTAAAGACATATTATGATCTTCACATCTCTCTAGGACTCTTTTAAGATTTTCCAATACTTCATTGAAATTAGCACAATAAGTAGTGAAATCATCCATATAAATTTGCATGCAATCATGAGAGATGTTTGAAAATATGCTAATGACTTCCCTCTAAAAATTTGTAGGTGCATTGCATAAGCCAAATTGAAGTACTAAATAGGCATAGGTTTCCCATGGACAAGTAAAGGTGGTCTTCTCCTAATCCTCTAGAGCAATTTGGGTCAAGTTATAGCCATTGAATCCATCAAGAAAAGAAAAGTACTGCTTTCCTACAAGTGAGTCCAAAAATTGATCTATGAATGGTAAGGGAAAATGGTCCTTTTTGGTAGTAGAGTTAAGTTCCTTGTAATCAATACAAACTTCCACCTTCCCTCCTTTTTTTGGGGAAAAATCACCAATGGGGACACCCACTGGCTATCTAAAATGGGGTAGATAAATCCCGCATCTAGCAATTTCTATAGTTCCCCTTTTACTATCTCCCTCAATGCAGGGTTAATTCTTCTTTGTGGCTGCCTCACTGGTGTACAATCATCTCTTATATATATCCTGTGAGTGCAAAGCTTAAGATCCAATCCCTTCATATCAAGATAATCCCATGAAAATGCATTTTGGTGGGCCCTCAATAGGTTTTCCAATGACAACTATTGTTCTTCACTCAGTTTACTATTCATATTCAGATATTTCCCTTCTAACACTTGCACTTGTGTAGCTAACTGTACCATATTTTATTCATTAATGGTTGGTATCTTGATTTTATGTGGCATTAATGCATGAAACATACCTATTTCTGCAAGAAGTTTGGTTGTAGGATGAACGTTTGTAGGAAGAACGACTATAGGATGATCGACTACAGGAAGAGCGGACAGGAGTGTTTTCACTGTATCAGCAGAATTAGATACATTAGAGGATGATGCTTCCTCTACCTCATAATGGTTCTGAAATATGTTAGACAATAGTTCATCTTCATCTTGAAGCTATAGGAAAGGAATTTTGTTGAACATCATGAGCTATCCCAGAGAATTAACTTCCTCAGCCTCTTCACCAACATGTGGCCATACTGGATCATCCTTATCATGGGATGGCTGAGCAGGAGGGTAGAGAACAAGATTTTTGGTGCTCTTCCCATTTGAAATGGTCATATCTCCTGTCTGACATCTAATATAAGCATTGGTTGTTGCTAACCATGGCATTCCAAGAATAATGGGGTACCCACCTAGTGTGGCCTTAGGAGAAAGAATCATAAAATTTGTTGGGTACTCCCAAGAGTCTAGAGTTACCACTAGATCTTCCACTATACCATCAAGCTTAACAATAGAACTATCAGCAAGTTGCAAGATAGTAGGAGTAGGTCTCATGCTCACAATGTTTAGTTATTGCAGGATGTCCTTAGTCATCACATTTATTGCTACTCCCAAATCAATCAGAGCATTCTTTATCTACATCCCATTTATAAAAACTCGTACAACAAGACTCCCTGAATCATTATACTTAGGAATAATCACTTTCCCAAGCATGATGTTTGCAAGCTGTCCCACCATATGAACTGTAGTGGGGTCTTTCTTCTTCTTGCTTGAATTCTAGTGGGGTCTTTCTTCTTCTTGCTTGAATTCTTAAGGCATGCCTCCTTCATTGATTTAATATATATGGGAACATATTTTATGTCCTGAAATAGAGGTATCTGAACATATATATACTTCAATTGATCTAAGATGTCAAAATTTGTGTCCTCCTTTTCTTCCTTTTGTTTCATAGTTTCCAACCTCTGAGGAAATGGTGGTTCTTGCTCAGTCTGCTTGACTAGAACTGGTTCAAGATTTTTGGGTGCACTTGGCTGAATGGGGACATTCAGAGGCTCCTCTTCTGCCATAGGAAGCTTAATTATAATAGGTGTGGAATTCCTAAATGCAATCGGATGTCACTTACACTCACAACATATGCAGGGAATTGATTTGGATCAGCAAAGTATACTGGCTGTTGTTGTGGTTTATTATTTGGGTTAGGTGTGGGCTGAGCTGATAGCTGAGTAGGTTTAGGTGCATTAGCAAGAGGAGACATTATAGTAGGTTTTTGGGGCTGAGAAGTTGGATTCATATAATTGGTTAACTGGCTTGGCCATTGGTGTCCTCCCCTCCATTGATATATTTGCTACTACTTTCCTGGAGGTGGCTGCCAATTTCCCTGAGGTTCCTACCACTAGGGTGGAGAGTTTTGGTGACTAGCCCAAGCATGTGGAGGGTAATTCCAAGGCTATGGTATATATCCTCCATAATTTGATGGATATGGGGGTTGCCATTGATTACTAGATGAATAAGAATTGAAATATGGCCCAACAAAAGATAGTGGATTTGGTGGCATACCCTATCTCGGAGCCCATGGCCTCCTTTGTGCAATATAATAGAATTGATCATCATCACCCTAGATTGGATTGGACTCGGGTGCCATCTGCTTGCTATCAACATTAGCTATCATCTTACATCTGTAGTCCTTCTTCTTTTGTCTGCAATGAGGGTAATATTCTACCAACATTGCCTTCGCCTCCTCTTGTTTCTTTTTTGCCTAAAGTGAATCTAGCTAAGTAGCCAAATTGTTTATGATGTCTTGCTTGAATTCTACCAGCAAGTGAGTAATCTCCATCCTTGAAACTCCATTGGTGGACAACTTACCCATAGAATATTGGTAAGCTCTCCCCTTCTTTGAAGCTACCCTAGAATAGTTCTGACATATCTTCTTGATATCCTCCCAAGGAACTTGGGTGATATCTCCTCCTCCCATCAGGTCGAAGGCATCTATGTAGATGTCATTAATTCCTCTCAAGAAAAGAAGCTTCTATGATTCTTCATTGAGTGTATGGTGTGGAGATTTTTTTAGGAAAAATAGAAACCTTGAAATGTAATCTTTCAAGTTCTCTTTCTCCTTTTTTTACATTCTAAAAATGTCATCTCCTCTCATGTCACTGCCTCTACAATATTCTTTGTATTTCTCCAAGAACTTTGTCTTCATGTCTTCCCAAGTCTCCATAGTATCTCTGCTTAGGCTCATAAACCATCTTAATGCAACTTCTTTCAAAGTGGTAGGAAATAGCTTAAGCCTATGGGCATCAGTGGTATACTCATTACTTCTATAGAGTATATCAAACTCAAACAAGAATGTATCAGGATCTTCTGTGACAAGTCCATAAAACGTAGGAATGATTCAAGCAAAGATATTCTTGAGGTTGTCTACTTCATTCTGGTCTGTTAGGTCCATTCCCATTTGTATCCCCCATGCCTACCTAATGAAGTTCCAAAGCAAAGGGGTCTTCAAACAATTTTTTATCTTAAGAGGAAACTTCAAAATTGGTCAGATTTGGAAATGTATCACCAAAGAGGTGTGGCTCTTCTTCGTCTTCATTTCTTGGTAGGTTCTGATACTCAACTATCTAGAATAGATCAAGATTGTTAGGAAGGAATCTCCCATGAGCATCTATTCTTCTTTCTCTATGCATACAGTATCAACTCACTATTAGCCAGCTCACACAAAGAATTGGTAAAATAATAGGGGGTCATAACTCTTCTAAATGAGGGGTATACTAAGAAAAACTTCCATAAACACTACAACAATGAAAACTATCATTGACTCCCAAGAACTTCCTAGTTTGACACCATCCCCAACAATGGAACCAAAAATGTTGGCCTCCTATAATGTTTTAACAATTAAGCCTTTACAGCCGTGATTCAAAGATTAGACATCTAACTTGAATAGCTATCTCAATCACCATGAAGGTGCATTTAAATTGTCAACCCAAGGACGTCAACTTGAAATGGGTCAGCATTGTATGTGCACTAGGAATCCAAAGTAGTCATATTCATCCTACAACTAAGAAAGACATGATGTTGAAAGTAAATTGCTTGGAAGGAAATAACATAAATGTTGAACATCAACCAATAGCTAAGATAAACTGAAATGCATGGCAGAAATGAAAATCTGAGCGAACAAACATGAAACCACTCTGTCTACTTTGGCTATAGGAACAGTCACAAAATGGAAGTCTAGTGGCTATAGGAATAGTCAATGCTAGATTCTTAACTAATAACTTAACAAAAAATAACAACTAAACTAAATTAAAGTACGGGATGAAATACTCATCAAGTGGGCCCCCTTGGATAAGTATTCCCTAAAACTAAGATAGACTCAGATGCACAAACTTATAACTTCATTTCATTTATTGGATAACGTGAGCACAAATGAGAAACATGACTGTATTACTAAAAAAATCAAGAGTGCGATTACATCAAATTAATAAATCTTCTATCCGAGAGCTCAGAAGGAACATTCTTATTGAAACACCTAGCAAGGCAGTCAACTCTTGCAGATGCAGAGGATGCCACATTAGGGAAAAAGTGGAAAAGAGCAGAGGCGGCAACACATGCACATAATCTATCAGGCATGTTTTCCTTAACGCGAGTCTATCACAATAGTAACACCTAAGCTTGCTCAACAATATTTAAGACCACTAAAAGGCAGTTACAATTTGATTTACATGAGGAATCTCTAGTTGCCAAGAGTCTTCCCTCCATTAAATGACCACCTTGTTGACTTATATGGCAGATTCCCAGCTAGCAGAATCTTCTTGAATTGTAGGCCTTAATTATCTGTATGAAAATGTTAGTACACACAACAACTGCATATCTATAATCATCTTAAAGAGACATTCGTTAATCACATGCAAAATTAACATAATTAGTTCATATAGCATGCCAATATCATATGAAAGTTATGAAAATAAGTTCATGTCCAAAGTCTGTGGTTTCAAAGAAATATTATGAAAAGATCAACTCCCAATATCAAAGTCTTGTGACAACTGCAGGAAATGGACAATAATCCTATCAATAATTAAACCATAAACTAGACTCATCAGCTACTTTGGATGACTTCTTAACAGGAATTTCAGACTTGTTTATAGAGTCTCATCTTGTATATTTGGGGCACATCATTGATAACATTCATCTTCTCTTTTATGAAGATGATCCTTCTTTAGTTGTTGTGAGGGAACACCTTCACCCTCTTGTTAATTCTCTACATGATCATTCTTCACAGATTGGTGTGACTGTGGATACTTTTTGGTAGCATTTGGAGGAGGCTTCTTTGTCTTTAGAGGGGATATCTTTCTCTTTGGATTATGTTCTACATTCATCTCTACTAGATTCTATATTGTCCTCTTCAGTAGTATGGCGTAGAACGCCTATTTGGAGTGTGTTAGCTTTCGGCATCAACACAGAGACACTTGAGAATGCTTCAGAGACATCATCTCATATCATTTATATGCCTGAAATCCTTCATACATCCATGGTTTTTCTTCTTCCTAAGGGTAGGAACGTCGTTCGATGAGATTGGATCATCTCATCTGTGTCAAGTTTGCCATCATTATAGGGAGACTGGCCTGAGGGGGGCCTCTTGTCTCTACTCTATGGGGGTATTTTCCCATGAGTAGTTTTAAATTTCCCATATTCTCTCTCATTGAGAGAATTCTATCTGTATCAATTCCTTTGGGGAGGATCTGTCCCACTCAGGTTTCTCTCTTTCTCCAGTATTTCCCAGGATTCTCATTCATATATGAATATAGGTACCCCAACATGCCTAGTAGGTCAGGACCTCCATCTTTGGGCATTTGTGTCATTCTGAATGATAATTCACTACCCCTGTTGTACTTATAGTGTAGTGTAAAGAAAGTCTGTACCTATTAATCACAGTAGGGGAATCTGACATATTAAGTTTGTCACGTTCCAGGGCAACCTTTCTAGGAAGTGCAAGTAGCTAATTAGTTTGTTATCTCATCTTGGCAACTACATGACCTTAAGTAAGTGTGTGGATATTTGTCTCATGTCATGATTAAGACACTGGTCATAATTCATGACATCCTGTATCTCACCCTAGCTTGCATATTCTTTGCACTGATTCTTTGTGCTTTCTCCATTTTATCCTAAGATCTCAATTCAGCCAAGTCTATCACAACCCTACTAATTGCATACTCTAAAAAAAATCTATTTTTCTAAAATAACTTATTTTTGAAAAACACTAGTCCCCTTTTAAATACACGCAGCACCCCAGAAACCTATAATTAGATTCTTCAAAACAATTGCCTGTATTTTGAGGGGGTTTTTGTATGTTGCCAAGTGAAAAACACTCTTTCTGCAAAAAGTAGATAATCTAGGGTTTATCACTGGGAAACAGACATTCCTCACAAAACCACTCTCTCCTGATTTTTCTTAAGAAGATTCAAAAAAATTATCTTTCTTACCTCTACTATTTCTACTTTTCAAAAAAAAAAATCTTTTTCAACAAAAACTTATTTTTTCAAAAAATGGACAATCTGAGTCTCTTTAGCACATGAGCGCCTACAATACCCATATCTTCAATTTTTCCCAAAAAATTGTTTCGTAAATTGTATTGATGGGTTCTTGCATGTTGGTGAAAAATTAGTTTTTCGAAAAATGATCGATCTGGGTAGACTCAGAACAACATTCTCTACAAAATCCATTTCTTATATTTTTCTTTAGAAAATTAAAAAAAAATGTCTCTATTACCTCTACTACTACTTTTCAAAAAAATCTATCTTTTTCAAGAACTTATTTTTTCAAAAAAGGACGATTTGGGTCTCTATAGCACATGAGCACCTAGAAAACCCATATCTTCAAATTTTCCCAAAAAAATCTGTTTCATAGATTCTATTTTTGATGGGTTCTTGCATGTTGGTGAAAAATCATTTTTTCAAAAAATGATTGATCTGGGTCTACTCAGAACGACATTCTCTACAAAATCCTTTTCTTAGATTTTTCTTAAGAAAATTCAAAAAAATTGTCTTTATTACCTCTACTACTTCAAGTTTTCAAAAAAATCTATCTTTTTCAAGAACAACTTATTTTCTCAAAAAATGGAAGATTTGGGTTTCTTTAGCACATGAGCACCTACAAAACCCATATCTTCGATTTTTTTCCAAAAAAAAATGATTCGAAGATTCTATTTTTGAGGGGTTCTCGCATGTTGGTGAAAAATCATTTTTTCCAAAAATGAACGATTTGGGTTTACTCACAATGACATTCTCTACAAAACTCATTTCTTGGATTTTTCTTAAGATTAAAAAAAATTACCTCTTTTA
>CM021105.1:324523458-324825573 GCA_007115665.2 Sequoiadendron giganteum
ATTTTTGATGGGTTCTTGCATTTAGTGAAAAATAGTTTTTTTGAAAAATAGACGATCTGGGTCAGTTCAGAACGACATTCTCTAAAAAACCCATTTTCTAAGATTTTTCTTATGAATATTCAAAAAAATTCCCTCACCATTACTACTACTTTTCAAAAGTATATATTTTTCAAAAACAACTTATTTTTTCAAAAAATAGATGATTTGGGTCTCTTTAGCAATCGAGCACTTGCAAAACCCATATCTTCTATTTTTCACAAAAAAATTGTTTAGTAGATTCTATTTTTGAAGGGTTCTTGCATGTTGATGAAAAAATTGTTTTTCAAAAAACATATGATTTGGGTCTACTCAAAATGACATTCTCTACAAAACCCATTTGTCAGATTTTTTTTTAAAAATATTCAAAATTTTTGCCTCTACTACCTCTCCTATTTCTACTTTTCAAAAAAATCTATCTTTTTGAAGAACAACTTATTTTTTCAAGAAACAGACGATCTGGGTCTCTTTATCACACGAGCACCTGCAAAAGCCATATCTTTTATTTCCCCAAATAAATTGTTTCGAATATTCTATTTTTGATGAGCTCATACATTTGGTCAACAATCAATTTTTTGAACGATTTGGGTCTACTCATAACGACATTCTTTACAAAACCAATTTCCTAGATTTTTTCTTAAGAAGATCCAAAAAAATTGCCTCTGTTACCTCTACTACTACATTTCAAAAAAATTATGCTTTTCAAAAACAACTTTTTTTTCAAAAGATGGTCGATCTGAGTCTCTTTAGCACATGAGCACCTACAAAACCGATATCTTCTATTTCCCCCCAAAATAATTGTTTTGTAGATTCTATTTTTGAGGGGTTCTTGCATGTTGGTGAAAAATCAATATTTTTCAAAAATCGGACGATCTGCCTCTACTCAAAATGACATTCTCTACAAAACCCATTTCTTAGATTTTTCTTAAGAAGATTCAAAAAACTTAAACCTCTACTACTACTTTTCAAAAAAATCTCTTTTTCAAGAACAACTTATTGTTTCAAAAAATGAACGATTTGGGTCTCTTTAGCACATGAGCACATACAAAACCCATATCTTTGATTTTTCCTAAAAAATATTGTTTCGTAGATTCTATTTTTAATGGGTTCTTACATCTTGATGAAAATTCAGTGTTTCGAAAAATGGATAATCTGGGTCTACTCATAACGATATTCTCTATAATACCCATTTTTCAGATATTTTTTAAGAAGATTAAAAAAATTAGACAAGGTTTCTACTACTTCTACTTTTCAAAAAAATCTATTTTTCAAGAACAACTTATTTTCTCAAAAAATGCACGATTTGGGTCTCTTTAGCACATGAGCAACTGCAAAACCCATATCTTCGATTTTTCCAAAAATAATTGTTTCGTAGATTCTATTTTTGATGGGTTCCTGCATGTTGGTGAATTTTTTTTTTTTGAAAAACGATCAATCTCGGTCTTCTTAGAACAACATTCTCTACAAAACCCATTTCCTAGATTTTTCCTAAGAGGATTCAAAAAAATTGTCTTTGTTACCTCTACTACTACTACTTTGGGTCTCTTTAGCACACGAGCACCTACAAAACCCATATCTTTGATTTATCCCAAAAAAAATGTTACGTAGATTCTATTTTTGAGGGGTTCTTACATGTTATTGAAAAAATATTTTTTCAAAAATTAGATGATCTGGGTTTACTCACAACGACATTCTCTACAATACACATTTCTTAGATTTTTTTTTGAAGAATAAAAAAGTTTGCCTTTGTTACCTCTACTATTTCTACTTTTCAAAAAATTCTATCTTTTTCAAGAGCAAACTTATTTTTTCAAAAAACGGACAATCTGGGTCTTTTCAACACACGAGCACCTGGAAAACCCATATCTTCGATTTTTCCCTAAAAAAAATGTTCCATAGATTCTATTTTTTATGGGTTCTTAAATCTGGTGAAAAATCATTTTTTTCGAAAAACGGACGATCTAGGTTTACTCATAACAACATTCTCTACAAAACCCATTTCTCGGATTTTTCTTAAGAAGATTAAAAACCTTTGCCTATGTTACCTCTACTACTTGTTTTAAAAAAAATCTAACTTTTCTAAGAACATCTTATTTCTTCAAAAAACGAAAAAATTAGGGTCTCTTTAGGACACAAGCACCTGTAAAACCCATATCTTCCATTTTTCCCAAAAAAAATTGTTTTGTAGATTCTATTTTTGAGGGGTTCTTGCATGTTGTTGAAAAATTAGTTTTTCAAAAAATAGATAATCTGGGTCTACTCATAATGACATTCTCTACAAAACCCATTTTTCAAAATTTTCTTTAAAAGATTCAAAAAAAATTCCTTTGTAACTTTTGTTGCTTCTACTTTTCAAAAAAAAATTTCTTAAGAACAACATATTTTCTCAAAAATCAGACGATCTAGGTCTCTTTAGCACACGAGCACCTACAAAACCCATATCTTCAATTTTTCCCAAAAAAAATCTTTCGTATATTCTATTTTTGAGGGGTTCTTGCATGTTGGTGAAAATTCAATTTTTTCAAAAAACAGATGATCTGGGTCTGTTTAGCACATGACCACCTACAAAACCCCTATCTTCAAATTTTCTCAAAAAAACTGTTTCGTAGATTCTATATTTGAGGGGTTCCTGCATGTTGGTGACAATCTAGTTTTTTGAAAAACAGAAGACCTCGGTTTACTCAGAACGACAATCTCTACAAAACCCATTTCTTAGATTTTTCTTTAGAAGATTTAAAAACTTTGCCTTTGTTACTTCTACTACTAATTTTTAAAAAAATCTATCTTTTGCAAGAAGAACTTTTTTCTTCAAAAAACAGATCATCAGGGTATCTTTAGCACACAAGCACCTGCAAAACTCATATCTTCCATTTTTCCCAAAAAAAATTGTTTCATAGATTCTATTTTTTAGGGAGTTTTACATGTTGGGGAAAAAATAGTTTTTTGAAAAAATGGACGATCTGGGTCTACTCAGAACGACATTCTCTAAAAAACCCATTTCTTGTATTTTTCTTTAGAAGATTCAAAAAACTTGGCTCTATTACCTCCACTACTACTTTTTCAAAAATCTATATTTGTTTCAAAAACAACTTTTTTTTTTTAAAACGGATGATCTGGGTCTGTTTAAAACACGAGCACCTACAAAACCCATATCTTCAACTTTTCCCGAAAAATTGTTTCGTAGATTCTATTTTTGAGGGGTTCTTGCATGTTAGTGAAAAATCAATTTTTCAAAAATCGGACGATCTGGGTCTACTCAGAACGAATTTCTCTACAAAACCCATTTTTTAGATTTTTCTTTAAAATATTCAAAAAAATTGCTTCTATTACTTCTACTACTATTTTTCAAAAAAAAATTATTTTTTCAAAAAATGGATGATCTAGGTCTCTTTAGCACACGAGCACATGCAAAACCCATATATTTTATTTTTCCAAAAAAAAATTTGTCTCGTAGATTATATTTTTGGGGGGTTTTTGCATGTTGGTGAAAAATCAGTTTTCCAAAAAACGAGTGGTCTAGGTTTACTCAAAATGACATTCTTTGCAAAACCCATTTCTTAGATTTTTCTTAAGAAGATTCAAAACATTTGCTCAAGTGACCTATACTGCTTCTACTTTTCAAAAAAAATCTCTTTTTCAAGAACAACTTATTTTTTCAAAAAACGAGCAATCTGGGTCTCTTTAGCACGAGTACCTACAAAACACATATCATGTATTTTTCCAAAAAAAAAAAAATCGTAAATTTTATCTTTGATGGGTTCTTGCATGTTGGTGAAAATTCTATTTTTAGAAAAACAGACGATCTGGGTTTACTCAAAACAACATTCTCTAAAAAACCTATTTCTTAGATTTTTCATAATAGTATTAAAAAAAAATTGCCTTTATTTCCTCTACTGCTTCTTTTTTTTTTTAAATCTATCTTTTTCAAGAACAACTTATTTTTTCAAAAAATAGGTGATCTAGGTTTGTTTAGCACATGAGCACCTACAAAAAACTTGTTTCGTAGATTCTATTTTTGAGGGGTTCTTGCATGTTGGTGAAAAATCAATTTTTCAAAAAATGGATGATTTGGGTCTCTTTAGTGCACAAGCACCTGCAAAACCCATATCTTCGATTTTTCCCAAAAAAATTGTTTTGTAGATTCTATTTTTGATGGGTTCTTGTATTTGGTGAAAAATTAGTCTTTCAAAAAATGAACAAACTAAGTTTACTCATAACGACATTCTCTATAAAACCTATTTCTCATATTTTTCTTAAAAAGATTCAAAAAAATTGCCCTTGTTAACTCTACTGCTTTTACTTTTCAAAAAAAACTCTTTTTAAAGATCAACTTATTTTTTCAAAAAATGGATGATCTGGGTCTCTTTAGCACACGAGCACCTACAAAACCCATATCTTCAAATTTTTCTAAAAAACATTATTTCATAGATTCTATTTTTGAGGGGTTCTTGCAGTTGGTGAAAAATTAGTTTTTAGAAAATGAGACGATCTAGGTCTACTTAGGATGACATTCTTTACGAAACTTATTTCTCATATTTTTTTAAAAAAGATTCTAAAAATTTGCCTCTACACGAGCACCTACAAAATCCATATCTTCAATTTGTTTCAAAAAAAATTGTTTGGTAGTTTTGATTTTTGAGGCGTTCTTTGCATGTTGGTGACAAATTAGTTTTTCAAAAAATGGACGATTTGGGTCTACACAAAATGACATTCTCTACAATACCCATTTCTCATATTTTTCTTAAAGTGATTCAAATTTTTTACCTCTACTACTACTTTTCAAAAAAATCTAGCTTTTTCAAAAACAACTTATTTTTTCAAAAGATGGACGATCTTGGTTTATTTAGCACACAAGCACCTACAAAACCCATGTCTTTGATTCTTCCCCAAAAAGATTGCTTTGTAGATTCTATTTTTGAGGGGTTCTTGCATGTTGGTGAAAAATTAGTTTTTCCAAAAACGGATGATCTGGGTCTACTCAGAACAATATTCTCTACAAAAACCATTTCTTAGAGTTTTCTTAAAAGAAGAGCAAAAAAAGAATTCTCTATTACCTGTACTACTTCTACTTTTCAAAAAAATCTATCTTTTTCAAAAACAACCTATTTTTTTAAAAAATGGATGACCTGGGTCTCTTTAGCACACGAGCACCTACAAAATTCACATCTTCAATTTTTTCAAAACAAAAGTTTTGTAGATTTTATTTTTGAGGGGTTCTTGCATGTTGGTGTAAAATCTACTTTTTGAAAAATGGATGATTTGGATTTACTCAAAACAACATTCTCTACAATACCCATTTCTCAGATTTTTCTTAAGAAGATTAATTTTTTTTAATTTTGTTACCTCTATTGTTTCTACTTTTCAAAAAAATCTATCTTTTTCAAAAAACAACTTATTTTTTCAGAAAACAAATGATCTGGGTTTACTCAGAATGACATTCTTTACAAAACCCATTTCTTTGATTTTTCTTAAAAAGAATCTAAAAATTTGCCTCTGTTACCTCTACTGCTTCTACTTTTTTCAAAAAACTATTTTTCAAGAACAACTTATTTTTTCAAAAAACAGATGATCTGAGACACACAAGCACCTGCAAAACCTATATCTTTGATTTTTTTGAAAAAAAAAACGTAGATTTTTTAGGGGTTCTTGCATGTTGGCGAAAAATCAATTTTTTGAGAAACGAACGATATTGGTCTACTCAAAACAACATTCTCTACAAAATTCATTTCTCAGATATTTTTTAGGAAATTCAAAAAAATTGAATTTGTTACCACTACTCCTAGTTTTAAAAAAAATCTATCTTTTTCAAGAATAACTTCTTTTTTCAATGCATGATCTAGGTCTCTTTAGCACACGAGTACCTACAAAACCCATATCATCAATTTTTCCCAAACAAAATATTTTGTAGATTCTATTTTTGATGGGTTTTTGCATGTTGGTTAAAACTAGTTTTTCGAAAAATGGACGATCCGGGTTTGCTAAGAATGACATTCTCTAGAAAACCCATTTCTTAGATTTTTTTAAGAAGATTCTAAAAATTAGCCTTTGTTACCTCTACTACTACTTTTCAAAAATAATCAATTTTTTTTAAAACAACTTGCTTTTTCAAAACATGAATGATCTAGATCTCTTTAGCACATGAGCACCTACAAAACCCATATCTTCGATTTTTCGTAAAAAAATGTTTTGTAGATTCTAATTTTGAGGGGTTCTTGCATGTTGGCAAAAAATTAGTTTTTTGAAAAATGGACAATTTGGGTCTCTTTAGCACACAAGCACCTGCAAAACCGATATCTTCAATTTTTCCCGAAAAAAATTGTTTCGTAGATTCTATTTTTGATGGGTTTTTGCATTTGCTGAAAAATTAGTTTTTTCAAAACACCTAGGTCTACTTAAAAACAACATTGTCTACAAAATCCATTTCTCAAATTTTTATTACAAAGATTAAAAAAGTTTGCCTATGTTACCTTTACTACTTCTAGTTTTCAAAAAAATATCTCTTTTTCAAGAATAACTTATTGTCTTTAAAAAATGGACGATCAACATCTCTTTAGCACACCAGCACCAGAAAAACCCATATCTTTGATTTTTCCAAAAAAAAATTGTTTTGTAGATTCTATTTTTGAGGGGTTCTTGCATGTTGGTGAAAAATTAGTTTTTCAAGTAATAGACGATCTTGGTCTACTCAAAACAACATTCTCTACAAAACCCATTTCTTAATTTATTTTTAAAAGATTCAAAAAAATTGTCTCTGTAACCTCTACTTTCTTTTACTTTTCAAAAAAATCAATCTTTCTCAAGAATTTTTTTTTCAAAAAATAGATGATCTGGGTCTCTTTAGCACATGAGTAGCTACAAAACCCATATATTCGATTTTTCCCAAAAAAACTATATCATAGATTCTATTTTTGAGGGGTTCTTGCATGTTGATGAAAAATCATTTTTTTTTTTAAAATAGATGATCTCGGTCAACTCAAAATGGCATTCTCTACAAAACCCATTTCTTAGATTTTTTTTAGGAAGATTTCAAAAAAATTACCTTTGTTATCTTTACTACATCTACCTTTTAAAAAATCTATCTTTTTCAAAAACAACTTAATTTTTTAAAAAACGGACGATCTAGGTCTCTTTAGCACACGAGCACCTCCAAAACGCATATCTTCGATTTTTCAGAAAAAAAAAATTGTTTTGTAGATTCTATTTTTGAGGGGTTCTTGCATGTTGGTGAAAAATCAGTTTTTCGAGAAACAAAAGATCTAGGTGTACTCAAAACGACATTCTCTACAAAACTCAATTCTCAGATTTTTCTTAAGAAAATTCAAAAAAATTGCCTTTGTTACCTATACTGCTTCTACTTTTCAAATAAATCTTTTATTCAAGAAACAACTTATTTTTTCAAAAAACGGACGATCTGGATCTCTTAAGCACACGAGCACTTACAAAACCCATATTTTCAATTTTTCACAAAAGAATATTTCGTAGATTCTTATTTTGAGAGGTTCTTGTAGGTTGGTGAAAAAATAGTTTTTCGAAAAATGGACGATCTGGGTCTCTTTAGCACACGAGCATCGAAAAAACCCATATCTTTGATTTTTCCCAAAAAAATTGTTTCGTAGATTCTAGTTTTTATGGATTCTTACATTTGGTGAAAATTCAATTTTTTGAAAAAGCGATGTTCTGGATTAACTTAGAATGACATTCTCTACAAAACCCATTTTCTCAAAAAATTGTTAAGAAGATTCAAAAAAATTGTCTCTGTTACCTCTACTGCTTCTACTTTTCGAAAAATATTTATTTTTCAAGAACAACTTATTTTTTCAATAAACGGACGATCTGGGTCTCTTTAGCACATGAGCATCTACAAAACCTATATATTTGATTTTTCGTAAAAAAAATTATTTTGTAGATTCTATTTTTGATGGGTTCTTGCATGTTGGCGAAAATTTAGTTTTTTGAAAAACGAATGATTTGGGTCTACTCATAATTAAATTCTCTACAAAACCCATTTCTTAGATATTTTTTAAGAAGATTCTAAAAATTTGACTCTATTACCTCTATTGCTTCTACTTGTCAAAAAAGTCTATCTTTATCAGAAACAACTTATTTTTTCGAAAAACGCATTACCTGGGTCTCTTTAGCACACAAGCACCTACAAAACCAATATCTTCATTTTTTTCCAAAAATATTGTTTTGTAGATTCTAATTTTAAGGGCTTGTTGGATGTTGGTGAAAAATTAATTTTTCAAAAAATGGACAATCTAGGTTTTCTCAGATTATTTTTAAAAAGATTCTAAAAATTTGCCTCTGCTACTCTACTATTTCTAGTTTTTTTTAAAATCTATCTTTTTCAAGACCAACTTATTTTTTCAAAAAATGGACGATCTGGATCTTTTTACAACACGAGCACCTGCAAAACCCATATCTTTGATTTTTCCCAAAAAAATTATTTCATAGATTCTATTTTTGAGGGGTTCTTGCATGTTGGTGAAAAATCAGTTTTTCAAAAAATGAATGATATGGGTTTACTGAGAACGACATTATCTACAAAATCGATTTCTTAGATATTTTTTACGAAGATTCAAAAAAATTGACTTTGTTACCTCTATTGCTTCTACTTTTCAAAATAATCTATTTTTTTCAATAACAACTTATGTTTTCAACGCACGATCAGGGTCTCTTTAGTACACGAGCACCTGCAAAATGCATATCATCAATTTTTCAAAAAAAGTAAAAATCATAGATTCTATTTTTGATGGGTTCTTTCATGTTGGTGAAAAAATAGTTTTTTGAAAAACAGACGATCTGGGTATACTCAGAACGACATTCTCTACAAAACCCATTTCTTAGATTTTTCTGAAGAAGATTCAAAAAAACTTTCCTCTATTACCTCTACTACTTCTACTTTTCAAAAAATCTATTGTTTTCAAAAACAACTTATTTTTTCAAAAAATGGATGATCTGGATCTCTTTAGCACATGAGCACCTACAAAACCCATATCTTCAATTTTTCCAAGAAAATAATGTTTTGTATTCTATTTTTGAGGGGTTCTTGCATGTTGGTGAAATTTTTTTTTTTTGAAAAAATGAACTATCTCGGTTTACTCACGAGAACATTCTCTACAATACCCATTTCTTAGATTTTTTTGAAGAGGAATAAAACAAATTTGTCTTTGTTACCTCTACCATTTCTTCATTGCAAAAATATCTATCTTTTTCAGGAGCAACTTACTTTTTCAAAAAATGAAAGATCCAGGTCTCTTAAGCACACAAGCACCTGCAAAACCCATATCTTCGATTTTTCCCCAAAAAAATTGTTTCGTAGATTCTATTTTTGATGGGTTCTTGCATTTGGTGAAAAATTAGTTTTTTCGAAAATCAGACGATCAGGGTTTACTCAGAACGACATTCTCTACAAAACACATTTCTCAAATTTTTGTTAAGAAGATTAAAAAAATTATCCTTTATTACCTCTACTAGTTCTAGTTTTCAAAAAAATCTATCTTTTTCAAGAAAAACATTTGTTTTCAAAAAACGGACGATCAGGGTCTCTTTAGCACACGAGCACCTGCAAAACCCATATCTTCCATTTTTCCCAAAAAATTGTTTCGTAGATTCTATTTTTGAGGGGTTCTTGCATGTTGGTGCAAAGTCAATTTTTCAAAAACTGGTCGATTTGGGTCTACTCAAAATGACATTCTCTACAAAACACATTTCTTAGATTTATCTTAAGAAGATTCAAAAAATTTACCTCTCTTACCTCTACTGCTTCTACTTTTTTTAAAAATCTATTTTTCAATAATAACTTATTTTTTTTAAAACGGACGATCTGGGTTTCTTTTAGTACATGAGTAGTTGCAAAACCCATATCTTTAATTTTTTCCAAAAAAAATTGTTTCGTAGATTCTATTTTTGAAGGGTTCTTGCATGATGGTAAATAATCAATTTTTGAAACAACAGATGATCTGAGTCTACTTAGAGCGACATTCTCTACAAAATCCATTTCTTAGATTTTTATTGAGATTCAAATATTTTTCCTATCTTACCTCTACTACTACTTTTCAAAAAAATCTATATTTTTCAACAATAACTTAATTTTTCAAAAAATGAACGATTTGTGTTTCTTTAGCACATGAGCACCTACAAAACCCAATCTTTAATTTTTTTCCAAAACAATTGTTTCGTAGATTGTATTTTTGAGGGGTTCTTGGATCTTGGTGAAAATTTAGTTTTTTGAAAAATGAACAATTTGGGTCTACTTAGAATGACATTCTCTAAAAAATCCATTTCTTAGATATTTATTAAGAAGATTAAAAAAATTAGGATATGTTACCTCTACTAGTTCTACTTTTTAAAAAATCTCTTTTTCAAGAAAATCGTTTTTCCTCAAAACACACAATTTGGGTCTTTAGCACACGAGCACCTGCAAAACCCATATCTTCGATTTTTCCCAAAAAAAATGTTTCATAGATTTTATTTTTGATGGGTTCTTGCATGTTGGTGAAAAATCATTTTTTTCGGAAAACGATCGACCTGGGTCTACTCAGAAAGACATTCTCTACAAAACCCATTTCTTAGACTTTTCCTAAGAAGATTCAAAATTTTTATCTTTGTTACCTCTGCTATGACTTTTCAAAAAAATCTATCTTTTCCAAAAACAACTTATTTTTTAAAAAAATTGACGATCTACGTCTCTTTAGCACATGAGCACCTACAAAACCCATATCTTTGATTTTTTCCAAAAAAAATTGTTATGTAGATTATATTTTTGAGGGGTTCTTACATGTTAGTGAAAAAACATGTTTTCAAAAAAAGGACAATCTAGGTCTACTTAACTTTAGCACATCTCTTCTCAACCATGGCTTCTAATTTATGTCCTTTCGGACCTTCCAATAGCATTCTTCCTTCAACAACTTCAGCTAAATTATCTGGCAAAGAATTATAAACACTTGAGACATCAATACCTTTTCTAACTAGATATTCAACTAGAGCATCATTGATCTTGATTCTGTCCACCATAGAGGATGCATTCCATAGTTCAAAAAATTTCATCTTACCTTTAACTAACATTGTCCAGATGTCATCTGGATCAGAAGATTCAAATCCAGGATGGGATTCTTCTTCATTTTCCTTTTCTTCCAAGATGATAATGATGTATTTCATGATAACTTTTCTCTTCTTAGATTCCAAGGGGAATCACCAATGACAACTTTCAATTCCTTTGTTCTGGAGGATGAACCTTACTCAAATCGATTAGACACAATCATACTGGAGCACAAATCTTTTTGTAAAGATAAGAAAAAGGCTTTACAAGCACTTGCATTATCCTCCAATCTTTCCAGATATCTGTAGATTTGTTTTCCAATGGGAATCCTGGATTCCCACTCAACATTTTCCTTTCTCGATAGCGAGTTCAAGAAGTAGAATACCAGACATGTAAGTAAAGACCCGAAACAAAAAGGGTATCCCTCTACTAACAACATTCGTATATTTTCAGTAATATTTTCCAAAATCAAGCCACATAGATCAAATTTCTTATTCTCCTTTACCATTTTGTGTGCTAGATACACAGTGATAGCCGAAGTGGAACTATCATGATTTCTGAAATAAATTTTGTAGGAGACACCATACACAAACATACCTTGCGGTGGGGTTGACAATAGTATTTCTCAACAAGGCTCGAGGGTCTTTGTCGGTTCCCATCAACTCCTCCACTTCTTTGTAATTTATAGTTTTCTTTCTGAGGAGGTCTCCAATACTACATAATCCGTTGATAGCTTCAATCGCTTCCTTCGTACCAGTGTAGGATTTGTCCAACACAATGTTGCCATCGTTGAATTTTCTCAAAAGAAACAAGATGAATTCTCTGTTAGTAAACCAAGTGAATTCTCCACACAAATCCAAGCCTAGGTTTTTTATATTCTTCAAATCATCTGACTCTAACCCTAATTCCATTTTCTTTATCTTTTGATGATCAAATTTCTCAACTTCAACTCCTTTTAGCCTTAGTGGGAAATTTCCACTCGATCCTCTGTTAAAGGATTCCATCGTAGCACTTAATTTATTTAAATTCAACAAAAAATTATTCTTTTACCTTCCTCTATAGCTGTGAAAGAAAAGTTTCCATCACGTGTTCTTGATTGTTCACAAAGATTTCTCAAATTTGCTCCAAATTACTTTAGAATCGCTTCAAAATTATTCCAAGCAGCTCTTTGAGTTCTTCAAAAGCTTAGGTAATAAAAAATAACTCGTAAATTTTTCTTTATACACCATCACTTTGCCTTAATTCGCATTAATTGCAATAAGCTTCAAAAAGTTGATAAAAACCTTCTTCCACTGCACTAAGAAACCCTAATTCACTCCGCAAAAGAAAATGCCTGCATTTTTTCTTCTGGTTTCTTTTTCATAACTTTGTCCATCCAATCTTTACAACATATCCTCGTTCCAACATATGACATGCCATATTTCTAGGGGGTTCAAATAATTTTTTGTTAAGAATCCATGCTAGGTCTAATTCCTAGAGAAATCGTCTGCACCAAATGAGGGCACAAACCTATCTCTCATCTTTGGTTCTTCTTTATTCTTCCATATCTTACTAATTTCTTGCTTAATCTCATCTTTGTCAATCTTTTTTACAAGTTGATCTTTCTTTACCGGAGCAAACTGTTTTCCCTTTTTACTTTTGCACACTTTTGAAATATGTCCTAGTTATTTGCAATTGTAGCAAACAACATTTCTTTGGTTTGTTTGACTTCCATTAGCCCTTGATCTGAACTAATTTTCTTTACTTGTTACAAGTATATTAGTAGCTATCAAAATATTGATGTATTCTACCTCCATTAATCCAATTCATCATTTGAGTTTTGCATGCATTAGCTCTATGTCCAATCTTCTTACATGCATAACATTGTCTAGATAAGGAACCGCAAAACTGATTCATCATGCTCCTGCACTTAGCTACCCTATGACCAAAATTATTACATGAAAAATAAACACCATTGAATGATGGGTACCTTTGAGCATTTGGTTGTCTGATAGGCGGTCTTCTTCTTGGATTTCTTTCCTGCTTCCATTTATCTTGAGTCTTCTGATTGTCTACTGGATTTGTGTTTTGCATATTTTCACCAACTTCATTACCTAAAACCCTTTTGTCTTTAGAAGGTCTTTGTCCTGCTATCAATTCATCAAGCCTAGTGGAGCTTGTCTTGAAATTATCTTCACCAAGTTTTTCTTTCTCCAAATCTACTTTTAGATTCATCACTTCTTGTTCAAGCCTTGAGCATGCATCTAACTTTCTTTGTACCACTATATTCAGACACTCCTCAACTCTCTTCTTTTCATCCAATTTCACCTTTAATTTGGTAATCTCTTCACTTGCTTATTTTAGTTGCTCACTCACTTCTATATGTATTTCTTTGAATTTATTTAATTTATCTTTCAATTTCTAGATGCATTCATTTGCTTCATCAAGATTTTCTTTCAGATCTCTATTTTCAATTTCAGCCTTGTCAAGATCTTCAAGAGCAGTCTGAAGCTCTTCTTTATCCATTTGTTCAATCTGTAGGATCTTCCTCAAGCTGTTAGACTTTCTTAGAGGAACCAAAGCTTTGATACTAATTTTTGAATAGTGAAGATACTGAGAGGGGGGTGAATCAGTATCTTCTCAAATTCATTGAACAAACATCATTAATTACTTTAATGCATATAATAGAGAAGAGCAAACACAAGACATGAAATCACACAACACTAAACACCATAGTTTTATGTGGAAAACCCAATGAGGGAAAAAACCATGGTGAGGGTTAGCTCACAATATATAGTAGTTCCAAAACCGGCTACAAAAGAGGCTTACTGCCAAGTACCAAATCTCATTGCTTACAAGGACTCACTGTCTATAGAAGATTATAGAAATAAAATGGCTTATAGCCAGAATATGACCTAATAGAGTTACACCACAAGTGAAGATTCAGTTCCTTTGATGCTCAGAGTATTCACATGCTAGCAAACTAATCTTAACTGATTAATAGGCCAGCCATGAATAGACCTAATAACAAGATGCAACACTGAACTGATGCCATCCTATCAAACAATTATATGAGCAAACCAAATTGCATACATACATGCTTCCAACATTCATAAACCTTTTCCCAAAACCATAACCAACAATGATCATCAGAGGGGCAATATGGACCAAAATACCAGACCAAAGCCTTAGAGGATGTAAACCTGTTCTTCATACTGGTTCAGAGTACCAGACCTGTCTGATGCCTTAAACATGATGACATCAATTACAACATAAATATTGATCTTGTCCATTCTTCCAACAATAGAAAGCTAGGCATATCAATAGAGTCTCATACCTAAACTGATAGTGAGACTGCTTGTTGTGTTGTATATTGTCAATTAGTCCCTACAATAGGACCTCATAGAGGTCTATATCTTTTTCATCTTTAACCATTTGGTATGATGTGTGGATGGTGTTTGTGATGGTAGAATACTCTTAGTTGGTGTAGTTGGTGTAGTATTCTTTATATGATATGCCCATCATGGCATATTTGACTACAAGGTTGGAAATTTTTGTAATGACATAGCTCCAGTCATCATAGGTCACTCTTAGTCAAGTAACCTTTGTATTTTTAATGGATTTCTTTAGCAGACTTCCCCTTGAGCCCATTATCCAGTGACAACTTGGATGGCATCCTTTGTAATTCAAAAGGCCTAGTCTAGGTAGAGGTATTCATCATGGAGTCTACTAAGCATTATCGGCCCACTCTTCCTACGAACGAAATCTAAAAACTCTCTGCATATTTCCAACCACTTCTCAACTATATTTTGATACTATGGTAGGTATTATTGTGTGCCTAGTTGTAAGAGGTTGGGTCGTAGGATTTCAAATTTTATATGGTTAATTTCCATGAAGGGTGCATGGATATATTTCATGACATCTTCGATGTAGATTACCTCTATGGAAAATTTGGAGAATTTCCATGTTGGGTTTGTCTCCATCGCTTTCTAGGGGAAGCGCTTGAATTTTGGCCTTTGTTTTTGGGAGACATCCATGAAAGTAGATGTGGCCATTATCATAGCTGAAATTTTACAGCAAAGTATGAACTAGCTTAGGTGTAGTGTAGAGTAGTGGAATGCAATAGATTAGAAAAATGGAGTGTTTAGTGAGTGAAAATGAGGGATGAAGGAGTTATTTAAAAATTTTGTGTGAGATGCAATAAATGATCTAGCCATTTCCTATGCCTTTTTCCCGTTAACTTTCTATGGCTCTATTTTTTTGGTGAGTATTTTCCCTTTTGTGGTGGATGAAAGGACTATGGTACATTTTTTATGTTATTTTTATTTAATTCATATTAATGTGGTTGCTTAATAAATTTTTTTGATCCCTCGTTTCATATTTTTAGGGTTAGATCAAGGAAATTGATGTTCAAAATTGGGCCTACCCTATTAAGTAATGGGTAATTTGTTTTAATGATTAAATTTTCTATTGTCTTTTTAATTTTCCTACGTATCACAAATGCTCTTTGAAATTCATATACCACACCTCTAAAACATCATTATTGTCAATACTAGCATTGCCACTTCCTAATTCAATCTCTCCAAAACTATTAGGATCCTCCTCTTGAAATAGAATAGAGGTTCTGAGGATCTTCATTGTCATTGTTTTATTCTATTTCTTTCAATTATTTTCTATCTTCTTTTTCTCCTAATGGAATAGAGTCTACTATGACATTATAATTAACAAAACATTTTAGTCCTAGCAATTCTCTAAAGGTGTTGAAAGGTTCCTTCATCTCTACAACTTCAAAGTCAAAAATTTATGCTATCCCTTTTATGTTTATGTACATTATTCCATGTTCCTAATGTTTCCATGCATTATCTAGACTAATGTTCATAGGTGTTTTGATGAGCATAGGTTTTTCTAATCTTTCCCAAGTGGTCGTCGGAAGTATATTGAGGTCCACCCCCTAGATCAATTATTATATCTTCAACTATATTGCTTTTCAAATTTATGATAATTAATAGTGGACCATTTTCCCAATCCCGATCTTTCGTAAATTGATGTAATTGTTTTTTGTTCTTATTCTAATACTTTCCTAATTGTTTAAAATTTACTAAAAGATCTTTTTGTTGAGCTAGTGAGGCTAGATTATTCAAAATCACTACCACTTCTTCTAATAAATAGGCTATCTCATCCTTTTGTTGTATAATTTGCCTCCTTGCTTTTTCCACTATTTTTTCATGTTTTTTATTATTTGGCTAGAAGTGGTCATACTCTTCTTCTTCCTCTTCTAGTTTTGTTTCTTTGGTAATTTCTTCAATATCTTTTTTTTTTCTTGGTATCTATTCCCTAACAAATTAGTACTATAGATTTTTTTCTTTATTCTAGATTTCTTCTTTTTTCTTATCCGTGGTGGTTGTTTTTCTTCGGAGAATCTTCATTTGATGTGTTTGAGGACTAGTTATCTACTATTTGGTAGATTTTAACTTTTTGTAATATTCTTCTTATCACTCTTGCTCCTTTATTGTCTTAGATAACATAACTTCTAGAATGTGGTATATTTTGATAATATTGTTGAGACTTATCACATTGAAATATATCATGGGAATCATCTTTGCAAATAGGGAATTTTGTTCTCTTTTTGACCAACATTATGTGGCATAATGATCTATTTTACTATAATTTTAACATGTTGCATCACTCCTCTAGCAGTTGTTTCAATTGTGTCCTCTTCCTCATCTATAACTGGATTGTCTATTATCTCCCATATAGTCTTATAGTGGGTTTTTCTATAACACATATGCACTTTTGTTATCCCTCCATGGTGGCTATCTATAACCTATATTATATAGAGGTCCTTTTGCCAATCCTTTAATATGTTCCATATTCCTATCTATGTTTGCATCGTAGTTGTGGTGCATAGGGTATCAAAATTAGGATGATTCTATGTATTCCAGACCTAAAATTGGTTTGCAGGACTATCCTCCATGAACTGACTATCCCATTCTTAGAAAGTCCCACAATACATTGAGTTAGTTTTGGCTAGAACTGTATTTAATTCTACATGTAGTGTGACAACGGTTCTCTCTCCTTGAGCCTTAAGACAATAATTCCGTAGGTGACCTTCTCGTGAGTAGTATGTGCACAAAATTTATGTAGTTTTCTTTGTTTCTCCTCTTGATAAGATTGAATTTTGTATTGTTAGTTGTTCTACCATAAGATGTAATTTCTCAATATTCTCCTTCAAGTCATCCTTTTGAGGTTTGTACCATATTTGAGCTTCAATTTGGTATGCCATGGTGATTTAATTTGTATAAGTGTAAAAAAATAAACCATTATATCTTCTATCTTTCTATCAATGGTTCTTCCCACTTGTGACACACTTCTTTGAATCATCTATCATATTATTTTACTGATTCATCTTACTTTTGTACTAGGTCTCTCATTTTACTTACACTTTTTGATGGAATGTCCAGTGTGTCAAATTTAGTGAAGAAATCTTGTTTTACCTCATTCTAGCTTTTTCCATGTTTATGATAGGTCTTCTTATACCAATCTAATACATATTTCTTGAGTGAGGATACAAATTCAAGTAATTTTGGTTTATCTTCATCTATATCCTACCTTTCCCACATGGATTCTAGAAAAAATATATGTTTTATGGCTTTTATTGTATCTTTCCCAAATATTGCAATCTTGATTGTGAATTCCATCATGTCTTTTCTTTCTCCTATCCTAACTTCCCAGATTTATGGACTACATTTTTCTCCTTTCTCTTTCTTTACCCTTCTAATAGTATAAGGTTTTTTCTCTCTACCTTTGTCTCATGCTAGTTTTATATCAAAATATACTCCCCCAAGTATTCCTTCCCACTCTACTTTTCCTCTTATTTTCTTGACCTATGGTATCTCTTCTTTTAAAATTCTTTAACTCTTATATGGATAATGGGATGGATCTTGGTCTGGGGGTTACGAATTCAAAAATATTTTCATTTTCCTATTTGTTAATGTCATTTTATTTGGTTGTAAAAATAACTCTTTACCCAAATTCAATCTATTCCCTCTGCTTTTTCTTATTTTTTCTTCTTTTAACTTCATTATGCTTCTATTAACTAATTCACCTAAATATTCTTCTTGAATTGATGGGGTCTTCTCTAGAGTTTTCAAAAATTCTACAAATCTATCATTCAAGTTAATGGTAAGGGTTGATAGGTCTGGCTTTATCATCAAACTTCCAAAAGGTCCTAATAGCAATCTTCTAGATTTCTCATAATTATGATTATTTTTCTTTATACTAGTTATGTGGTGTCTCACTTTTCCCAACATATTTTTGATCTTTTTGGATTTTCCCATTTCTCTTCTTTACCCTTTCTTCCCATTTCCTTGGTAGCACCCCTTTAGCACACTCAACAACACCCTCTTTGGTGCTCTCACTTCTCATCTTCTCCACAATTTATATCCTTTTGCGATGCCTTTCTTCTCTTTCAATCCTTTGTTGTTGTCTTCTTTATTCCCCATTTAGGCGAGGCCATGTTTACTTTTTTTACCAATTGAATTTGTTCTTTAATCTTTCTCATGGTTATCTATCAATCCTTATATCATTTCCCATAATAGTTATTTAGTATTTTTTCCTTTAGGAGTCACATCTTTTTGAAGATGCTTTCCAAAATCTTCCCCCTTTCCATTTTGCATCCCCTTGGTGCCTAACCCCCTCTCACAAGGTAAGCACCAAGTGGATAGTTCTGTAGATTTTTTATATCCTCACTGGTTCCCTTTTCTTTGTATATGTCTAATTTAAATTTTTTAATTTTCTTGTGTTACAGTCCTTTATATCACCTAGCAAGGGTCCCAAAAAGGGAACCAAAGTTAGCATGAAATTGATGGAAAAACAAACTAAATTTTTGAGCCCCAAGTATTTTCTAAAGTGTTGTAGTTTATACCCCACACTGATTCATATAAAGGTAAACACTAATAGAATTAGGCATATGGTTAACTACTTATATATATTCATAGAATAACATATAACATTATAGAGATAGAATTATGGTATCCATTGTATTAATCAGATTGAAAATACTACATTGCTATGTATTCTCCTTATAATTCTCTATATCCTCTCTTGCTTAGTCTATATCTAATCTCTATACATCTATTCGTCCATACATTTATATATATAATTCTTCTTATAAATCTATTTCTTGCATATTTATCCATATATCTATCTCTTAAATTTTGTCATTCATATCTTCTTCTATGCATATATTTATGGGATGGGACATGACCCATCTATGATACCCCTAGTGTATGATAACTTCTTTTGTATTTCTTGTCAAAGTTTGAGATGTAGACTTACTTTTTAAGTGGTACCAAGTATGATTCATCTCTAGAATATGATCCTAAACAATTCAAAACTCCTATAATTTTTCATTTTAGCTCCCACCTACCTCCCCACACATCTAGAAGGCTATTTTATGATTAGATGTGATATATTAATTTCTAGAAAATGTTTTCCCTACCCAAAGATCACTATTCATCATTTGAGCACGTATTTGCACATGATTTTCTAGCAATGGGGGATAAAATAGTATTAAACATCATTAATGAGTTGAAATGGCCTTTCAACTATAGAATTGTTGGCAATTGAATATCATTATTTATGTAGATTTGCGTAGATTCAAAGGTGAAACTAGTGTGTTAGTCATTCCTTTATGTATAATAGTGTCTAGAAAGTGTAAATCCCAAATATTCATGTCATTTTATATGACTATTTCTAGTATATTTTGTGGTCACTTTTTTCCCTATACCAATAGATCAAAGGTTGCCATTGATCAACATGATGTAAATGTTGCTGTGAATATGGTGTTTTACCTAAATAGTTCACCTAGTAGATCTTATTCACATGTTAAGTTTACTTAGGAGTCTAGGAGTATTTCCAAAAGTCTTATTTCTCATTTGATCTCATCTTATCTTATCTTTATTTGTCTAATGTCATAGGATTTAGACACTTGTCAGGATATTGTCTAATCTTATCTCTCACCTTGCATATATAAGCAAGGGCTCTTGTATCAAGTTTTATTCATAATTAAGCAAGTCAGTCTCTTGCAAAAATCTCTTGTGGAAGGTTTTATTTTTTTTTATAGGTGATCCTAGATTGTGGTAGATCACTATCAACACCTTGGATTTCATTATCAACTCTTGCATGGTATCATAGATCTAGATATGCAAACTCCTCAGAGTTGAAGGTGATTTGGGTGTGAGCTTTTGCTAGGTACACTTTAAGAAAAAAAAAACCTCACTAGTGATTCCAAATGGCCTAAAATCCCTATTTGATATAAAATACTTGATATTTTGGTGATTGCAAATTTTTGTCCATTTTTTCTAAGGTTTAAAAAATTAGTTTTTTTTTTATATAGTTCATACAATTATATGTATTTGTACCATATTTATGATTTTTACAACTCTAAAATCACTCATAGATTCAAAAGTATAGTTGGAAGAATATTCAAGTACAATACTCCCTATGTGCATCTTGTAATACAATTCCTACATCAGACTAGCATCAACATTGTTTGCAATATGATTTTTTGGTTTTTTAATTAAAAAAATGTTTTTATTTTTTTCTACATTGATTTAGCACTTCAACCTCCAAAGCTTGATCCTAGCAAGAAATCTTGCAACCAACACAAAAGTCTTAACTCTAAGTGAGATGGGAACTCGCCACCAAGCACTCCACCGTCTCACAAACCACCTACCATTGTGCTAGTGGTGGGGTTTTCAAAAAACCTAGTGGTAAGCATTGGGTCATGTGAGGAACAATCGACTAGCCCCTAAGGGTCATAATTTTAGCTTTTGATTGCCTAATCAGGCAGTTTTTTCTAGGAGCCATAGCTTTTGATCTAGGAATTAGATTTTCACAAACGAGATATTGTTGAAAATTTTGTTATGTGTAATTTCCAACAGTGTAGGCCTGATTATAATACTTTAATGCCAGTGTATTCTATTTTGGATTGAAGTCAAATCTCCCATTTGGACCTCTAAGCTCCTAAATTTGTTCCTGGATCTTTGATTTTCTTGATTTTTATGGGATTGGAAAGGTATTCAAGAGATCTTATGTTCTATTTATACGAATTTTCTAGATTCAACCCCATGTAATTTTTTTTCAATTTTTTCCAATATCGCATTCTAACTGATTACTTTGACATCTTGACACCTAGAGAGGTTATGTATTTTGGAGGGAATTCATTTTTAGTATTGATTTAGATTTGTGAGGTTCATGACATATTTTTGTAGTATATTTTTTATTTATCTCTCTTGGTTCTTATGTCTCTCACTCCTCATAACTATCACACATGAAATAAAAAAAATGTAAAGGTTACTTCTCTCCAAGGTCTTTTGCTCTACCTTGGGTGATGATCAACCTGAATTTATTAAGGAGTATGATATATTTTCTCACAGGATCAAATGTGAAGGGTTATGGGCTTGATTACATTGCATGTTTCTAATAACCTGTTGTTTCATATTGAGGAATGCACTACACCAATGAAGTATGGAAAAAATATAAATATTTGTTTGGTACTATTAGTGAATTTTGTGCTTTACAATTAGAGACAAAATTGGTATCTCTTTCTCTTGATACATTTCCCAATATTGAAAATTATATTGTAAAATTCAAATCTTTGAGCTCACAATTAGCTAGTTGCAAGAAGATAAATCTGGTATGAAAAGTTTCTTCTTGATTTTTTCTAAGTTAAATGGGTCATTTATTGTCTTTGATTCAACCTTTTATTCCATCATGGATTCCTTGGGTGACTCATTTAACATGCCTTCTTTTCAGAAATTTTCTAAATGTTTGACTAGAGAGTAAATCAATCTTATCTAGTTAGATTCTCTTCCCAAAACATCATGCATTGTTATCTCAACAACCTAAAGGAAAATTCAAGAAGAAATATAAGACTAAGACATAATCTAGTAATCTTCCCATCTATTCTAAAGAGGATAAACCCAAGAAGGAAAGACCCTTGTGCATATTTCAAGAAAAAAGGAATAATGAACAAAATTATTATAAGAAATAGTTAGAAGGGATGAGGCAACTCATTTAAGAGCATAATATTTCATTTTCTTCCAATTCTTCTAGTTTACCCTCTTCTTCTAGACCATCATCATCATCATCATCATCATCATCATCGTCATCCACACAATCAAGAACATTGGGTTTTTTTGATAGATTTGATAAGATGAAAGGAAATGCACTTGTTGTGACTACAATTGTAGATACTATAGTATGGATTATTGACTCTGGAGCCTCCCACCACATGGCCTATTCACTAGATCAATTCTTGACATTTAAACCATGAGTTACATCTAAAATATTGATGACAAATAATACTCATATGGTTGTTTGTGCAAAAGGATATGTTGACATGGGTACTGGATATTTTAATGATGTTCTTCTTTATTCTTGAACTTTCCAATAATCTTCTTTCCATGTATGAGATAACACAAAGTGGTACAAGGAAGACTATTCAGTTCACTCTAGATTTAGGATTCATCCAATATTGCATAGTAGAAAGATTATTGTGGTTGGTAAGGCTAATAATTATTTTAATATTTGCATCTTTTCACATTTTACTTCTACTCCTATTGAAGATTTCTCTAAGGTTGATACTCCTAAATCGAGTGTGGATAGTTCATTAGAGGCTCACCTTGGTTACTTGAACCTTGGGGATCTTAAGCCTTATGAAGAGCTTCCATATTCTTCACCTCTTGATTCTTCATATTTTAGAGTTGTCATGGTTTCCAATACTTAAATTTAGCTTTGTTGGATGGAAATTTTATAGGTATAATTGATTTGTTTTATGAGTCTCAAATTATAGATTAGAGGACACAGTTGATGGGTTATCTCTCCTCTTTGATGAAATTCATTGCACAATTTTTATAAAGCCATCATTATTTTTGGATCTTTTTCTACATCAATTTCCACATAGTCATGTTTTTTCATCTTAGTTGATTGGGCATATACCTTATTTGGTTATGATAAATTCTTGCATATTGGCCCATTAGTGGGTCCAAACATAACCTAATCAAACACATACCTAATCAAACATATACCTATAAAGGGTATGGATCCACTATATACCTAATCAAGAATTTACCTAATTAAAGGTTACAAATACAAAAGCACCTTTAATTAGGTATATGTTTGATTAAGTAGGTGCTCTTGATCAACACCTACTTATTTGTTACCCACTTTCCTGAAACCCATATGTCTACTACTTCTATCCCATATGAGTATTATAGAAGATCTAGGTGAATGTATATAATGCTAACATTCATGAAAACCAATAGAAAATAAAGGTTCTTAATAGTCATCTACAACACAATCTAATATTAAACTTCTCCAAACCTGGTTGATTATGGGTGAAAAATAGGAGTTCGCATGACACAGCTGTAATGTAGCCTTAAAATCAGGTGTTAGATAAACTTGGTTGTAAATCGATCAAAAATCAACGTTCATGAAAGGCAATATAGAATAAAGGATCATAAAAGACATCTACAACACAATCCTAAATCAAATTTCTCTGAACATGGTTGATTATGGGTGAAAAATGGGAGTTCGTGTGACATAACTACAACATAGCCTTAAACTCAGGTGTTCACCGAACTCAACATTAAATCGATGGAAATTCAACATTCACAAAAACAAATAGAAAATAAAGGTTCTTAATAGTCATCTACAACACAATCTAAAATCAACATTCTCCAAACTTGGTTGATTATGGGAGAAATATGGGAGTTTGTATGACACAACTGGAAAGTAGCCTTAAAACTAGGTGTTAGATGAACTTGGTTGTAAATCGATCAAAAATCAACGTTTAAGAAAGGTGATACAAAATAAAGGATCCAAATAGTCATCTACAAAAAAATCCTAAATCAAAGCTCTCCAAACATGGTTGCTTATGGGTGAAAAATAGGATTTCACATGACACAGCTACAATGCAGCCTTAAAATTAGGTGTTCACCGAACTCGACATTAAATAAATGGAAATTCAACATTCACAAAAACTGATAGAAAATAAAGGTTTTTAATAGTCATCTACAACACAATCTAAAAAAAAACTTCTCCAAACCTGGTTGATTATGGGTGAAAAACTGGAGTTCATATGACATAGTTGCAACGTAGCCTTAAAATCAGTTGTTAAACGAACTTAGTTGTAAATTGATCGAAAATCAACTTTCACAAAGGGTGATATAAAATAAAGGATCCTAATAGTCATCTACAACACAAACCTGAATCAATTTCTCCAAACATGGTTGATTATGGGTGAAAATTTGAAGTTTGTGTGGCACAATTGCAAAGTAGCTTTAAAATCAGGTGTTGACCAAAATTGACATTAAATCGATAGAAATTCAACATTCATGAAAACTGATAGATAATAAAGGTTCTTAATAGTCATCTACAACACAATCTAAAATCAAATTTCTCCAAACCTGGTTGATTATGGGTGAAAAGTGAGAGTTTGCATGACACAACTGCAATGTAGCCTTAAAATCAGGTGTTAGACAAACATGACTGTAAATCGATTGAAAATAAACATTCACAAAAGGCGATATAAAATAAAGGTTTCAAAATTTGTTTACTATAGGTCAAAAATGGGAGTTCACATGACACAAATGTAATGTAGCCTTAAAATCAAGTGTTAGCCGAACTCAGCTGTAAATCGATAGAAAATCAACATTCACAAAAGCTGATGGAAAATAAATGTTCCTAATAGTCATCTACAAAACAATCTAAAATCAAAGTACTCCAAACTTTGTTGATTATGGGTGAAAAATGGGAAGTCACATGACACAGCTGCAACATAGCCTAAAAATAAGGTGTTGGTTGAACTCGGTTGTAAATTGATGCGAAATTAGCATTCATCAGGTATTAGACAAACTTCATTGTAAATCGATGGAAAATCAATGTTCACGAAAGCCAATAGTAAATAAAGGTTCCTAATAGTCATCTACAATGCAATCTAAAATCAAAATTCTTGAAAATTGGTTGATTGTGGATGAAAAATGGGAGTTCTCATGAAATAGATACAACATAGCCTTAAAATTAGGTGTTAGCCCAAGTCGGTTGTAAATCGATGGAAAATCAACATTCACGAAAGTCAATAGAAAATAAAGATTCCTAAATAGTCATCTACAACATAATATAAAATGAAAGTTTTCCAAAACTTGGTTGATTATGGGTGAAAAATGGGAGTTTGCATGAAACAACAACAACGTAGCCCTAAAATTAGGTGTTAGCCAAACTCGGCTGTAAATTCATGGAAAATCAACATTCACAAAAGATGATAGAAAATAAAGGTTCCTAATAGTCATCTACAACACAATCCAAAATCAATGTCATTCTGAGAAATGGTTTTTGCAGAGAATGTCGTTCTAAGTAAACCCAGATCGTCCATTTTTCGAAAAACTGATTTTTCACCAACATCCAAGAACCCCTCAAAACTAGAATCTACGAAAAAAAAAATTTGGAAAAATTATAAGATATGTGTTTTGCAGGTGTTGTTGTGCTAAAGAGTCCCAAATCGTCTGTTTTTTGAAAAAATAATTTCTTGAAAAAGATAGATTTTAAAAAAAAGTAGTAGTAGAGGTAATAGAGGCAAAATTTTTGAATCTTCATAAGAAAAATCTGAGAAATGGGTTTTGTAAAGAATGTTGTTCAAAGTACACCAAAATCACCCCTCTTCAAAAAAATGATTTTTTACCAACATACAATAACCCCTCAAAAATAGAATACGAAACATTTTTTTTCGGGAAAAATCGAAGATATGGGTTTTGTAGGTGTTCGTGTGCTAGAAAGACCCAAATTGTCCATTTTTTGAAAAAATATGTTGTTTCTTGATTTTTATTTTTTTGAAAAGAAGAATCAATGGAGGTAATAGAGGCTAAATTTTTGAATCTTCTTAAGAAAAAAATTGAGAAATGGGTTTTGTAGAGAATGTTGTTCTGAGTAAACCCAGATCGTCTGTTTTTTGAAAAACTAATTTTTCACCAACATGCAAGAAAAACCCTCAAAAATAGAATCTAGGAAGCGATTTTTTAAGGAAAAATTGAAGATATGGGCTTTCTAGGTACTCATGTGCTAAAGAGACCCAAATCATCCGTTTTTGAGAAAATAAGTTGTTTTTGAAAATGATAGTTTTCTTTCAAAAGTAGTAGACCCAAATCATTTGTTGTTTGAAAAACTATTTTTTCACCAACAATTTTTTTCTGGAAAAATCGAAGATATGGGTTTTGTAGGTGCTCGTGTGCTAAAAAAACCCAAATCGTCAGATTTTTGAAAAAATAAGTTGTTCTTGGAAAATAGATTTTTTTTTAAAGTAGAAGTAGTAGAGGTAATTGAGGCAAAACAAATTAATCTTCCTAAAATAAATCTAAGAAATGGGCTTTGTAGAGAATGTCGTTATGAGTAGACCCAGATAGTCCATTTTTTTCAAACAGATTTTTCACCATGTAAGAATGCCTCAAAACTAAAATTTACGAAACAATTTTTTTTGGGAAAAATCAAAGCTATGGGTTTTGTAGGTGCTTGTGTGCTAAATAGATTTAGATCGCCCGTTTTTTCAAAAAAAAAGTTGATCTTGAAAAAGATAATTTTTTTTTGAAGAGTAGAAGCAGTATAGGTAACAAAGACAATTTTTTTGAATCTTAAGAAAAATCTAAGAAATGGGTGTTGTAGAGGATGTTGTTCTGAGTAGACCCAGATCGTCCATTTTTCGAAAAAAAATGATTTTTCACCAACATGCAAGAATCCCTCAAAAATAGAATCTACGAAACAATTGTTTTTGGGAAAAATTGAAGATATGGGTTTTGCACGTTTTCGCATGCTAAAGAGACCCACATCGTATGTTTTTTGAAAAAATAAGTTGTTTTTGAAAAATATAGATTTTTTAAAAAAGTAGAAGTAATAGAGCTAATAGAGGAATTTTTTTTGAATCTTCTTAAGAAAAATCTAAGAAATGGATTTTGTAGAGAATGTCGTTCTAAGTACACCAAAATCAATTGTTTTTCTAAAACTTATTTTTCACCATCATGCAAAATCTCCTCAAAAATAAAATCTATGAATTTTTTTTTTGGGGGGGGGGAATCAAAGATATGGGTTTTGTAGGTGCTTGTGTGCTAAAGAGACCCAAATCGTCTGATTTTTGAAAAAATAAGTTGTTTTTGGAAAAGTAGAAGTAGTAGAGGTAATAGAGGATTTTTTTTTTAATCTTCCTAAGAAAAATATTAGAAATGGGCTTTGTAGAGAATGTCGTTCTGAGTAGACCTAGATCGTCCATTTTTCGAAAAATAGATTTTTCAACAACATGCAAGAACCCCTCAAAAATAATGTCTACCAATCTTTTTTTGGCAAAAATCGAAGATATGGGTTTTGTAGGTGCTCATTTGCCAAAGAGACCCAGATTGTCCATTTTAAAAAAAAATAAGTTGTTCTTGAAAAAGATAGATTTTTTTGAAAAGTATTAGTAGAGTTACTAACAAAGGTAAAATTTTTGAATCTTCTTAAGAAAAATCTGAGAAATGGGTTTTGTAGAAAATGTTGTTCTGAGTAGACCCAAATCGTTCATTTTTCAAAATACTTATTTTTCACCAACATGCAAAAACCCCTCAAAAATAGAATCTATGAAACATTTTTTTAGGGGAAAAATCGAAGATATGGGTTTTGTAGGTGCTCGTGTGCTAAAGAGACCTAGATCATCCGTTTAAAAAAAAAAAAAGTTGCTCTTGAAAAAGAGATTTTTTTGAAGAGTAGAAGTAGTAGTAGAGGTAACAGAGGCAATTTGTTTGAATCTTCTTAAGAAAATATGAAAAATGGGTTTTGTTCCCAATGTCATTCTGAGTAGAGCTAGATTGTTCGTTTTCTAAAAAATTATTTTTTTACCAACATGCAAGAACCCCTCAAAAATAGAATCTACGCAACAATTTTGTTTTTTTTGGGAAAAATTGAAGATATGGGTTTTGTAGGTGCTCGAGTGCTAAAGAGACCCAGATCATCCACTTTTTTAAAATATAATTTGTTTTCGAAAAAGATAGATTTTTTTGAAAAGTAGTAGTAGAGGTAATAGAGGCAAAATTTTTGAATCTTTTTACAAAAGATCTGAGAAAAGGGTTTTGTAGACAATGTCACTCTCAGTAGACCCAGATCGTCTATTTTTCAAAAAACTGATTTTTCATCAACGTGCAAGAACCTCTCAAAAATAGAATCTACAAAACAATTTTTTTTGAGAAAAATCGAACGTATGGGTTTTGTAGGTGCTCATGTGCTAAAGACGCCCAGATCGTCTATTTTTTGTAAAATTAAGTTGTTTTTGAAAAATATAGATTTTTTAAAAATGTAGTAGTAGAGGTAACAGATGAAAAAAAATTGAATCTTCTTAAGAAAAATTTGAAAAATGGGTTTTGTAGAGAATTTTGTTTAGAGTAAACCTAGATTGTCCGTTTTTTGAAAATTTGATTTTTCAGCAACATGCAAGCCCTCAAAAATTAAATTTACGAAACAATTTTTTTGGGGAAAAATAGAAGATATGGGTTTTGTAGATGCTCGTGTGCTAAAGTGAACTTGATCATCCATTTTTTGAAGAAATAAGTTATTCTTGAAAAGAATATTTTTTTGAAAAGTAGTAGTAGAGGTCATAGAGGCAAATTTTTTAAATGTTCTTAAGAAAAAATCTAAGAAATGGGTTTTGTAGAGAATGTCATTCTGAGTAGCCCAAATCGTTTGAAAAACTGATTGTTTAGAAAATGCATGAACTCATCAAAAATAGAATATTCGAAACAATCTATTTGGGGAAAAGTAAAAGATATGGCTTTTCCAAGTGCTCATGTGCTAAAGAGACCCAAATCGTTTGTTTCTTGAAAAAATAAGTTGTTCTTGAAAAAGATTTTTTTTTTAAAAGTAGAAATACTAGAGGTAACAGAGGCAATTTGTTTTAATATGCCTGAACTCATCAAAAATCGAAGATATGAGTTTTGTAGATGCTCGTGTGCTAAAGTGAATCTGATCATCCATTTTTTGAAGAAATAAGTTATTCTTGAAAAAGATAGATTTTTTTGAAAAGTAGTAGTAGAGGATAGAGGCAAATTTTTTGAATCTTCTTAAGAAAAAATCTAAGAAATGAGTTTTTTAGAGAATGTTGTTTTGAGTAGACCCAAATCGTTCAAAAAATTGATTGTTCACCAAATGCATGAACTCATCAAAAATAGAATATTCAAAATAATCTATTTGGGGAAAAGTAAAAGATATGGCTTTTGCAAGTGCTCGTGTGCTAAAGAGACCCATATCGTTTGTTTCTTGAAAAAATAAGTTGTTTTTGAAAAAGAGATTTTTTTGAAAAGTAGTAGTAGAGGTAATAGAGGCAATTTTTTTGAATCTTTTTACGAAAGATCTGAGAAAAGGGTTTTGTAGATAATGTCACTCCGAGTAGACCCAGATCGTGTATTTTTCGAAAAACTGGTTTTTCACCAACATGCAAGAACCCCTCAAAAATAGAATATATGAAATAATTTTTTTTGGGAAAAATCGAAGATATGGGTTTTGTATAAGCTCGTGTGCTAAAGAGACCAAGATCATCTATTTTTCGAAAAAATAAGTTGTTTTTCAAAAATATAGATTTTTAAAAAACTAGTAGTAGAGATAACAGAGGCAATGTTTTTGAATCTTCTTAAGAAAAGTCTAAAAAATGGGTTTTGTAGAGAATGTTGTTCTGAGTAGACCTAGATCGTCAGTTTTTCGAAAAGCTAATTTTTCACCAACATAAAAGAACCCCTCAAAAATAGAATCTACAAATTAAGTTTTTTGGGAAAAATCGAAGATATGGGTTTTGCAGGTGCTCGTGTGCTAAAGAGACCCAAATCATCTGTTTTTTTTTCTAAATAAGTTGTTTTTGAAAAGATAGACTTTTGAAAAGTAGAAGTAGTAAAGGTAATATGGGGAATTTTTTTTAATATTCTTAAGAAAAATCTTAGAAAATGGGTTTTGTAGAGAATGTCGTTCTGAGTAAACCCAGATCGTTTGTTTTTTGAAAAATTAATTTTTCACCAATGCAAGAACCCATAAAAAATAGAAGCTATGAAACATTTTTTTTTGGAAAAAATCAAAGATATGGGTTTTGCAAGTGCTCGTGTGCTAAAGAGACCGAGAACATCTATTTTTTGAAAAAATAAGTTGTTCTGAAAAAATATAGATTATTTTGAAACGTAGAAGCAGTAAAGGTAACAAGGTAAATTTTTTGAATCTTCTTATGAAAATCTAAGAAATGGGTTTTGTAGAGAATGTCGTTCTAAGTACACCCAGATCATTCGATTCTAAAAAAATTGACTTTTCACCAACATGCAAGAAACCCTCAAAAATAGAATCTACGAAACAATTTTTTTTGGGAAAAATAAAAAATATGGATTTTGTAGGTGCTCGTGTGCTAAAGAGACCTAGATCATCATTTTTTTGAAAAAATAAGTTGTTCTTGAAAAAGATAGATTTTTTTGAAACATAGTAGTAGAGGTAATAGAGGCAAAGAATTTGAATCCTCTTAAGAAAAAATTGAGAAATGGGTTTTCTAGAGAATGTTGTTCTGTGTAGACCTAGATCGTCCGCTTGTCAAAAAACTAATTTTTCACCAACATGCAAGAACCTCTCAAAAATAGAATCTATGAAATTTTTTATTGGGAAAAATCAAAGATATGGGTTTTGCAGGTGCTGGTTTGCTAAAGAGACCTAGATCGTCTGTTTTTTGAGAAAAAAAGTTGTTCTTGAAAATGAGTTTTTTTGAACAAGTAGAAGTAGTAGTAAAGGTAACAAAGGCAAATTCTTTGAATCTTCTTAAGAAAAATATAAGTAATGAGTTTTTGTAGAGAATGTCGTTTTGAATATACCCAGATCGCCCGTTTTTTGAAAAACTATTTTTTTACCAACATGCAAAACCCCCTCAAAAATAGTATCTACGAAAAAAATGTTTTTGGGAAAATTCGAAGATATGGATTTTGCAAGTGTTGGTGTGCTAAAGAGACCTAGATCATCCATTATTTGAAAAAATAATTGTTCTTGAAAAAGATATTTTTTTTGAAAAGTAGAAGCAGTAGTTGTAACATAGGGAATTTTTTAAAATCTTCTTTAGAAAAATCTAAGAAATGGGTTTTGTAGAGAATGTCGTTCCGAGTAGACCCAGATCGTTCATTTTTCAAAAAATAATTTTTTTTACAAGCATGCAAGAACCCCTCAAAATAGAATCTTTGAAACATTTTTTTTTGAGAAAAATCAAAGATATGGGTTTTGTAGGTGCTCATGTGCTAAAGAGAACCAGATCATCCATGTTTTGAAAAAAAGGGTTGTTCTTGAAAAAGAGAGACTTTTTGAAAAGTAGAAGTAGTAGAGGTAACAGAGGTAAATTTTTTGGATCTTCTTAAGAAAAATCTAAGAAATCGGTTTTCTAAAGAATGTCATTTTGAATAGATCCAGATCATCCGCTTTTCAAAAAACTAATTTTTTACCAACATGCAAAAACCCTGCAAAAATAGAATCTACGAAACAATTTTTTTGGGAAAAATCGAATATATGGGTTTTGCAGGTGCTCGTATGCTAAACAGACCCAGATCGTTTGATTTTTGAAAAAATAAGTTGTTCTTGAAAAACATTGATTTTTTGAAAAGTAGAAGTAATAGAGATAACAAAGGGAATTTTTTTGAATCTTCTTAAGAAAAATCTGAGAAAATGGGCTTTGTGTAGAATGTCATTCTGAGTAGACATAGATTGTCCATTTTTTGAAAAACTGATTTTTCACTAAATGCAAGAACCCATCAAAAATATAATCTACGAAATAATTTTTTTGAGAAAAATTGAAGATATGGATTTTGCAGGTGCTCGTGTGCTAAAAAGACCAAGATGATCCATTTTTTGAAAAAATAAGTTGTTATGAAAAAAATAAGATTTTCTTAAAAGTAGTAGTAAAGGTAACATAGGCAAAAAACTTGAATCTTCTTAAGAAAAATATGAGAAATGGGTTTTGTAGAGAATGTCGTTTTGAGTACACCCTGATCATCCATTTCTTAAAAAATTGATTTTTCACCAACATGCAAGAACCCCTCAAAAATTGAATCTACGAAATATTTTTTTTGGGAAAAATCAAAGATATGGGTTTTGTAGGTGCTTGTGTGCTAAAGAGACCTAGATCATCCTTTTTTCGAAAAATAAAGTTGTTCTTGAAAAAGATAGATTTTTTTGAAAAGTAGAAGCAATAGAGGTAATAGAGGCAAATTTTTGGAATCTTCTTAAGAAAAATATGAGACATGGGTTTTGTAGAGAATGTCATTGTGAGTAGACCCAAATCGTCTGTTTTTCAAAAAATTGATTTTTCACTGACATGCAAAAACCTCTCAAAAATAGAAGCTATGAAGGAATGTTTTTTCGGAAATATCAGAGATATGGGTTTTGTAGGTGCTCATGTGCTAAAGAGACCCAGATTGTCCATTTTTCAAAAAACTAAGTTTTTCCTAAAAAATATAGAGTTTTTTGAAAATTCGAAGCTACAAAGGTAGTAGAGGCAATTTTTTTGAAAGAAATATGAGGTCTGGATTTTATGGCCAGTTTCATGCTGAATAACCCCTAGTTGTCATATTTATGAAAAAAACTATTTTTTCTTGAACATGCAAGAAACCCTAGAAAAATGGAAGTTGAAGAAGCTAACAAAAAAATTTCCAATCTTGGAGTAGAATGAGAAAGAAATGGACCCAGATCGATGGAAGTTGAAAACTATAATCTATTTCTAAAAAATGATGCCTTGGAAAATTTGATTATGGAAAAGTGTTCTTCTATGGAACTTGAACTTGAATCTATGAAGAACTCTGAAAATTCCCTTTGTTTGATCCTCCAAATGTTGTTGAGAATAAAATTTTGTGTTTGCTCATTGAAGCTAACATGCAAAATAATGAAGAATAGATGCCCAAATGCTTCTAAAGTAAAGTTTGGAGGTGAAAGAAGTAGTTAACTCACAAAAACAACAAATTTAGGAGTCACCACATGAAAATATGTATCAAATTGAAGAATCCCTAGAAAACATGGCGGTTAAAGCATGAAGATGTCTTTCAAAAAATTTCTAACTCAAGTTGACTTGGAAACCTCCTTGAGATAAGGCCTCCAACTTTGCAGTGTTAGAACTTTTTTCAATATTTTAAACTTTTCCTTGATGAAACACCTTCGTTTGATCGTCGATTCTATATGTTTTACAAATTCTATGAATTGGGTAACAGACTCATTGTAGAGCATGACCAAAACTAAGAAGGATCTCCTGGAGGCTACAAACCCTAAAAATTGCATTTTCCCCCTTGAAAGCTTGGGCACCCTTGGCTTGTAGGGGCACTTTTCTTCACCAAAGTTAGCCATTTTTGATGTTTTTCTATTTTTAATGTTTCCTAATCTTTGGATGAATTTTCTGCTTGATCCATAATTTCGGTTGTTTAGGAGATCTAGTGACCTAGATGATGGATTTGTTGGAAAGCCTGAAGAAATATGAGATGAACTTATCAGAGGTTACAAAACCCAAAAACTATATTTGGTTGCCTAAAATCCTAGGCACCCCTGGCCTACAGAGGCACTATTTTTCTCCTACCTCTGCCATTTTTGATGTATGTTTAATCTTTGATTTCCACTGTTTGATAGGTCGTCTAAGTTGGACTAGATCTGGGATGAATCTCTCAAAAGTGAATAACCCTAAAAAATGGTTTTAATTGCCTTAAGTTCTATGAGCCCCTGGCCTACAAGGGAACTTTTCTTTTCTAGAGTTAGCTATTTTTTGATGATTCTCATGATTTACAACTTTCCCCCTTGATAAGATATTTCTACTTGATCTGCAATTTCGGGCATTTGATGAATTTGTTGAACTAGCTAATAGATTCATTGGAAAGCCTGAAGAATTATGAGAAGAGAAACTAGTTTTGCAAACCCTGACAGTAATTTTTGATGGCTCTAAATCCTAGGCTCCCCTCGATTGTAGGGGTACTTTTATCCTCCAAAGTTATTTTTTAAATTGAATTTATTTATTTTCCATTGGATCTCCATTTTCGAGTGTTTTACGAATCCCAAAACCTAGATGTTGGACTCGTTGGAAAGCTTGCTCAAATTTGGAAAGAAATCGTTTGAAACTATCAACCCTAAAAGAACTTTTGACTGCCTGAAATCTTTGGCACCCTTGGCTAGAAGGGGCACTTTTCCTCAACTTTTCCTTGTGACCCTTTTGTTTCCCATGGTGTGTCTTCACTTGATCTACATTTTGTGGTGTTTGATGATTCCTCTGGACTAGATGATGAATTTATTGGAAAGCCTATTCAAATCTGGAAAGAAATTATTTTGTAGCTGCAAACCTTTAAAGCACTTATGACTACCTAAAACCTTGGGTGCCCCTGGCTAGTAGGGGTGCTTTTGTGCTCCAGATAGCCATTTAAAAAAAAAAAATCAACTTTTTGAATTCCCCTCCTCCATTCACCTTTTTCAAACAACTTTTTTCATATATCATTCCGTGTAATGTTTAAGACTTAGAATTTTTGCCATCCTCCATTGATGACCTCAAAGGTCCTAACTTTTCTTCTAAAAAAATGAAATAGACCCACTAGAGAAAAAATGATATTTTGATAATTTTGGTTGGACAAATGTGATCATGATGTATAATCAACCAATCAAACTCAAATTGAGCCTTTTCTACAAAGATTCTATTTTTAGGATTTTTTAAAAAAATAGGGCCTAAACCCTTATTTAAAATTTTTCAAAATTTTGTGAGCATCCTTTCAACAATAAACCCACAAAAAACTTATGGTCTATTTATTTTTTAGAAATTTCTAAAAATAGAAAATTCTTATTTTTAGAAATTTTGACCTTCTTTAACTTTTGACGACCATTTTACGAGATTTTGACCATTTTTACCAAAAAGCCTTAATGAAGCAAAAACAATATTTTTGGGTACAAAATTTGGCTTTCTTGGGACCATGTCAGGTACTTACGACATAGGAGAACCAAGAATCTTTACATATTTAAGTGTAGACCAGTGTCTTGTCAGTTGGGCAATAGAGTCATGATCATTTCTAAACCACCTATCAGTTGGAACTTACCTAAAAACACCTAAACAAGACTACCTAATTACCTAAAACATGACAAAAACTTTACAAAATGGGGAATACATTATGACATAATGTAAAACTGAAAGAAAATTACTCCACCCCCAAAGGGATAAAGTGCTTTAGATATTTCTTGTTGTAAGGCAATAGGATGAGCCTTCCATCAGTGTTGCTTCTACTTGAAATGCTTCACTTCTCTTGTAATGAGTATTGCAGGAGACAATCCTTTTAGGATGAAGATTCTCAAGTTTTCATATATCTAGGCAAAGATATTCTTACAAATGTCATGATATGATGCAAATGGGAAAGTTGATACCACTGAGGTATTAGTTTTGTTTTTGTCCATATTCGGGATGGTGAATGCTTCAAACAAGTCAATTAAGGTCCAAACTCATTTTCTATAATATTGTAGGTGATCTTTTCTGACCTAAAATATCCTTAAACTGGCTCATCAATCAACTCTACATCTTCTTTAACACATATGAGTTCAATTCCCATGTCTTTAGCATTTTTGAGGCCTAACAAAAGTGCCTCTTTCTCAGCTTAAGTGAATTCCAATTATCCGAAATATGAAAATGGGTAAAACTATCCTTTAGGGGAGATGATCATTTCCCCTACTCCTGAACCCACAGTTGAACAACCTCCATCGAACTACATTGTCCATAAGTTTGTATCCTCTATCAGTCTCCATGCAAGAAATGTAATGTTCTAGTCTTTAGTTTCTAATAGAGTCACATAATTACCAGGATCTATTTCTTGATATAGAATTTGGGCTACGTGGTCAAGGGATTTCACCAGTATGAATCAAGATTTGGGCTCAGGATCTATCTTGATTTTTCCCTCCTTTATAGAAATGGTTGTAGATGGCCAATATAATTGCATTGCACCACCAAGATCTCTGTAAAAACTTTGGCTTAACAACATCCTGTAGCTGGCTAGAATGTCAACCACTAGGATATTCATTGTTAACTTTTTCTCCGGACAAGCTATCAACCTTACTTAAGCATCCTTCAATTTTTTGACCAATATCACCAACTTAGATTCAAGTGAATAACACTTCTCTTGCGTCTTAGTGCATGAAAGTCCAAATGTATTCATCACTTGTAGAGGCATGACATTGTTTGAAGCTCCTAAATCTATGATGCAATTTCTCAATTTGAATCCTCCTATATACAAAGAAATATAGAAGGGTTTAGGCTTTTCTCCTGCTGGAACAGATGACTTGAGCAATGTAGGTTGAATTGAAGCCTCTCTCCTTACATATTATATTATTCTATCGAGTTGCTTAGGGTGATCATGAAGATACTCCAATTGTGAAATCTTAACCTCTATCTTCATCATGGAGTTTACAATGTCAAAATTTTCTAAAGACGAGTATTGACCAACCGTTTTAGCATTTTCTTTTGAATTTTTAAAAGTGGAAGTTGCAACTAGTTCCTTAATTTGTTCTTTAGCTCTCTGCCTCTCTTCTTCTTCTTTTTGCACTTTCAAGTGTAGAGCATGTGTAAATACATGCATTGAATGTCATTCATGATTTACTAGAAGAGAGTAATAGTGTGGGTCTTCTTTTGCTTTAATAATGGGTTCAAATTATCCCACAACAGAGTTTCCATCGAAGTTTTCCATCTATGGTAACACAACATTCAAACTTGATGTAGAGATAAAAATTGAAGTAGATGCAACATAAATGTATCCCATGATCTAATTCATTCTTAAATTTTGAGGACATGTAGAACCAATATGTGGATTAGTCTCATGGAAAGAAAAAAATCCAACATTTTATGCAGCTTCAACTATTTGTCTTGGTGGAGATGTTGGCAATCACAACTTGTAATTATTGAAAGGTTTTTTTTTTCCTTCCAGTTGGTATAGTTGTTGAGGTTGGTATTGTGGTGGTGGGAGTGCAAGCATTTCATTGGCCACCTTTTGTAGCAGTGGATCTACATAAATTTGAACTAGAGGTTTGATTGAGTCCTTATTCATCTTGTCGAAGGTGATCATAAAATCCTCCAACTTGATGGCATGTTCTTGCGCATCTATCAATTCTTTTTCTTTTGTTGTCTTAAAAAGGCTATCTTTTATGGAAGAACATTTATGAAGAACCTCATCAGAATATTCAGTGATGGATTAAGTGTAGAAGAACTTCTTGTAAAAAGATGATAAATCTTGATACAAACTCCCTCATGGGCTCGTTGTACTCCATCTTTGAGTTTGCAAGTCGGGAAAACAACAGATGACGTCTTCAGTAGGCTTGAATCTCGCCAAAAGTTTCTCGCTCATAGTTGTCTAGCTTGTAATAATGCCTAGCTCCAGGTGATTGAACCAGTCAACAACATTTCCCACAAGAGTCTCCATAAGGAGAAGCATTGTGATGTCTTCATGTATCATGTGCAAGACAACACAATTTATTGTGAATGCAAAAAAATGTTCATCTGGGTGTTGACTCCTATCACCATGAAATCATGGAAAGTGCTTCCTTGATAATTTGGGCAACTCATTATTTCCCGCAAAGCAAAAGGTCCAATTTTATTACCCCAAGGTAATGACGGTTGACGTATCTGATCTCTATCATCATGGTTGTTGTCATCATTGTTGTTATTGTCTCCCATTGCTTCTAGTTGGATCACAGGATCTATGATAAAGCCTCTCCTCCTTGTAGAAAATTTGTAAGCCATGGTTGTTTATTGCCATGTAGGAGATGCTAAAACTTCTCTTCTGGCTACAAGATTGTCTTTTTTTCTTCTTCATCCAAAGTAGTAGCTATGTTTCTCCACTAAGCAGGATCTTCTCTTTTCTCACATATGAAACTCCTAAGGCTACCGATGATGTCTATTTTATAACCTTCAATTAGCATGAAATTTGGCTAGATAATAGGTGTAAGACCTAGTTGTTGAATAGGAGCATTAGGATGCTAAATGGTCATTCTCATGTCATAAAAGCATAAGATTTCTTGAATTTTTATTCCTCGTGCCCCATAGTGGGTGCCAAAAAACTGTTGGCATTTTAATTCACACCTCTAGAGTGCGGATTGGAAATAGACAGCTATGCATAGTTAGAATGCTCTTTGAATTAGGAGGGGAAGCTCCCTCTTTGTTGATTATGCATAAAAAAAACTGAACTAAATGCCTATCTTTGTATCTGAGCTGAGAGCACAAGGTTATATAAAACTATATGCATTACATCTGAGGTTTTCTCTAGTTTCATATCTTCATATACAACTAAGCCTAATCTAATGATGCTTCTAACTTCTCAAGTAAATTCAGAGCAAGAGACATTAGAAGTAAACAATGAATAATTAATTAGCACAACACTTAGATAAAATTATTTCCAAAACACATCTGAAGACTCGTTGTACTTTTAGATGTAACTTGAAACAAAGTTCATGAAAGTAAAACATTAAACAATAACACTAACAAATTTTGAGACAATAGATCAAAGAATAGTAGGCATAAGATTTATTTCCTCAAACTCCAACAGTAATCACACATCTGGGACATTAGATTGTAGCTATAATAGGCATACAATTTACGAACAAACCAAATTACACAAATAAAGTTTGAACATATACTGAATAACAAAGAAGTAGACCAAAATAAGCTCAGTGTTTTGCTATCACAAACACGGTTAAGAAAATAATGAGCAAGGCTAATCTTATTTATACACAAACAAGGAGTAGGGAACCCCAAAATATCCTTGTGTTAACAATTAGTCTTGCCAACATGCAAGCTTTATTTCCAAGTCTAAACAAAAGATAACAAATAGTTAATTGGAATGCTAACATCAGTAAACTAATCTAACACTAAAGAAAGCTCCAACTATACAATAGATAACTCCAAAGAATAGACATGCATGCAATGAGGACAGCCAATTAACTTGGAAAAGGCATCAAGTAAACTACTTCCTTCACTTGAGTTCTATTCCTGGAAATATCTGCACACTTCAACTGACAATTCACTTATTGGTAAACATTGGTGGCTTTGTAACTAGAGCTATGACCTCCATTGCATGATGAAACTATGAAATTTGACTATGAACATGGATATGTTCAGACAAGTTCTGCACAAAACCTAAAAATAGCTATGCTTAATCTTTTTCAGAAAAAGGGAAATTTTTTGAAGAAAAATCTGAGATATGGGTGTTTTGTAGAGAATGTCATTCTAAATAGATCATCCATTTTTTGAAAAACTATTTTTTTCACCAACATACAAGAACCCCTCAAAAATAGAATCTATGAAGCAAAATTTTTCAAGAAAAAATGGAGATATGGGTTTTGTAGGTGCTTGTGTACGGAAGAGACCCAAATTGTCCATTTTTTGAAAAACTAAGTTATTTCTAAAAAAGATAGAGTTTTTTGAAAAGTAGAAGCAATAGAGGTAGCAAAGGAATTTATTTTGAATCTTCTTTAGAAAAAGGGTATTTTTTTGGATAAAAAATTGAGATACGGGTTTTCTAGAGAATGTCGTTCTAAATAAACCCAAATCGTCCATTTTTCAAAAAACTAATTTTTTCACCAACATGAGAAAACCCCTCAAAATAGAAGTTGCGAAGTAAATTTTTTGGGGAAAAATTAGAGATATGCATTATGTAGGTGCTCCTTTACTGAAGAGACCTAGATCGTCCAATTTTTGAAAAACTTAGTTGTTCCTAAAAAAGATAGAGTTTTTTCAAAAGTAGTAGTACAAGTAATTTTTTGAATCTTCTTAAAAAAAAGGGCAAATTTTTGGAGAAAATTTGAGATATATGGGTTTTGTAGAGAATCTTGTTCTGAATAGGCCCAGATCATTCATTTTTTGCAAAAATGATTTTTTCACCAATATGCGAGAACCACTCAAAAATAGAAGCTGCGAAGCAAATTTTTTCTAGAAAACTCAGAGATATGGGTTTTGTAGGTAATCGTGTGCTAAAGAGACCTAGATCGTTTGTTTTTCGAAAAACTAAGTTGTTCTTGAAAAAGTAGTTTTTTGAAAAGTAAAACTAATAGAGGTAGTAGAGGCAATTTTTTTGAATGTTATTCGAAGAAAGGGAAAAATTTTGGATAAAAATCTGAGATATGGGTTTTGTAGAGAATGTTGTTCAGAATAGATCTAGAGCATTCACTTTTTGAAAAACTAAATTTTCACCAACGTACGACAACCCCTAAAACATAGAAGCTGTAGAGATTTTTTTTTTTTTTTGAAAAATTAGAGATATGGGTTTTTAGGTGCTCATGTGCTAAAGAGACCCAAATTGTTTGTTATTCAAAAAACTAAGTAATTCTTGAAAAAGATAGAGCTTTTTGAAAAGTAGAAGTAGTAGAAGTAGAAAAGGAATTTTTTTTTAATCTTCTCTAGAAAAGGGCAGGATTTTGGATAAAAATCTAAGATATGTGTTTTTAGAGAATGTCATTTTGAATAGACCCAGATAGTCCGTTTTTTGAAAAAATGATTTTTTCACCAACGTGCGAGAACATTTCAAAAATAGAAATTGGGAAGCAAATTTTTTTAGGAAAAATCAGAGATATGGGTTTTGTAGGTGCTCATGTGTTGAAGAGACCCAAGTTGTCCATTTTTCAAAAAGATAAGTTGTTCCAGAAAAAAGATAGAGTTTTTTGAAAATTAGAAGAAGTAAAGGTAGCAGAGGGAAATTTTCTAAATCTTCTTCATAAAAAGGGATATTTTTGGAGAAAAGTTTGAGATTTGGGTTTTGTCGAGAATGTCATTCTGAATAGACCTAGATCGTTTATTTTTTGAAAAATTGATTTTTTCACCAACATGGGAGAACCCTTCAAAATTTGAATGTATGAAACACTTTTTCTAAAAAATTGAAGATGTGGGTTTTGTAATGTGCCCGTGTGCTAAAGAGACCTAGATTGTCCATCTTTTCAAAATATAAGTTGTTCTTGAAAAAGATAGTTTTTTTTGAAAAGTAGAATTAGTAGAGGTAATAGAGGCAAATTTTTTGAATCTTCTTAAGAAAAATTTGGGAAATAGGTTTTGTAGAGAATGTCTTTGTGAGTACACCCAGATTATCTATTTTTTGAAAAATACAATATGAATTTTTTTTTTTTGGGAAAAATCAAAGATATGGGTTTTGCAAGTGCTCATGTGTGAAAGAGACCCGGATAGTCCATTTTTTGAAAAAACTAATATTCACCAAAATACAAGAACCCCTCAAAAATAGAATCTAGATATAGATGAAGGGGGAAAAAACTATCTTGAGAGCCATCTACAACTAGTGGGTCCTATGACGGGGTCCTTGGTGTTCATGTCGGTGCCAAGTGGGGGAAGCCTGGTCCTCCTCCACTTAGGTTTGTCTACGTGGCTTCCTCTATACACTAGGGATATCACATTATTGTTCTCCTTTCTTTCCCTAGTTTTGTGAGTTCTTTTATTTTAATTTGGTTATGCAACCATCTCTCTATTGATCTCGCTCTATGAGTATTCTTAGGCTCAGCTCTTAGGGGCTTGGATGGAAGAAGGTGCAGACCCCCCCGATCCCTGGGTAAATGGTGGTGATCAACCTTCGTCAGGTAAATCCTTTAAAGAAATGGTTGAAGGTAATCATTTCCCTTTTCCTAAATCTACTAGGTTTGATATGTGTGCAAAACACAAAGAGGAGGGTTGTACTGGCATGGTGGATGGTGAAGGTAAGTTCCCGGTTACTCCCTACTTTACTAGACTCATTCCTAACCTTGGCATGAAAAATGTTATAAAAAATGTTCGTGGTAGGCTTAAAGACACTGCAATTTTCTTTTCTGCTGTGGACTTAAACAAAATTCCGGTAAGAAAATATATTGATGCATAGTTCTCTAACATTTGGGCTACTAAACTTGGCATCAAAATTAGATATTGTAGGATGCTCCAATGTGGGTTATTCATTATTTTGCATGGTCACAAGCCACAATTGTGCAAGAGGTACTCGCCCTCTCTTGCCCTAGGTGGGTTCTAATCAAGAATCTTCCCCCTAATTTCTCGGATCTCATCCCTACTCTGTTGGCTTCCTTAGGCAATGTGGTTTGGGTGGATGAAGTGAAGGTTTCTCTTCCACACCTCGACACTCATGCTCTAGTCTCTTTGAATCCTGGCATATAAATTATGTTGGGCATTGCAATTGAGGATGAAGGAAATATCATCTGATGCCCTATAGAGGTCTTGGGCAGCATCAACACATGTTATTTGTGCAGAAAGGAGGGGTATGCTTGCAAGAACTTCCGCTTGATCAAAAGGAAACCCGAAAAAAAACCTAGCACTATCCTTAACATAGATAAAGAAGCGGCTAGAACTAATGGTGGGGGGAAAACCCTGGTGGGAAATCCACTGAGTCCCTTGCATGAGAGGTTAAAACTTGGTCTGTTCAAGTAGACAACACTCAAAGGAGCCAGTTGAAAACCCGTAGTCCCTCTAGAGAGGTTGGAGGAAGTAATCAAGAACCTAAAGGTCTTGTTGATCTTCCCACCAGAAATGCCTTTATAGTCTTGAGGGAAACATACCAAAACCAATGTGAAGATGTTTGTAATTTTGAACTGGAACCCTAAAATTGTTCCACCCCCAAGATCCCTCTAAATAAATCTTCTCTCATTTGGAATTCTTACCAAATCCAAAAATTAAATGCTCAACAGATTGCCATATGTGAAATAAGAAGAATAGAAAAAAATCTCTTGAATGGCCACCTGACTAGTGACAAGAAAGCTAACCAAGAGAATATAATGCAAATAAAGAGGGTTGATGGTAAAACCACCTTGGAGAAGGGAAACCTAGATGACACTCAACCAAAATATGTTGATTTTATGGATCACACTAGGACTGAAAACTTACCTAGCAGCCCCAACTCTGTTATTCTTCAGAATCACCCTGAAAGTGGTGAGGAACTAAGACTGACCGAGGTTGGGAATGAAACCAATCAGTTGAATAAGAAAGGTGTTGGGGCTAAATGGAGAGACATACTCCTAGATCTTAGTCAAATGAATGAAGGCCTTGTTGGGTGCCACCTTGGCATGTCCAATGGTGAGGCTAGTACTTGCAACTCCCTGTCAATGAAAGTGGACTGATCCAAGAAAATCTTAACCACCTTCCAAGCAACATGGATCCCCCCCTTTCTTAACCTCTTCCCCTCGCCAACCTAATACTAACATGGAATCAACTGAAGAAGTTGCTAAAATTGTGAATGAGCATATCACAAAGGGGCAGATTGAAAAAGCGAGGAAGCCTAGGAATGAGCTTGATAGGCTAAGGAAGTATGAGACCCCCTTATCAAACAACAACGTTCAAATGGTTAAAAACAAAAGGAAAAAAAACAAGTCTCATTATTCAATCCCCCATACCAAAAAGTGTTGGGATGGAAGAAAAACTACCCAAGTGCTTTGAGCAGTTCAAGATTAACCAAGAGGATTCCAGTTTGATTGAAGAAGATGAATATTAACATCATCTCCTGGAATGTTCGAGGGTTAGAATCCCCAGACAGAAAGTACATTGTTAGAAGGTTCTTAAACCTAGAACTCCAAAAAGATATTGTATTCCTTCAAGAAATGAAGGCAACTAGTTTTACATTGGAGGTTAACCTAAATTTTATTTGGAGGGATGCTTACCAGATTTCCACCAAACACGAAAAAGGGAGAGGGGGAATCTCTATACTCCTAGCCAATAGATGGAAACAATTTATATCCAATCAAGGTACCTCCCCCTGCAATAGGGTTGTGTGAGTAACGATTGTGAAGTAGGAAGTCAGTTTTGGAATCTGTTGAGTCTGCAATGAATGACCATAGGGAGAGAGCGCAGTTGTGGCAATGGCTTGCCACCCAGCTACCTGATGTCCCTTGGGTGCTGGGGGGACTTCAACATGATGGAAAACCAAGAGGACAAGTGGGGGGGAGTTGCTTTGAGCTGGAAAGGGGTGGAGAGGCATTTTTGGCAAAGAATGAAGTATAAATTGAATTTGGTGGACCCTTTCGAAAAGAACAAGAAAAAAGCCAAAGGAATATGGTACACGTGGTGTAATGTGTAGCAAGGGGGAAAAGAATCTACTATAGGTTAGATAGATTCTACGTGAACAAGTTTTTTTTCAGCTTCTTGCCTGATAGCACTGGGCGTAAAGTTGGTGTGTACCCCTGCACTCTATTTGATCATCACCCCATGAAAGCCCAAATTGTTTCTTCCCAAGGGAGGCAAAGAGACCCCCCAAAAAGGGTAAGTTAATTCTCAACACTCAGTTGCTACAAGACAATGACTGTAGAGATGGCATTTCCTCCATCAGGGAGATAAATAAATGGCTTTTGAAGGATGAAAGTGCCATCTTCAGGTGGGAGTGGAATGTGGAGGCCTAGAGGAATTTTTTCCAAATTGTAGGCAAGAAGAAGGCTCTAGATGCTAGGAAGGAGGAGAATGACTTACAGGAAAAGTTGGTAATTATTGAAACTGAGATTCAAGCTTAACCAAATAGCATAAAGTGTTGTGAAGCTCTCAGACAAGTGAAAAATGGTCTTAGGAGACTCCAAACCCACAAGATCAGGGGCCTCAAAGTAAGGGCCAAACTCAACTGGCTGAACCATGGGGATAAAGGATCAATTTTTTTCTTCAATTACATTAAAGAAAAGAGTAGCAAGGAACAAATAGGGAAGATTTGGGAAGAAGGAAAGCTCCTTACCTCTCAGAAAGATATCATGCAGCAATTTCATGCCTTCTACTCCAAATCATTCACTTCTAAGGGGAATGAGAAAAGTAATAGGAAAGCCAGGAGATTTGTTAAAGGGATCATTCCCCAAAAAATTGGAAGCATAGATGTTGCTCAACTTTCCAGTGGCATTACTAAGGAGGAAATCATGAAGGCCATCCAATCTATGAATAATGATAAATCCCCTAGTTGGGATGACCTCCCGGTTAAATTTTACAAAACTTTTAGTGATTGGGTGAGTGATGACTTATTGCAAGTTTACCAAGAAGCCTTAATCAAACGTTCTCTTGGTAGGATAATTAATAAAGGTATAATCAGATTGCTTCCCAAAGGAGGGGACGAGACTCTTATAAAGAACTAGAGGCCTATCACCTTATTGAATGTGTCCTACAAAGTGTTGGCCAAAGTCCTTGCTTTAAGATTGTTTGATATCCTACCAAAGTTTGTTAACAACACTCAGATGGGGTTTGTACAAGGGAGGTATATTCTCAAAAATTTGATCACAAGTTGGGAGGCTATGGAATGGTCCAAGCACTCTAACCAAAACTTTTCTATGCTCCTAATTGACTTTAAGAAAGCCTATGATAGGGTGGAATGGGCATTCATAAGAATGGCTCTAGAAGCATTTGGATTTCCAAAGGAATTTTTCCATGCAGTGGATACATTGTTGAAAGATGCTGTGACTCAAGTGGATATTAATGGCTCTCTTTTAGATGAAATCACCCTAAGTAGGTCCATAAGACAAGGTTGTCCTCTAGCCCTTGCACTTTTTGTAATTGCCTCTGATGCCCGCCACTATCTTCTAAGAGATCAAACGTCTTCCCCCAAAGTTAATGGTATCACTCTTCCTGACCAAACTAAACTGATTAATATCTAGTTCACTGATGACACAACCATCTTCTTGGACTTGGAGGAGGGTAACTTAGAGGCTCTAATGGGGAAGTTAGATCTCTTCTTCCAGGCATCTGGGGAAAGAATAGCAATTGCTAAATCCGGTTTTCTTGGCTGGGAAGAAGCCCCTCCTGCTTGGTTGCAGAAGTATGATTTTTAGTGGGGAGGGCCAAGCAAGATAGTAAGGTATCTTGGCATTACCTTTGCAATTAGTCCTAATCTAAAAGAGATGTGGTTGTGGATAAGCTCTAAAATATGATTTTTTTTGGAAAGTTGGAACAAACACTATCTTTCCTTTGCAGGGAGGTTGCAAATTTGTCAAAAGATTCTCTCATCTTACATCATCCATTTTTCTTTTGTGTGGTTCTTCAGTAGTTACCAAGTCAATGAGATTTAGAAGAAAATCAAAAAAATTCTTTGGTCTGATGGGAAAGGAAAGAGGAAGAAGCATTTTGTCAAATGGTCTTGGTATTTCTTAGATAAAACCAATGGTGGAATTGGTCTGAAGGATTTGAGAACTCAAGGCATTACTCTAGCTGCCAAATGGATTGCCAAATAAATGGCCAGTGATGAGCCCTGGAAGGTCCTGATAAGGAACAATATTCAACTTGCCCCCTCGAAATAGGCTAAATCTTGGAAAAATCTGCCTCTTTGTGATATTCTTATGAACAGTTTTGCAATGTCTCCTACTGGATCCCCTATTTTCAAAATCCTTTGGAATGCCTAGGAGCTACTGAAGCATAAAGTTGGTTTCAAGTGTTATAACTTGTTTATTAATGATAATCTGAAATGCCATTCTGGATGTTCGCTGTGGTGGAACCTGCTACATAATTCCAAACCTTTGGCCCTCCTGCAAGGGTGCTCAGCCAAAAAGTGGAGTCTATGCGGCATCCAAACATTTCATAATGTTCTTGAAGATGGGAAAATAAAACCCTTGGACAAGCTTACTGAGGAGTTTAATCTTGACAATGCTAATGCTAGATCTTATAATTCTATCTTAGACTCTTGTAAAAATGCTACCCTCCCCTCTAAATCTATTGAAAAGTGTAACATTTTTGAAGATCTTGTTTGGAGTGATGGTACTCTGATTGCTAGAATTAAAGCTAAAAGTATTTATAGAGAACTAACTAAAGATGATTCTATTAAAGCCCATTTAAATGCTTGTTGGGGCATGAATTTCTCTAATGAAAAATGTGTAAAAATATTCTCCTCTGTGTGGCAGAATATCAAAGAGCCTAAGAAGGCTTGTTTTAGGTGCCAACTGCTGCTCCATAAGATACCTTTTAAGGTTAATCATGCTGATGTGGACCTATGCAGATTTTGCAGGACTCCGAAAACAATATTACACATTTTTTTTCAATGTTTATATGATAAAGAAATCTAGAACATCTTTTGTAATGAACTTTTAATTTGGTGAAATGTTAATATTAATTGGCATGAGATTATGTTTACTTCTAGGAAATTGAATAAGTTTTACTTGCTTTGGAATTGCATTACCACTAAGATTCTTTGGTTTTTATGGAGGGCTAGGAATGAGGAAAAGTTTCAAGGGAATAAAAGGGGACTTATTGAGTCTGATAAATGACTCACATATTTATCCATTATGATGCAAATTATAATGCTAATGGAGGTTTCAATGACAAAACTCATGACATTGGTCATGGCTGGCGAATCTCATGTGTGGCATCACAATCAAGAGGACTCAAAAATCTTCCTAAAGGCGTTGAGGCAGTTTCAAGAGGTCTTTAACAATGCAGTAGTTGGCACTTGAGGAATTCAATTAGTATGTATGTAATCTACGACAAGGAACAACATGATTTGTGGCCGGTCACTATGCAAATAGAGGTCTCCTTACACATAGAGGTTTCAATGGCCAAATTTTGGAAGTATATCAAGGAAGGTCGTATGGCTGTAATCAAGGAGGTAAGTTGTGGGCTCACCTGTCATCTTAGCAATGAGGAGGTAGAGGTTTTTCTCCATGCCTTGAATGAATTCAAAAGGACTTTCAACACTGCTGAGAGTGAGGAACATCAAACTCAGATCGATCCACATGGGGCCTTGGGCATACACTCAAATGGAAGCAATAATAGGGACCAACCACATAGCTATGAAGATAGTTGCAACATCTATCAAAATGGTTATTAATCTTATGGTCAAATAATTATGTCAGCAAGGTGTCTTATGTCTTTTGAAGATTTTTCAAGGCAATCCAATAAAATCAACGCCTATTCATATCAGTCATGTAAAAATGTAGATGATCAATGTTGGACAATTTTATTTGTAAATACTCATGTGCAAATCTACCCTATATATAATGGTGCAAATATATGGACTTGATCTGTAATAAATCTATAAACATTTGAACAACATTGTAAGAAGTTTATTCCTCTATTATCAATACAAAAACAAAATAAAATCTACGAAACAAACTTTTTGGGAAAAATCAAAGATATGGGTTTTACAGGTGCTCTTGTGTGAAAGAGACCCAAATAGTCCGTTTTATGAAAAAACAAGTTGTTTCTTAAAAAAGAGATTTTTTTGAAAAGTAGAGGTATTGGAGGTAACAGAGGCAAAAAATTTAAATCTTCTTAAGAAAAATCTGAGAAATGGGTTTTGTAGAGAATGTCATTCTAAGAAGATCTATATCGTCCATTTTTTGAAAAATTGATTTTTCACCAATATGCAAGAACCCCTCAAAAATAAAATCTATGAAACAACTTTTTTGGGAAAAATCGAAGGCATGGGTTTTGTAGGTGCTCATGTGCTAAAGAGACCCAGATCATCATTTTAAAAAAAAACTAAGTTGTTCTTGAAAAAGATAGATTTTTTTGAAAAGTAGAATCAGTAGAGGTAATAGAGGTAAAATTTTTGAATCTTCTTAAGAAAATTTTGAGAAATGGGTTTTGTAGATAATGTCGTTTTGAGTACACCCAAATTGTTCGTTTTTCAAAAAATTGACTTTTCAGAAACATGAAAAAACCCCTCAAAAATAAAATCTACGAAACAATTTTTTGTGGGAAAAAACGAAGATATGGGTTTTGTAGGTGTTAGTGTGCTAAAGAGACCCAGATCATCTTTTTCTGAAAAAATAAGATGTTCTTGAAAAAGATGGTTTTTTTTTTTTGAAAAGTAGAAGCAATAAGGTAACAGAGGCAATTTTTTTGAATATTCTTAAGAAAAATATGAGAAATGGGTTTTGTAGAGAATGTCATTTGGAGTAGACCAAGATTGTCCATTTTTTGAAAAACTAATTTTTCACCAACATGCAAGAACCCCTAATAAATAGAATTTGTAAAACAATATTTTTGGGAAAAATCAAATATATGGGTTTTGTAGGTGCTCATGTGCTAAAGAAACCCATACCATCCATTTTTTGAAAAAACTAAGTTGTTTTTGAAAAAGATAGATTTTTTTGGAAAGTAGAAGCAATAGAGGTAATAGAGGCAATTTTTTTGAATCTTCTTAAGAAAAATCTGAGAAATGGGTTTTGTAGAGAATGTTGTTCTAGGTAAACCCAGATAGTCCATTTTTTGAAAAACTAATTTTTTACCAACATGTAAGAACCCTTCAAAAATAGAATCTACGAAACAATTTTTTTGGGATAAATCGAAGATATGGGTATTGTAGGTGGTCGTGTACTAAAAGAGACCCAGATCATCCATTTTTTGAAAAAATAAGTTATTTTTGAGAAAAGAGATTTTTTTGAAAGGTAGAAGCAATAAAGGTAACTGAGGGAATTTTTTTGAATCTTCTTAAGAAAACACTGAGAAATGGGTTTTGTAGAGAATGTCATTTTCAGTATACCCAGATCGTCCGATTTTCAAATAATTGATTTTTCACCAACAAGCAAGAACCCTTAAAAATAGAATTTATGAAACAACTTTTTATGGGAAAAATCGAAGAGATGGATTTTGTAGGTGCTCGCGTGGTAAAGAGACCCACATCGTTTGTTTTTTTTTAAATAATTGTTTTTTTGAAAAAGATAGATTTTTTTGAAAAGTAGAATCAATAGAGATAGCAGAAGCAAATTTTTTGAATCTTCTTAACAAAAATCTCAGAAATGGGTTTTGGAGAGAATGTCATTGTAAGTAGACCCAAATTGTCCATTTTTTGAAAAAATGATTTTTCACCAACATGCAAGAACCCCTCAAAAATAGAATCTACGAAACAATTTTTTTGGGGAAAAATCAAAGATATGGGTTTTGTAGGTGCGTGTGTGCTAAAGATATGCAAATCGTCCATTTTTTGAAAAAATAAGTTGCTCTTGAAAAAGATAGATTTTCTCTACAAAACCTATTTCTCAAAAATTTTCTTAAAAAGATTCAAAAAATTTGCCACTATTACCTCTATTGCTTCTACTTTTAAAAAAACTCTATCTTTTCCAAAAAAAATTATTTTTTCAAAAAATGGATGATCTGAGTCTTTTTAGCACACAAGCACCTACAAAACCCATATTTTTTATTTTTCCCAAAAAAATTGTTTCATAGATTCGATTTTTGAGGGGTTCTTACATGTTAGTGAAAAATTAGCTTTTCGAAAAATGGACGATTTGGGTTTACCCAAAATGACATTCTCTACAAAATCCATTTCTCATATTTTTTTAAAAAGATTCAAAAAAATTGCCTCTAATTACGTCTACTACTACTTTTCAAAAAAATCTATATTTTTCAAAAACAACATTTTTTTTTAAAAACAGACATTCTGGGTTTCCTTCGCACATGAGAACTTACAAAACCCATATCTTTGATTTTTTCCAAAAAAAATGTTTCATAGATTCTATTTTTGAGGGGTTCTTGCATGTTGGTGAAAGAATAGTTTTTCAAAAAATGGATGATCTGGGTCTACTTAGAATGACATTTTCTACAAAACCCATTTCTCAAAATTTTCTTAAAAAGATTCAAATTTTTTGCCTCTATTACTTATACTACTTCTACTTTTAAAAACAACTATCTTTTTCAAAAACAACTTATTTTTTCAAAAAATGGACGATCTAGTTCTATTTAGCACATGAGCACCTACAAAACCCATATCTTTTGAACTTTCCCAAAAAAAATTGTTTCGTAGATTCTATTTTTGAGGGGTTCTTGCATGTTGGTGAAAATCATTTTTTCAAAAAACGGACGATTTGGGTATACTCAAAACGCAATTCTTGACAAAACCCATTTCTTAGATTTCTCTTAAAAGGACTCAATAAATTTGCATATATTACCTCTACTGCTTCTATTTTTCAAAAAAATATATCTACTAAAAAAACAACTTACTTTTCAAAAATAGACGATCAGGGTCTCTATAGCACACGAGCACTTGCAAATCCCATATATTCGATTTTTCCCCAAAAATAATATTTTGTAGATTCTGTTTTTGAGGGGTTTGTTGCATGTTGTTGAAAAATCAGTTTTTCAAAAAACAGACGATCTGGGTCTACTTAGAACGACATTCTCTACAAAACCTATTTCTCATATTTTTTTGTAAGAAGATTCAAAAAGTTTACATCTGTTACCTCTACTACTTCTTTTCAACAAAATTTATATTTTTCAAGAATAGCTTGTTTTTTTTGAAAAACGAACGATTTGGGTCTCTTTAGCGCATGAGCACCTGCAAAACCCATATCTTCATTTTTTTTCCAAAAAAAGAGTTTTGTAGATTCTATTTTTGAGGGTTTTTTGCATTTGGTGAAATTCAATTTTTTGAACAACAAACGATCTAGGTCTACTCAAAATGACATTCTCCACAAAACCCATTTCTTAGATTTTTTTAAAAAACATTCAAAAAATTTACCTTTGTTACCTCTACTACTACTTTAAAAAAAAAATTATATTTTTCAAAAACAACTTATTTTTTCAAAAAACGGACGATCTGGGTCTCTTTAGCACATGAGCACCTACAAAACCCATATCTTCGATTTTTCCAAAAAAAAATTTGTTTTGTAGATTTTATTTTTTGGGGGTTCTTGCATGTTAGTGAAAAATCAGTTTTTTGAAAAACGGACAATTTGGGTTTTCTCTGAATGACATTCTCTACAAAACCCATTTCTCATATTTTTCTTAAAAAGATTCAAAAAATTTGCTCGTGTTACCTCTACTCTTCTACATTTTAAATTTTTTTTTTTTTTTTTCAGAAACAACTTATTTTCAAAAAATTTAATATTCGAGTCTCTTTAGCACATGAGCACCTACAAAACCCATATCTTCGATTTTTTCCAAAACAAAAATTTCGTAGATTCTATTTTTGAGGGGTTCTTGCATGTTGGTGAAAAAATAGATTTTCAGAAAACAGACAATCTCATTTTACTCAGAATGACATTCTTTACAAAACCCATTTCTCATATTTTTCTTAAGAAGATTCAAAAAATTTACCTCTATTGCTTGTACTTTTCAAAACAAAAAAAAAAACTTATTTTTTTAAAAAACAGACGATATGGGTCTCTGTAGCACACGAGCACCTACAAAACCCATATTTCGATTTTCCCCAAAAAAATTGATTTTTAGATTTTGTTTTTGAGGGGTTCTTGCATGTTGGTGAAAAGTTACATTTTCAGAAAACGGATGATTTGGGTTTACTCAGAACGACATTCTCTACAAAACCCATTTCTCAAATTTTTCTCAATAAAATTAAAAAAAAATTCCTTTGTTACCTCTAGTACTTCTACTTTTCAAAAAAATGTATATTTTAGAAGCACAACTTATTTCTTGAATAAAAAGATAATTTGGGTCTCTTTAGCACACACCTGCAAAACCCTATCTTCAATTTTTCAAAAAAAAAAAAAGTTTTGTAGATTCTATTTTTAAGGGGTTCTTACATTTAGTAAAAAATTAGTTTTTTTAAAAATGGACGATCAAGGTCTACTCATAATGACATTCTCCACAAAACCCATTTCTAAGTTTTTTCTTAAAAAGATTCAAAAAAATTTCCTTTGTTACCTCTACTACTTCTACTTTTAAAAAAAAACTATCTTTTTCAAAACAACTAATCTTTTCAAAAATGAACGATTTGGGTCTCTCTTTAGCACGCAAGCACCTACAAAACCCATATCTTTGATTTTTTTCACAAATAAATAAATCGTAGACTATTTTTTAGGGGTTATTTGCATGTTAGTGAAAAATCAATTTTAGAAAAAACGGACGATCTGGAACTTCTTAGAACGACATTCTTTACAAAACCCATTTCCCTAATTTTTCTTAAGAAGATTCAAATTTTTTGCCTCTATTACCTCTACTACTTCTACTTTTCAACAAAATCTATCTTTTTCATAAACAACTTACTTTTTCAAAAAACAAACGATCTGGGTGTGTTTAGCACACGAGCACTTGCAAAACCCATGTCTTCGATTTTTCCAAAAAAAATTGTTTCGTAGATTATATTTTTGAGGGGTTCTTGCATAATGGTGAAAAATCAGTTTTTCAAAAAACGAACGATCAGGATCTTCTCAGAACGACATTCTCTATAAAACCCATTTCTCATATTTTTCTTAAAAAGATTCAATTTTTTTGTCTATCTACCTCTACTGCTTCTACTTTTCAAAAAATTCTGTCTTTTTCAAGAACAATTTTTTTTTTTCAAAAACAACTTATTTTTCAAAAAATGGATGATTTGTGTCTCTTTAGCACACGAGCACCTGCAAAACCCATATCTTCGATTTTCCCAAAAAAATTGTTTCGTAGATTCTATTTTTGATGGGATTTTACATTTGGTGAAAAATTAGTTTTTCGAAAAATGGACAATGTATGTGTACTTAGAACGACATTCTCTAAAAAACCCATTTCTTAGATTTTTCTTAAGAAGATTCAAAATTTTTGTCTTTGTACCTCCATTGCTTCTACTTTTCAAAAACTTCTATCTTTTTCAAAAACAACTTATTTTTTCAAAAAGTGGACAATCTGGGTCTTTTAAGCACACGAGCACCTACAAAACCCATATCCTTCTTAAGAAAAATCCGAGAAATGGGTTTTGTAGGTGCTCGTGTGTTGAATACGCCAAAATCGTCCATTTTTTGAAAAAATAAATTGTTTTTGGAAAATAGATTTTTTTCAAAAGTAGAAGCAATAGAGGTAATGAATGCAAAAAAAATTGAATCTTTTTAAGAAAAAAATCTGAGAAATGAGTTTTGTAGAGAATGTCATTCTGATAGACCCAGATCCTCCATTTTTCGAAAATTTGATTTTTCACCAAAGAACCCTTCAAAAATAGAATCTACGAAACAATTTTTTTGGGAAAATCAAAGATATGGGTTTTGTAGGTGCTTGTGTGCTAAAGAGACCCAGATTGTCTATTTTTTTATTTTTTATTTTTTTTTGAAAAAAATAGATTTTTTTTAAAAGTAGAATCAGTAGAGGTAGAGGTAGTTTTTTTTAATCTTTCTTAAGAAAAAATTGAGAAATGGGTTTTGTAGAGAATGTCATTCTAAGTAGACCCAAATCGTTCATTTTTTTGAAACTCTGATTTTTCACAATGTAAAAACGCCTCAAAAATAGAATCTATGAAACAATGTATTTGGGAAAAATCAAATATATGGATTTTATAGGTTCATGTGCTAAAGAGACATAAATCATCCGTTTTTTGAAAAAAAGAGTTGTTCTTGAAAAAGATAGATTTTTTCATAAGTAGTAGTAGAGGTAACAGAGACAATTTTTTTGAATCTTCTTAAGAATAATCTAAGAAATGGGTTTTGTAGAGAATGTCGTTTTGAGTAGACCCATATCATCCATTTTTGGATAAAACTGATATTTCACCACCATGCAAGAACCCTTCAAAAATAGAATCTACAAAACATTTTTTTTGGGAAAAATCAAAGATATGGGTTTTGTAGGTGCTCGTGTGCTAAAGAAACCTAGATTGTCCATTTTTTTGAAATAATAAGTTGTTTTTGAAAAAGATATTTTTTTTTCAAAAGTAGAAGATGTAGAGGTAGAGGTAATTCTTAAGAAAATTCTAAGAAATGAGTTTTGTAGAGAATGTCGTTCTAAGTAGACCCAGATTGTTCTTTACATTGAAACTCCGATTTTTCACCAACATGCAAGAACACCTCAAAAATATTATCTATGAAACAATTTTTTTGGGAAAAATTGAATATATGGATTTTGTAGGTGCTCATGTCCTAAAAATACATAAATCGTCTATTTTTTGAAAAAATAAATTGTTTTTGAAAAAGAGATATTTTTCATAAGTAGAAGTAGTAGAGGTAACAAAGAATTTTTTTTGGAATCTTCATAAGAAAATCCAAGAAATGGGTTTTGTAGAGAATGTCATTCTGAGTAGACCCCGATCGTCCATTTTTCGAAAAATTGATTTTTCACCAACATGCAAGAACCCCCAAAAATAGAATCTACGAAACAATTTTTTTTTAAAAAAATCGAAGATATGGGTTTTGTAGGTGCTCATGTACTAAAGAGACCTAGATCGTGTGTGTTTTGAAAAAAGAAGTTTTTTTTTTGAAAAAGGTAGATTTTTTAGAAAAGTAGTAGAGGTCACAAAGGCAATATTTTTGAATCTTCCTAAGAAAAATCTGAGAAATGGGTTATGTAGAAAATGTCGTTATGAGTAGACCCAAATTGTCCATTTCTTGAAAAATTGATTTTTCACCAACATGCAAGAACCATCAAAAATAAAATCTACGAAACATTATTTTTGTAAAAATCGAAGATAATGGTTTTATAAGTGGCCGTGTGCTAAATAGATCTAGATCATCCAATTTTTTTTTTTTTATTTGTTCTTGAATAAGATAATATTTTTTTTTTCAAAAGTAGTAGTAGAGGTAACAAAGGCATTTTTTTTTAATCTTCTTAAGAAAAATCTAAGAAATGGGTTTTGTAGAGAATGTCGTTCTGAGTATACCCAGATCGTCCATTTTTTGAAAAACTTTTTTTTCACCAACATGCAAAAAGGCGTCAAAAACAGAATCTACGAAACAATTTTTTATGGAAAAATCGAAGATATGAGTTTCATAAGTGCTCATGTGGTTAAGAGATCTAGATTATTCATTTTTGTAGAAAATAAGTTGTTGTCTAATAAGATAGTTTTTTAAAAAAAGTAGAAAGAAAAGAGGTAATAGAGGCAATTTTTTGAATATTCTTAAGAAAAATTTGAGAAATGGATTTTGTAGAGAATGTCGTTCTGAGTAGACCCAGGTCTTCCATTTTTTGAAAAACTGATTTTTCACAAACATGCAAGAACCCCTCAAAAATAAAATATATGAAACAAATTTTTTTGGGAAAAATCAAAGATATGGGTTTTGTAGGTGCTCATGTGCTAAAGATCCTGATCGTCCATTTTTTGAAAAAATAAGTTGTTCTTGAAAAAGATAGATTTTTTTGAAAAGTAGAAGCAGTAGAGGTAATAGAGGCAAAATTTTTGAGTATTCTTAAAAAAAATATGAGAAATTAGTTTTGTAGAGAATGTTGTTCTGACTAGACCTAGATCATTCATTTTCCAAAAAACTTATTTTTCACCAACATGCAAAAACCCCTCAAAAATAGAATCAACGATTTTTTTTTTTGAAAAAATTGAAGATATGGGTTTTGAAGTTGCTCGTGTGCTAAAGAGACCTAGATCATTCATTTTTTGAAAATATAAGTTGTTTTAGAAAAATAGATTTTTTTCAAAAGTAGTAGTAGACGAAACAAAGGCAATTTTTTTGAATCTTCTTAAGAAAAATATGAGAAATGGGTTTTGTAGAGAATTTTATTCTGAGTAGACCCAGATCGTCCATTTTTTCAAAACCTAATTTTTCACCAACATGCAAGAACCCCACAAAGATAGAATCTACAAAACAAATTTTTTTTGGAAACATCGAAGATATGGGTTTTGTAGGTACTCATGTGCTAAAGACACCAAGATAGTCTATTTTATAAACAAAAGAAGTTATTTTTCTTGCAAAAAATAGATTTTTTTGAAAAGTTGAAGCAATAGAGGTAACAAAGGCAATTTTTTAGAATCTTCTTAAAAATAACCTGAGAAATGGGATTTGTAGAGAATGTCATTCTGAGTAGACACAGATCATTCATTTTTCGAATAACTGATTTTTCACTAACATGCAAGAATGCCTCAAAAATAGAATCTATGAAACTTTTTTTTTTTTTGGAAAAATCGAAGATATGGGTTTTGTAGGTGCTTGTGTGGTAAAGAGACCTAGATCATCCGTTTTTTGAAAAAATAAATTATTTTTGAAAAAGGGATACTTTTCAAATGTAGAAGCAGTAGAGGTAACAAAGGCAATTTTTTTTAATTTTCTTTAAAAAAATATGAGAAAAATGGGTCTTGTAGACCCAGATCATCCAGTTTTCGAAAAACTAATTTTTCACTGACATGCAAGAATCCCTCAAAAACAAAATCCATGAAACAATTTTTTTGGGAAAAATCGAAGATATGGATTTTGTAGGTGCTCGTCTACTAAAGAAACCCATATCGCCCATTTTTTGAAAAAAAGGTGTTTTTGAAAAAATAATATTGAAAAGTAGAAGCAGTAGAGATAGAGGTAATTTTTTTGAATGAATTCTTAAGGAAAAATCTGAGAAACAAGTTTTGTAGAGAATGTCCTTCTTAGTAAAACCTGATCGTCGTTTTTCGAAAATATGATTTTTTAGCAACATGTAAGAACCATCAAAAATAAAATCTATGAAACATTTTTTTTGTAAAAATTGAAGATATGGGTTTTGTAGATGCTCATGTTTAAATAGATTTAGATCATCCATTTTTTTTAAAAATAAGTTGTTCTTGAATAAGATTAAAAAAAAAATGTAGAAGCAGTAGAAATAACAAAGGCAATTTTTTTGAATCTTTTTAAGAAAAATCTAAGAAATAGGTTTTGTACAAAATGTCATTCTGAGTAGACCCAGATCGTTCATTTTTTGAAAAATTGATTTTTCACCAACATGCAAGAAGACGTCAAAAATAGAATCCACAAAACATTTTTTCTTGAAAAATTGAAGATATGGGTTTTGTAGGTGCTCATGTGCTAAAGAACCTAGATCATCCATTTTTTGAAAAAATAAGTTATGTTTGAAAAAGATAGATTTTTTTTCAAAAGTAGTAGTAGAGGTAACAAAGGCAAATTTTTTGAAGCTTCTTTAAAAAAATCCAAGAAATGGGTTTTGTAGAGAATGTCATTCTGAGTAGAACCAGATTGTCCATTTTTAACAAAACTAATTTTTCACCAACATGCAAGAACCCAAAAAAATAGAATCTACGAAACAATATTTTTTTGAAAAAATGAAGATATGGGTTTTGTAGGTGCTCGTGTGCTAAAGAGACCCAGATCGTTCGTTTTTTGAAAAGATATATTTTTTAAAGAGTAGTAGTATAGCTTATAGATTTTCTTGAAAAGTAGAAGCAGTAGAGATAACAAAGGCAATTTTTCTTAATCTTCTTAAGAAAAATCTAAAAAATTTATTTTGTAGAGAATGTCGTTCTAAGTTGATACAAATCGTCTAATTTTCGAAAATCTTATTTTTCACCAACATGCAAGAACCCATCAAAAATAGAATTTATGAAACAATGTTTTTGGGGAAAATCAAACATATGGGTTTTGTAGGTGCTTGTGTGCTAAAGAGACCCAGATCGTCCATTTTTGGAAAAAGTAAGTTGTACTTGAAAAAGATAGATTTTTTTGAAAAGTGGAAGTAGTAGAGGTAATAGAGGCAAATTATTTGAGTATTCTTAAGAAAATATGAGAAATCGGTTTTGTAGAGAATATAGTTCTGAGTAGACCCAAACCATCCGTTTGTTGGAAAAATCGAAGATATGGGTTCTGTATGTGCTTGTGTGCTAAAGAAACCCAGATTGTCCATTTTTTCAAAAAATAAATTGTTTTTGAAAAAGATAGATATTTTTCAAAAATAGTAGTAGAGGTAACAAAGGCAATTTTTTTGAATCTTCTTAAGAAAAATCTCTCTATTAGGGGTTGCTTCAAAAGTAGTAGTAGAGGTAGAGGAATTTTTTTTGAATCTTCTTAAGAAAAATCTGAGAAATGGGTTTTTTTAGAGAATGTCGTTCTGAGTAAACCTAGATCGTCCACTTTTTAAAAAACTGATTTTTCACCAACATGCAAGAACCCCCAAAAATAGAATCTATGAAACAATTTTTTTTGGAAAAATCGAAGATATGGGTTTCGTAGGTGCTCATGTGCTAAAGAGACCTAGATCGTCCAATTTTTTGAAAAAATATAGATTTTTTTGAAAATTTGAAGCAGTAGAGGTACAGTAGAGGTAATAGAGGCAAAATTTTTGAATCTTCTTAAGAAAAATCAAAGAAATGGGTTTTGTAGAGAATGCAATTCTTAGTAGACCCAGATCATTCGTTTTGTAGGTGCTCGTGTGCTAAAGATACCTAGATTGTCTGTTTTTTGAAAAAAATAGTTTGGGGAATAATCAAAGATATGGGTTTTGTAGGTGCTCATGTGCTGAAGAGACCCAGACTGTCCGTTTTTAGAAGAAAAAAAGTTGTTTTTGCAAAAGATAGATTTTTTTCAAAAGTTGAAGCAACAGAGGTAGAGGTAAATATTTTGAATCTTCTTAAGAAAATATGAGAAATGGGTTTTGTAGAGAATGTAGTTTTTAGTAGACCTAGATCGTTCATTTTTTTGTAAATTTGATTTTTCACCAACATGCAAGAATGCCTCAAAAATAGAATCTACGAAACAATTTTTGTGGGAAAAATAAAAAATATGGGTTTTGTAGGTGCTCATGTGCTAAGGAGACCCAGATCATCCATTTTTTAAGAAAAAAGTTGTTCTTGAAAAATATACTTTTTTCAAAAGTAGAAGCAGTAGAGGTAACAAAGGCAAAATATTTCATTCTTCTTAAGAAAAATATGAGAATTAGTTTTGTAGAGAATGTCATTCTTAGTAGACCTAGATCGTCCATTTTTTGAAAAACTGATTTTTCACCAACATGCAAGAACCCCCAAAACTAGAAATCTACGAAACAATTTTTTTTTGGAAAAATCGAAGATATGGGTTTTGTAGGTGGTTGTGTGCTAAAGAGACCATGATCTTTCAGTTTTTGAAAAAATAAGTCATTTTTTCGAAAAAGATAGATTTTTTTGAAAAGTTGAAGTAGTAGAGGTAACGAAGGAATTTTTTTTGAATCTTTCTTAAGAAAAATCTGAGAATTGGGTTTTGTAGAGAATGTCATTCTGTAAACCCAAATCGTCCATTTTTTGATAAACTTATTTTTCACCAACATGCAAGAACCCCCAAAAATATAATCTACGAACCAATTTCTTTTAGGAAAAATCGAAGATCTGGGTTTTGTAGGTATCTCATGTGCTAAAGAGACCAAGATTGTTCATTTTTTGAAACAATAAGTTGTTTCTTCAGAAAGATAGATTTTTTTGAAAAGTTGAAGTAGTAAGAGGTAACACAGGCAATTTTTTTGAATCTTCTTAAGAAAAATTTGAAAAAATAAATTTTGTAGAGAATGTCATTCTGAGTAGACCCAGATCGTCCCTTTTTTGAAACACTGATTTTTCACCAACACGCAAGAACTCCCAAAAATAGAATCTACGAAACTTTTTTTTTTGGAAAAATCAAAGATATGGGTTTTGTTGGTGCTCTTGTGCTAAAGAGACTCATATCAACCGTTTTTAAAAAAAATAAGTTGTTTTTGAAAAAAAAAAGATTTTTTAGAAAAGTATTAGTAGAGGTAACATAGGCATTTTTTTTTAATCTTCTTAAGCAAAATCTAAGAAATGGGTTTTGCAGAGAATGTCATTCTAAGTAAACCCAGATCATTCATTTTTTGAAAAATTGATTTTTCAGTAATATGTAAGAATGCCTCAAAAATAGAATCTATGAAATAATTTTTTTTGAAAAAATCGAAGATATGGGTTTTGTAGGTGCTCATGTGCTAAAGAGACCTAGATCATCCGTTTTAAAAAAATTAAGTTATTTTTGAAAAAAAATAAAAATTAAAAAGTAGAAGCAGTAGAGGTAACAAAGGCAAATTGTTTTAATCTTCTTAAGAGAAATTTGAGAAATGGGTTTTGTAGAGAATGTCATTCTGAGTAAACCCAAATCGTCCATTTTTCAAAAAACTGACTTTCACCAACATGCAAAAATCCCCAAAAATAGAATCTACAAAACAATTTGTTTTTGGAAAAAATCAAAGATATGGGTTTTGTAGATCCTTGTGTGCTAAAGAGACCTAGATCGTCTGTTTTTTGAAAAAATAAGTTTTGAAAAATATAGATTTTTTTCAAAACTAGGAGTAGAGGTAGAGGTAAATATTTCAAATCTTCTTAAGAAAAATTTGAGAAATGGGTTTTGTAGAGAATATCATTCTGAGTAAACCCAGATCGTTCATTTTTTTCTAATTTTGATTTTTCACCAACATGCAAGAACGTCTCAAAAATAGAATCTACGAAACAAATTTTTTGGGAAAAATGGAAGATATGGGTTTTGTAGGTGCTCATGTGGTAAAGAGATCGAGATCATCCGGTATTTTAAAAAATAAGTTCTTCTTGAAAAAGATAGATTTATTTCAAAAGTGGAAGCAAAAGAGGTAACAAAGGAAAATATTTTGAATCTTCTTAAGAAAAATCTTAGAAATGGGTTTTGTAGAGAATGCCATTATGAGTAGACCCAGATCGTCCATTTTTCGAAAAATTGATTTTTCACCAACATGCAATAACCCCCAAAAAAGGAATCTATGATTTTATTTTTTTTGGAATAATTGAAGATATGGGTTTTCTAGGTGCTTGTGTGCTAAAGAGACTGAGATCGTTCGTTTTTTGAAAAAATAAGTTGTTCTTGAAAAAGATAGATTGTTTTTGAAAAGTTGAATTAGTAGAGATAAAAGAGGCAATGATTTTTAATCTTCTTAAGAAAAATATGAGAAATAGGTTTTGTAGAGAATGTCATTTTGAGTTGACCCTCTTGTTTTTATGATAAAAAATGAAATAAACAAAAACACAGAATTATAAACAATAAGTTACAACAAATACCCTGGGAAAACCCTCCTTGAGGGAGAAAAACCCAACCACAAATATATCACTTATATATTAATAAAGAAGCATAAATCTTCTTTACAACTAGCCAATCACAAGGTCGATTTGAAGCAATGATGAAAGCACCTCTCCTAAGTGCGATTTTACAAGAAATATAATATCCGTTTACTACAATATGTTTGAAGAATAAAATAGTGATCTACTGCAAGATGACGAACTCCTTTTCAAGGCTTGAACTTGTCTTTCATAAAATTGAATTCAAATGAAGAGGGAAGAACCTTTTTTATATACAAATTGGAGTGACCTTTCATGAAAGGTCAGCCTCATTCAAGATGAGACGTCTTTACACAAAGAGATGTGACTTTCTCATTAAGTTGAATTTAAAAAAATATAACTTATTATTATCATTTTTTGAAATGAAGCGCCTCTTCATTTAAATCAATCTCAAATAAATAAGTAGCAAAGGCTTTATTTATTTGATCAGTATTCATTATTAAATACTCCAGGTCGGGTGAAGGATAAACCTGTAACTAACATCAACACTCCCTCTTAGCTAGGGAGGTATCCTTCTAGATATCCAAGTCATGGAGTCTCTCAGTATGACACCCACAATGGCTACACCCCTTTGTGGAAAAGAGTTCATCACGAAGTCTCTTAGCATGATATCATCATGGAGTCACTCAACATGATGTCCACCATGGCTACTCCCATGTGTGGAAAGAAACATGTGCACAAGTTCCTATCATGGAGTCACTCAACAGGATGTCATCATGGATTCTCTCAACATGAGGTCCAACATGGCTACTCCCATGTGGAAAAAACACAAGTACAGAGGAATCATCACAAAGTCTCTCAATGTGATGTTGTCATGGAGTCTCTCAACATGACATCCACCATGGCTACTCCCATTGGGTGGAAAGAACCACATCTCTGTCTCAGAAATGGACAAGGGCTTTCACCTCATATTTCTTTGTCTCAAAGAAATATGCATTATAGTAAGTAGCAAAGATCACTGATGTTGAGTCTCCCTCTCAACAAGGGCTTCATTCTCCATGACTCCAAGCTTGTCTCAAAAATGTACAAACTTCACTCTAGAGAGAGGCTTGGTCAGAATATTAGACGTTTGTTCATCAATATAAATATACTTGTGTTGAATAGATTTACTCAACACCATATCTCTGATGTAATGATATTTGATCTCCACATGTTTTGTACTATCATGAAACACTAGATTGACAAAGAGCTTCACACAACTTTGATTATCACAATGAATAGTAGTAGGCTCTAATAATTGACCAAACAATCCTACAAGGATATTTTGAAGCCACGCTGCTTCTCGAGCTGCTAGACATGTTGCAATATATTCAACCTCTGTAGTGCTTAGTACCATCGAAGTCTTCTTGATGCTACACCAATAAATCATGCCAGACCCCAAACTGAAGCAACATCCAGAGGTTCTCTTCCTATCAGCTACACTTTTAACCCAATCAAAATCAATAAAGTCTTGTAACTTCAAATTTTCACATGAAGTATATCTCAAGCCATATCCCACTATGCCACGCAAGTATCTCAAGATATGATTTGCTGCAACTAGATGATTTTTACTTGCTTCACACATGAACTACTAAGGGCACTCATCGCATAGCATATGTTAGGTCTAGTATTGACTAGATACATCAACGATCCAATCAACTGTCTATACATGGTGGGATCTACCAAATCTAAACTAGCTACAGAGTCATTCAACTTCTTCAAGTTTCTCTCCATAGGTGTAGACATGGACTTGCAATTCATCATCCCAAATCTCTTCAAGATATCTATAGTGTATTTCCCTTGACTCAAGATAATGTCATTGGGTCTTTGCCACATTTCTAGTCCTAGAAAGTAATGCATAAGACCAAGATCCTTCATCTCAAACTCGAAGGATAACTCTTTCTTGCATTTCATAATGAGATACTCTACACCAGTGAGAAATAAATCATCAACATAAAGGACCAATATCAAGGCCTCAACATCAACCACCTTGAAGTAAAGATTTGAATCTGCATCATTCTTAGAGAATCCCAAGCTCATCAAGTATTGATCAATCCTTTCATACCAGGAACAAGGTGCTTGCTTAAGGCCATACAATGCCTTCTTCAATCTGCATACATGAGACTCCTTCCCATGAATCACAAAGCTATCTAGTTTCTCAATGTACACTTTTTCTTCAATCACACCATTAAGAATGTTGTCTTTACATGCATTTGATGTAGCTTCCATCCTTTACCTGATGCAATAGAAATGATAGTCCTAATAGATGTATATCGAGCAACAAGAGAAAATGTCTACTCATAATCTATTCCCTCTTTCTGAGAGAATCCTCTAGCCACAAATATTTCCTTGTACTTCTCAATGTTTCCATTAGTTGCATGTTTGATCTTTAAAAGCCACTTGGAAGATACAACTAATTTCCCTTCAGGTCTAGGTACAACATCCCAAGCATCATTCTTGATAATAGATTAATATTCTTGTCATAGCATCTCTCCATACCTACTGATCTAATGCCTCCACAACACTGGAAGGCTCAGACTCAATGGTGTGACTCATCAATGCTACATAGCCTAGAAACTTCTATGGTCTCTTTCTTTCTCTAAAAGTGCCTCGAGGGGCTTCACAATTCTCTACCTCTTGAATATTATGTATAGCAAATAAAGGTCTCTTTCGACCTATAGCAATATCTCTCAAACCATCAATAAGCTCTATTGGATTAACTAGATCACTAGCCTCTTCTCATTCAGTACACTCCCTCTGAATCTCGGGAGCATGATCAAAAGAAATGTACATATCCTAAGGTAACTCCTATTCTTCACTATCTATTCTCCATGTAAGAACCTTTAGATATTTTGAATGCAACTTCTTCTTTGAAGGTAACATCCTTGTTGATCTCAATCTGTTTCTGCCCTAGAATGTAGATCATGTAGGCCTTGGAAGACTCACTGTATCACACAAATATTCCTTTATTGCCTTAAGGTTCTATCTTAGTTCTTTTATCCTTAGGCACATGAATATAAATAGGACAATCAAAAATTCTTAAATGACTAACCTCAGGTTTCACACTTGAGAAGGTCCCTTTAGGAGTCATGTTTTCTAATATTCGATGAGGGCTTTGATTATGAACATACACTACAGTTTTGAAATCTTCTACCCAAAGGAAGGTTTGTAAGACTTGATCATGAACCATTACTTTGGCTACTTCAACTATGGATCTATTCTTCCTTTTTGCAACTCCATTTTGTTGAGGATTGTATGGAACATAGGACTCCCTCTTGATCCCTGCCTCAATGCAAACATTACAGAAACCTCCAGAAGTTTATTCTCCTCCATTATCAGATCTCAGAACCTTGATTCTCTTTCTGAACATATTCTCAACTTGAGCCTTGAATTCTTTGAATTTATCAAGTACTTCTTCAGACTCCTTAGACTTCAAAAAACAAATCCAAGTCTTTCAAGAATATTCATCAATGAAAATCACATAATACCAAAATCCACTCAAGGATGCCACAGACATTGGACCACATAAATCAGAATGAACAAGATCTAGAATTCCTTTTGATCTACTTTCACTACTATGAAAAGGACCCTTAGTATTCTTACCCATTTCACATCCTCTGCAAGTGCCATCATTCTCCTAACTGAGCTTCGGTAGACCAGTAACCATCTTCTCCATGGATGGAAGAGATCTGAAATATAGGTGAGCAAGTCTCCTATACCATAGCTCACTCAAACTGGTAGAATCATGCAAAAATGCTTGAATCAGACTAATAGAAAGTCTGTTGATAGACACCAATCACACGGGTTGTTTTGATGCTAGAGTTCTTTGGCCAAGCAAGAAATTTTCCCTTAGAAAATGCAACTTGATACCCTTTGTCCTCCAAGGCTGAAATTGATACAAGATTTCTCTTTATTCCTGGTACAAACAAGATATCACTCAAATGAAGAGGGATTCCAGAATCTAGATGAAGAGAGGTGGCTCCAACACCTTTCACTGAATAGAAAGCATCATCTCTGATTATCACTTGTAAGTTGGTTTCTCTTTCTACCAAGTTTGAAAGATGCTCTCTATATCCTATAATGTGTTGAGAGGCACCACCATCAATCAACCAAGTGCTACTATTGGTTGGAACATTGCTTGATAGGGAAAAGATGAATAGAAAACCCCTTGAATTGTCTCTAGATTCCTTTTAAGGTGAGACAACATCAACATCTACAGGAGAAGCATGTTGCTTTGGTCTTGTTAAGAAATCTCAAGAATAGTGACCATACTTGTCACATCTGAAACATATAATATGAGAGAGATCCTTCTGCTTCTTTGATTTAGGAGCATAATCTACTTTTCTATCTCCATTCCTTTTGAAATTACCTTTTCTCCCTTCTCTTCCTTTCATTGTGGAAGTTTGAGGAGCAAGAACATGATTGTCTTCATTGTGAGAGCTTCGACCATTTCCTCTTGCTGCCAACCTAGATTCCTCTTGAATGTAATCAACTCACAGATGATCAAACTTGGGCACTTTAGATCTTCCACTAATGCTTTGGATAAAGGGCTCCCAAGATTGAGGAAGACCATTGAGTGCCAACATAACTAGGTCTCTATCTTCAACTTTATCTCCAATGGCATATAGCTGATCTTTCAATTTATTGATCTTCATGAAGAAAGAGATGACTGAATCTCCTTTAGCCATCTCTATATGATGAAGTTATTGCCTCAAGGCAAGAGTTCTGCTAGTGTTGTTGATCTCATACAAGCCTTGAAGTGTCTCAAACATATCTTTGTTTGTCTTCATCTTGGAGATAATCGACACAAGATGATCCTTCACATAATCTATCAAGATCTTCCTAGCCTTCATGCCATTCTTCTTCCATTGAGCCTTTTCAGCATCATCAGATGGTTTGGGTGCATCATTCCTCACAAAGTCAAGAATATAATTTTCTTTTAAGTGCAATAAGAACTCTGAATTTCCATGAGGTGAAGTTTGATGCACCATCAAGTCTATCTTCAACCTTAACTTTGTTCACCATTTTCGATGCTTGGATAGACTCTCTTAGATGAGGAGAAAAGAAGAAGACTTTGCTGCTTAAAACAAATCTGATCTAGTCTTGCTTAAACCTGCTCTGATACCATGTTGTTTTTACGATTAGAAATGACAAACAAAAATATAGAATTATAAACTATAAGACACAACAAATACCCTGGGAAAACCCTCCTTGAGGGAGAAAAACCCAACCACAAATATATCACTTATATATTAATAAAGAAGCATATATTTTCTTTACAACTAGCCAATAACAAGGCCGATCGGAAGCAGTGATGAAAGCACCTCTCCTAAGTACGATTTCACAAGCAATGTAATATCCCTTTACAACAATCTGCTTGAAGAATAAAATATTGATCTGTTGCAAGATGACAAACTCCTTTTCAAGGCATGAACTTGTCTTTCATAAAATTGAATTCAAATGAAGAGGGAGGTGCATTGTTTATATACAAATTGGAGTGACCTTTCATGAAAGGTCGTCCTCATTCAAGATGAGATGTCTTTACACAAAGAGATGTGGCTTTCTCATTAAGTCGGCTTTGATAAAATATAAATTATTATTATCATTTTTTGAAATGAAGCACCTCTTCATTTAAATTGATCTCAAATAAATAAGTAGCAAAGGCTTTATTTATTTGATAACTATTCATTATTAAATGCTCCAAGTTGGGTAAAGGGCTAACATCAACAAACCTAGATCATCCATTTTTTGAAAAAGTGAGATTTTTCACCAACATGCAAGAACCCCTCAAAAATAGAATCTATGAAATAATTTTTTTTTGGAAAATCAAAGATATGGGTTTTGTAGGTGCTTGTGTGCTAAACAAACCTAGATTGTCCATTTTTTGAAAAAGAGGTTTTTTTGAAAAGTAAAAGCAGTAGAGGTTAAAGAGGTGATTTTTTTGAATATTCCTAAAAAAAATCTGAGAATTCGATTTTGTATAGAATGTCATTCTGAGTAGACTTGGATCATCCATTATTCGAAAAAAACTGAATTTTCACCAACATGCAAAAACCTATGAAAAAAAGAATCTACGAAACAATTTTTTTTGGGAAAAAATGAAGATATGCATTTTGTAGGTACTCGTATGCTAAAGAGACCCAGATCATCCAATTTTTGAAAAAATAAGTCGTTCTTGAAAAAGAGATTTTTTTGAAAAGTAGTAGTAGATAACAAAGGCAATCTTTTTTAATCTTCTTAAGAAAAATTTGAGAAATGGGTTTTGTAGAGTGTCATTTTCAGTAGACCAAGATCTTTTATTTTTTTTAATTCTGATTTTTCACCAACATGTAAGAACGCCTCAAAAATAGAATCAACAAAACAATTTTTTTGGGAAAATTGAAGATATGGGTTTTGTAGGTGCTTGTGTGCTAAAGAGACCCAAATCGTCTATTTTTGGAATGTTATTAAGAAAAATCTGAGAAATGGGTTTTGTAGAGAATATCATTATGAGCAAACACAGATCGTCCATTTTTTGAAAAACTTATTTTTCACCAACATGTAAGAACCGCAAAAATAGAATGTATGAAACAAATTTTTTTTGAAAAATCGAAGATATGGGTTTTGTAGGTGCTCATATGCTAAAGAGACTGAGATTGTCCATTTTTTGAAACAATAAGTTGCTTTTTTAAATAGAGATTTTTTGAAAAGTTGAAGTAGTAGAGGTAACAGAGGCAATTTTTTTGAATCTTCTTAAGAAAAATCTAAGAAATGGGTTTTGTAGAGAATGTCCTTCTTAGTAGACCTAGATCATCCATTTTTCAAAAACCTAATTTTTCACCAACATGCAAGAACCCCAAAAAAATATAATCTATGAAACAATTTTTTGGGAAAAATTGAACATATGGGTTTTGTAGGTGCTCGTGTGCTAAAAGGCCCAGCTTGTCCGTTTTTTGAGAAAATAAGTTGTTTTTGAAAAAGAGATTTTTTCAAAAGTAGTAGTAGAGGTAGATGTAAATTTTTTTAATCTTCTTAGAAAAATATGAGAAATGGGTTTTGTAGAGAATGTCATTCTGAGTAAACCTTGATCGTCCATTTTTTGAAAAACTGATTTTTCACCAACATGCAGGAACCCTCAAAAATAGAATCTATGAATTTTTATTTTTTGGGAAAAGTCAAAGATATGGCTTTTGTAGGTGCTCGTGTGCTAAAGAGATTTAGATCATCCGTTGTTTAAAAAAATAAGTTATTTTTGAATAAGATAGATTTTGTAGAAAATTAGAAGTAGTAGAGGTAATAGAGGCAAAAATTTTAATCTTCTCAAGAAGAATTTGAGAAATTGTAGAGAATGTCGTCTTGAGTAGACCCAGATCGTCCATTTTTTGAAAAAGTGATTTTTCACCAACATAGTAACTCAGGACGACATTCTCTACAAAACCCATTTATGAGATTTTTCTTAAGAAGATTCAAAAAACTTACCTCTACCTTTATTACTTTTACTTTTGAAAAAAATCTCTTTTTCAAAAACAACTTATTTTCTCAAAAAACGGACAATCTGGGTCTCTTTATTACCTTAGCTTTTACTTCTCTATGTCTACAAAATTTGCCTCTATTACCTCTATTGTTTTTTGGGATAAAATTAGAGATATGGATCTTGTAGGTGCTCGTGAAGACAAGACATAGATCACCTATTTTTTTCCGAAAAACAAAGTTGATCCTAAAAAAGATAGAGTTTTTTGAAAAAGGGTAGATTTTGGGAGAAAAATCTGAGATATGGGTTTTGTAGAGAATATCATTCTGATTAGACCTAGATCATCCCTTTTTCAAAAAACTTATTTTTTTGCTAACATGCAAAAAACCCTTCAAAATAAAAGCTATGAAGCAAATGTTTACAAGAAAAATCAGAGTTATGGGTTTTTTAAGTGCTTATGTGCTGAACATATCCAAATTTCCACTTTTCAAAAAACTAAGTTGTTCCTAAAGAAGATAGAGTTTTTTGAAAAGTAGAAGTAGTAGAGGTAATAGAGGCAAAAATTTTGAATCTTCTTCTAAAAACGGGAAGATTTTAGCAGAAAAATTTGAGATATGGGTTTTGTTGAGAATGCCATTCTCAATAGGCACATATCGTTTGCTTTTCAAAAAACTGATTTTTTGACCAAAATGTGAGAACCCCTCAAAAATAGAAGCTGTGAAGCAAATTTCTTCTAGAAAAAATGGAATTATGAGTCTTTAAGTGCTCGTGTGCTGAAGACACTCAAATCATTCATTTTTTGAAAAACTAGATTGTTCCTGAAAAAAGACAATTTTTTGAAAAGTAGAAGCCATAGAGGTAGCAAAGGCAAATTTTTTGAATGTTGTTTAGAAAAATGACAGATTTTTGGAGAAAAATCTGAGATATGGGTTTTGTAGAGAATGTCATTTTGAATAGACTCAGATTGTCGATTTTTTGAAATACTGATTTTTTCACCAACATGCAAGAACCCCTCAAAAATAAAAATTGCCAAGAAAATCTTCAGGAAAAATCAGAGATATAGGGTTTTGTAGGTGCTCATGTACTAAGAAGACCGAGATTGTCTGTTTTTCAAAAAACTAAGTTGTTCCTAAAAAAGAGTTTTTGAAAAGTAGAGGTAACATAGGCAAATCTTTTGAATATTTTTCAGAAAAAGGGAGACTTTTGGAGAAAAATTTGAGATATTAGTTTTGTAGAGAATTTCATTCTAAATAGACCAAGATCGTTCATTTTTTGAAAAACTGATTTTTTCACCAACATGCAAGAACTCTTCAAAATAGAAGCTGGGAAGCAATTTTTTTGGGAAAAATTAGAGATATGAGTTTTGTAGGTGCTCATGTGCTGAAGAGACCCAAATCATACATTTTTCAAAAATTTAAGTTGTTCCTGAAAAAAAGAGTTTTTTGAAAAGTAGAAGTAGAGGTAGTAGAGGCAAATTTTTGAATCTTCTTTAGAAAAAGGGCAATATTTTGGAGAAAAATTTGAGATATGGGTTTTGTAGAGAATGTTGTTCTACATAGACCAAGATTGTCTTTTCTAAATTGATCTTTTCACCAACATGGCGAGAACCCTTCAAAAATAGAAGCTACAAAGCAAATTGTTTTTGGGAAAAATCATAGATATGTGTTTTGTAGGTGCTCGTGTGCTGAAGAGACACAGATCGTCCGATTTTTGAAAAACTAAGTTGTTCCTGAAAAAGAGAGTTTTTTTAAAAGTAGAAGCAATAGAGGTAGTAGAGGCAATCTTTTTGAATCTTCTTCAGAAAAAGGACAGATTTTTGGAGAAAAATCTAAGATATGGGTTTTGTAGAGAATGTTGTTCTGAATAGACCCAGATTGTCTGCATTACAAAAAAATGATTTTTTCACCAACATGCAAAAACTCCTCAAAATAAAGCTACGAAGAAAATTTTCTAAAAAAAAATCAGAGATATGGGTTTCATAGGTGCTTATGTGCTGATGACACCCAAATCGTCTGTTTTTCGAAAAACAAAGTTGTTTTTGAAAAAGAGTTGTTTTGAAAGTAGAAGCAGTAGAGGTAATAAAGGAAATTTTTTTGAATCTTCTCTAGAAAAAAGGTAGACTTTTTGAGAAAAATCTGAGATATGGGTTTTGTATAGAATGTCATTTTGAATAGGTCGAGATCGTCTATTTTTTGAAAAACTGATTTCTTCACCAACATGCAAAAACCCCTCAAAAATAGAAGAGATGAAGCAATTTTTTTCCAAAAAAATTGGAGACATGGGTTTTGTAGGGCTCGTGTGTGAAAGAGAACCAAGTCATCTGTTTTTCAAAAAATTAAGTTATTCCTAAAAAGATAGAGATTTTTGAAAAGTAGAAGCAGTAGATGTAGTAGAGGCAAATTTTGTCAATCTTCTTCAAAAAACCGTAGATTTTTGGAGAAAAATGGTAGATTTTTTGGAGAAAAATCTAAGATATGGGTTTTGTAGAGAATGTCATTCTGAATAGACCTAGATCGTCCATTTTTTGAAAAACTGATTTTTTCACCAACATGTGAGAACCCCTCTAAAATAGAAGTTGTGAAGAAATTTTCTTTGGGAAAAATCAAAAGATATGGGTTTTGTAGGTGCTCGTGTGGTAAAGAGACCCAGATTGTCCATTTTTTGAAAAAATAAGTTATTCATGAAAAAGAGAGGTTTTTTAAAAGTAGAAGCAAAAGAGGTAATAGAGGTATTTTTTTTTAATCTTCTTTAGTAAAAAGGCAGGTTTTGGGAGGAAAATATGAGATATGGGTTTTCTAGAGAATGACATTCTGAATAGACCTAGATCAAAAAATTGATTTTTTCACTAACATGCGAGGACCCCTCAAAAATAGAAGTTGTGAACCAATTCTTTTTAGAAAGAATTAGAAATATGGGTTTTGTAAGTGCTCGTGTGTTGAAGAGATGCAAATCGTCCATTTTTTGAAAAAATAAGTTGTTCTTGAAAAAGAGATTTTTTTTTTAATGTAGAAATAGTAGAGGTAGGAGAGGCAAATATTTTGAATCTTCTTAAAAAAAAATGCTAACTTTTGGAGTAAAATTTGAGATATGGGTTTTGTAGAGAATGTCGTTCTGAATAGATCCAAATCATTCATTTTTTGAAAAATTGATTTTTTCACCAACATGCGAAAACCCCTAAAAAATGGAAGTTGTAAAGAAAATTATCAGGAAAAATTGGAGATATGGGTTTTGCAAGTTCTCACATGTTGAAGAGACCCAAATCGTCCGTTTTTTTGAAAAACTAAGTTGTTCATGAAAAAGATGGAGTTTTTTGAAAAGTGGAAGCAATGAGGTAATAAAGGCAAATGTTTTGAATCTTCTTTAGAAAAAGGGTAGAATTTTGGAGAAAAATCTGAGATACAAGTTGTGTAGAGAATGCCGTTTTGGATAGACCCAAATTGTCCATTTTTTGAAAAAATGATTTTTCACCAACATGTGTGAACCCCTCAAAAATACAAGCTACGAAGCAATTTTTTTTGGAAAAATTGAAGATATGGCTTTTATAGGTGGCTCGTGTGCTGAAGAGGCTAAGATCATTTGATTTTTTCAAAAATAAGTTGTTCCTGAAAAGTATAGATTTTTTGAAAAGTAGAAGTAGAGGTAGCAGATGCAAATTTTTTGAATCTTCTTTAGAAAAATGGTAGATTTTTGGAGAAAAATATGAGATATGGGTTTTGTAGAGAATGTCATTTTGAATAAACCCAAATCGTCTCGTTTTTAAAAAACTAAATTGTTCATCAACATGCGAGAACCCCTCAAAAATAGAAATTGTGAAGCAAAGTTTTCTAGGAAAAGTCAGAGTTATGGGTTTTGTAGCTCCTCGTGTGCTGAAAAGACCTAGATCATCTATTTTTCGACAAACTAAGTTATTCTTGAAAAAGAGAGTTTTTTGAAAATTAGAAGCAATAGAGGTAACTGAGGTACAAATTTTAATGTTCATCAAAAAAAGGGCATATTTTTGAAAAGAAATCTTAGATATGGGTTTTGTAGAGAATGTCATTTTGAATAGACCCATATGGTCTATTTTTGAAAAACTGATTTTATCACCCAAAAGCGATAAACCCTCAAATTAGAAGCTAAGAAGGAAAAAAAATTGGGAAAAATAAGAGACATGTGTTTTCTAGTTGCTCGTGTGCTGAAGAGACCAAGATCATCTGTTTTTCAACAAACTAGCTTGTTCTTGAAAAAGATAAGAGAGTTTTGAAAAGTAGAGGCAGTAGAGGTAATTTTTTAAAATTTTCTTCAGAAAAATGGCAAATTTTTGGAGAAAAATATGAGATATGTGTTTTGTAGAGAATGTTGTTCTGGATAGACCCAGATCATCCATTTTTTGAAAAACTATTTTTTTTCACCAACATGCAAGCAACCCTCAAAAATAGAAACTATAAAGCAAGTTTTTTGGAGGAAAATCAGAGATATGGGTTTTGTAGGTGCTCATGTGTTGAAGAGACCTAGATTGTTCATTTTTTGAAAAACTAAATTGTTCCTAAAAAGGAGGCTTTTGAAATGTAGAAGCAATAGAGGTAGTAGAGGCAAATTTTTTGAATCTTCTTCAGAAAAAAGAGGCTAAGTTTTGGAGAAAAATTTGAGATATGGGTTTTGTAGGGAATGTTGTTCTGAATAGATCTAGATCGTTCATTTTTTTAAAAACTGATTTTTTCAGCAATATGCAAGAACTCCTTTAAAAAAAAATCCGCGAAGCAATTTTTTTGTGAAAAATCAGAGATATGATTTTTGTAGGTGCTTCTGTTGTGAAGAGACCCGAATCGTTCCTTTTTGGAAAAACTAAGTTGTTCTTGAAAAAGATATAATTTTTTGAAAGTAGTAGTAGAGGTAGTAGAGGCAATTTTTTTGAATCTTCTTCAGCAAAAGGATAGATTTTTGGAGAGAAATCTCAGATATGGGTTTTGTAGAGAATGTCATTCTGAATAAACTCAGATTGTTCATTTTTTGAAAAGCTGATTTTTTCACCAACATATGAGAACCCCTCAAAAATAGAAGCTCTGAACTAATTTTTTTCATAAAAGATCAGAGATATGGGTTTTGTAGGTGCTCGTGTGCTAATGAGACCCAGATAGGTCATTTTTTGAAAACTAAGTCATTCCTGAAAAAAGATAAAGATTTTTGAAAAGGAGAAATAGAGGTAGTAGAGGCAATTTTTTTGAATCTTCTTCAGAAAAATGGTTGGTTTTTGCATAAAAATCTGAGATATGGGTTTTGTAGAGAATGTTGTTCTGTATAGACCGAGATCATCCATTTTTTGAAAAACTAATTTTTTCACCAACATGCGAGAACCCCTCCAAAATAGAAGGTTCGAAGCAATTTTTTTTAGAAAAATAAAAGATATGGGTTTCGCAAGTGCTCGTGTATTCAAGAGACCCAAATTTTTGGAGAAAAAGGGCAGATTTATGGAAAAAAATATGAGATATGGGTTTTGTAGAGAATGTCATTCTGACCACACCTATATCATGTTTTATGGTGTTTTCATTAATGTTGTCATTGATGTCAACAGTATACAAGTTGAGTAAGTTGTGTATTTTCCAAGTTCTTTTGAGAAAATTTGAGAAACAATGAAAGTTGTGTTGAAGTGTGTTCTGAGCGTGATCTAGTATTGTGGTCCACATTTATTCTATGTTGATATTACACCTATTTGGATCTAGAAGTGTGTTCATAAGCTTAAATGGACCGTACGTTTCGAGTTTCAGCTTCTGGTTCGATGGAAAGTAAAAGTTATGTTCACCATTGTGTGAACTAGTTTGTCAAAGTTATTTGGTTGTAGACTGGGAGAAATGTTTTGGCTCCGCAGTCTTCTGATATTTGGTTTCAGATATTTTGGATCTAGGAGATTAATTTTTTTGAAGGTTTATGTGTTCTAACAAATCTTCTTATTGTTCGACACTCTAGAAGACCTGCTCTAGAGCTCTGGTATTTTTGTTGGTTGTCTCGATTAGATTGGTGAAGTGTTCTCTACAAATGAAGTTTGTTGAAGGTGTTGCAGATGCATGTAAGTTTTTATCAGAGATGGTCAAATGATTGGTGAAGTGTGTTGATCAATCCATGTGTGATTATCTTGCTGGTGATGTGTGTACTTTAAAGATCATTGGTGTTTTGATTAGGTTTGGCCGATTTGGTGGTTACACATTACATTATGTTTGTGCATTGATTTGAGAAAGCATGTGCATGATCCAAGATGGTGTTTGGGTCCTAAATTAAATATCTAATTGGTCCTCTCACATTCTTATCCACCACAGGAATGTTGAGTATCGGACCTAGTTTTAAATTTGTAATTTGAAATTGTATAGTTGACCTTTGTGAATGTTTCTAATGTTGAAGATGGTATAAAAGAAAATCAAGTTTTAGTGAATTGATCATCCATCCATCATTCGATTCGAGCAAGAGAAGAGTGTGCGAACAAGTGTAAAAATTAGAGTGTGGAAGAGTGAATTGTGACAACAGTACTTTATTGTATCTATAATCTTTTGATCAAGTTGCGAAGTGTGTGGAACTCCTAGTGGTGGATATTAGTCTATTTCTTTTTATATTTTTCTAAATGCAGTGAGTCCTAAGGTAGTGAGCCCTTAATTCTGGTAGTGAGCCTTTGTATCTGGGTAGTGAGCCATCTGGCAGTGAGCATGTGTATCTGGTATTGCATTACTACTATATTGTGAGCTAATCCTCACCACACTACAATAGAATAAGCAATTAGTGTCTAAAATAGTGCCAAATTTTAGTGCATTTGAGTTCATAAATTGGACACTTTTGTCGATGCAAAACTCGACGCAAAATGGCATGCTCACTTCAGCACCGGATTTAGCACCATATTTTTTTGCTTCTAGTTTGGCTTCCGATTTTACTTCTGGTTTTGCTTCTTGTGTTGCTTCCAAGTTTGCTTCCAGTTTTGCTTCTGGTTTTGCTTCTTATGTTGCTTCCAAGTTTGCTTCTAGTTTTGCTTTTGGTTTTTCTTTGAGGTTTGCTTCCGATTTTTCTTCCAATTTTTCTTCCATTTTTGCTTCCACTTTTGCTTCCACTTTTGCTTCTAGTTAATGTTTTATTTTTTTGCTTCCTAGATAACACAAAGTTTTTCTTCCAAGATTGCTTCTGGTTTGCTTCTAGTTTGGCTTCCATTTTTGCTTTCGTTTTTTCTTCTAAAAATGCTTCTTATTTTGCTTCCATTTATTAATTTAATATGTTTTATTTCAATTTAATTAGTTAAATATATCATCCTCTTAAATAAGTCATATGATTATAGAGTAAGTAAATTAAATAATTTTTTTTTTTTCAATTTAATTAGTTAAATATATCACACCTCTTAAATAACTCATATGATTAGAGTAAGTAATTTAATTATTTAACTCATATGATTAAATAATAAGATAATTATTGTTACCTGATTTTACTTCCAACTAAATCAGGTAGACTTATGATTGTGTTTGCATTTAAACAATAAAAGGTACATATAATTTTTTGCTAAGTTTCATCCATGTGCATAAAAGAGAGTATTAAAAAACTGCATTATTTGATTAAGGGAATTGCATACAATAGAAAAGAGAGTGAACATTTATTGTAAAGGTAGTATTTATTAATAACCATAAGTGTATAGTGTCCCTCACAAGCCAATGAACTAACTTTTTTTATGCATATAAAGAAAAAACTATACATTTACAGATAAAAGGAAATGCATATGTAAAGAAGGGGGGGATGTCATTCTAAATGACAAATCCCAGTTGAGTTTCCTTGCATCAACTTTAGTCCTCTTGCCCATCCAACCTCTAGTTGTCACTTGCCCTTCCTACTCTGAGTTTCCCTGCATTTGTGAGAAGAATTTGGTTAGAGCAATGAAGGATCACCAATCACAACATAGGAAAACATCCATAAACATATAATCTAATCCTTATAAACATTAATATAGCTAGCATATCATAGATGTCCAAGAAAACAAAAGAGATAAAACAAATCTATCATATATGCTTTTTCTATCTACCGTGTTTGCTCATTGTGCAGATATAGGAAAGAACTTTGTTACTATTTTGTTTCAGCTGATTACAACATGTGGAGTAAAATGCGGCTCCCATGAGGGTTAAGCCCAACATTTTGCCCCTCATGTTTTAAGAGGGATATGAAATTGAAAAAAATTATCAAATCAATGATAAGCCTATTATTGATGTATTAAATCAATATGGAATCATACTAGTTGATCAACTTTCATTATCAGATTCAAAAGATGCAACAAAATGGTGTGAATTATCAAGAAATTTACTCTGCATCTTCACAATGAATCAAACAATAGGCTGCTTGCAAATATTAGTCTACTGGATATGTCTTTCAATCTTCTTAAGTTGATATGAATTGTATTTGATTGTCAACATTTTCAAGGAGCCAAAAAAGAAGGGAAAAAGAACAAGGACAAAAATCATTCAAAAATGAAACGGTTTGTCTCTTCAAAAGAAACAGATGATTTATGTGATTATATGAATACTAATGCACATATACATCAAGTTCTATTATGGATAATCATTATGGTTGAGTTACTCAATGAGGTCTTATAGGTTATCAAGAGCTATCAAGAGCTATCATGAGTTACATGGAGCAGTACAAGGTGAACAATTGAATGCAAGGCCAAAGCATTCATGTCAGTATGTTGTCTCGAAGATAAATGCATGAGAAGGAAAGAACATTGATGTAGATGAGTAACTAACATGCATTGGTAATCATCTTGCTACTAATACAATGACTATTCACAAAAAACTACAGTGCACACTCTGATAAACAACCAATGCATGATGATTTGAGGAGATACCAATGATTCTATAAATGAATGTAGGACAGTCATGAAGGGTAGCCTTTGAGAAAGATTTCTTGGTAATCATGTCAAGGGAAGACTTGGTAAAGCAACTCATCATGCTAGTAATAGTGTGAAAAGATATATGTGAAGTATTGCAAAGTGATAGAACTGCATGAAGCATAAAGTGATGCAAAAGTTGATAGTAATGATGTTGGCAAGAGATTATGGACATGGCAAGAACTCTATTGATTCAAATACAAGCTATAATCAATATAAGGTAATGCAGTGCCATTTCCAATTTTAAAGGCTACATAAGATTAAATTATGCAGCAAGTGTATGTAACTCAAAAGGTTCATGAAAGCCTATATCAGTCATGCATAATGATGTTATTATTTAAATCAATAGATGATAAAGAAGATGAAGATTTAAGTAATCATTTTCTCCAAGAAAGGAAATATAGAGCCTCAGCCGATGTGAAACAAACCCTCAAAAATAGAAAAATAACTAGAAATGAAGGAGCACTGTCATATTGCCTTTTAAGAAAATGCTTATGGAAATGAAAACTGAATTCAAGCATGGTCGCAGCCATGATAAAAAGTATTTCTTCCATTTTTATACATAAAATACTATCTTCTGAAGAAAATACAAGTTCCATAGAGGGTTTTTCATTTTTCTTACAAAAAGACCAAAGACCGAGCATACAAGAATGAAGCATGAAAACATAGAAAAAAAAGAATTTTCGCCATTGTGCTAAATGGAGAGAGCTCAAAATGAGCTTTGATTCACAGAAAAAAGAAGAAGAGAAAATCAAGGTATACATCAACATAGAGCTTACCTGAGCTCAAGTTTGTTTGCTTTCATTGAATATCCAAGTTATTTTTCACCATGGGAAGCTTTAGAAAACTCAATGATGGTGGCCACGAGCAAGCAAAGCTTCCATAGAAGAAATGAAGAGAAGAATTCATCAGAAAAATTAGACAGGTCGCAGCCAAGAAGCCTCGAAACCCTTTGAAAATGGAGTGAAAATGCTACAGAATACTCAAGAAGCAACTTATCATCTAGGTGTAGGAGGATTTCAACCCCAAGCATAGAGGAATCAATTGAAAAATGCATGGAGAATGATCAAACCCTAGTTCATCATTGCGGCCAAACACATAACTCTTTTCTTCCAAAGTTGCCAAGTAAAATGATTCACGAGTTTTCAAAAAACCCTAGATGAAAAACAAACCCAAAATGCCATTGAATAGATCCTGGAACCATAATCATGGATCCATGAACGAGGATCAAAAATATAATAAAGAAAATTTTACACTCTATTCTTTTTGGAAATAGAAAAAATATTCTAGAGAGGCCGAGACCAAGCTATCACCAAGAAAGAGAAAAAATGCAGAAATAAAAATATCTTTCATCGTTTGATCAAACCAAATATGGAGAGTGATTTGTTTCATTTCTTTTTCTAGTGAGCTAAGTCCAGAGAAGCCAAGCCAAAAAGAAGGGTTTCAAAATAAGGATGCATGGTATAAACAAAACACCCATTCATTTGTATCTATTGAGTCCAAATCGAGCTTGTTTTGACAGAAAATGAAGGTAAGGTACAAAGAAATGGTGCATAGAAACTTATTCAACTTCTTGTCATTCAAAGAAATGCGAGCTCCAAAAGTGCTTTGATGTCTGCCTCAAGATAAGCAAGGTGTCGATAGAGTAAAGAAAGAGAAAAATGCATGAGAATCCGAGAAGGAATGTCTTTGAAAACACATTCAGATAAGTGGAAACAAATGATGAACCATGAAAGCTTTACCTGATTCAGCCTCAACAATTTTTTTTGTGAAGAAAACTCTCAAAAGCAGTGAAAAAATTGATAGAGACTCCTTTAGAAAGCTCAAGGTTTCAAACTCTAATGATGGAAAAATGTGTAGGGTAATGGAGCTCGAAAAAACCAAGTGAAAATGAGAGCTGAAAATTAGGGCTTGGGTATTTTGTTCTAACTCATCATGGCGGAAAAAATATTGATGTGAAAAAACTCAAATATGTTTAATCAAATATTCAAACAAATTTAGAAAACAAAATACATATATTTTATAATAAAAAATTACTATTATCTATTAAATTTATTAATTTGTATGTTCAATTAATAATTAAAAACTATTGATGTTATTTTATATAAAATAAAAATATGAAAAATATCTTTAACAATTACTAATTTTTATTTTAAAATATTTATAAAAAATATTTATTTAAATAAAACTAAAATGAATATGAATTTAATATATAATTTAATCATTAAATTAGATTTTAATTATTATAATTTAAAAATATTGTGTGATTGTGATATTACATTAGATTCCTTGCACCCTAATATTTTTTTAATTAAAATAGATCTACCTCTTGCATTTCTTCCAAACCATTCATATTATTATTGAGATACACCTCATTAGTCAACCAAGTCCGCGCTCATTCACCATACACCGCACTAATGCTAGACAACCAAAAGGATCTCATGGGATGGCGGTATACCGCACTACCGCTCAATAGCTAGAAAGCTCCCGTAGTACGATGGTATACATCGCACTACCACCAGCTGACTGAGAGGCTCTCGCGGTATGGTGGTAATCGTACTACCACTCAACATGTAGAAGACTCCTATAGTATGGCAGTAACCACACTACCACACCTCTCTCACAATCACCTAGTGGTACAAAGGTGCTTAATCCGACACTAAACCCAGTGCTACTCGTTCACCATACACCACACTACCACTAGACAACCAAAAGGATCCCGCGGGATGGTGGTATACTGAACTATCGCTCGATAGCTAGAAAGCTCCCGTAGTATGGTGGTATACACTGCACTACCACCAGTAGACTAAGAGGCTTCTGTAGTATAGCGGTAACTGCACTACCACTCAACAAGTAGAAGACTCTTGCGATATGATGGTAACCACGCTACAACACCTCTCTCAGAATCACCTAGCAATGCAAAGGTGCTAAATTTAGCGCTAATTAACACCAAATTCAACATCTACTTGTTCTGATCGGTGCAAGAAAATACCAAAAATGGTGCAAGCCCGATAAATAGCGCCAAATTTTTCAAAAATTTGAGAAAAATACATTAAAACAGTGGGTGGAAGCAAAAAATGGAGCAAAAAAGGGAGCTAATCACAGGAATTTGTTGTAGTGCCATGGTTTTTCCCTCATTGGGTTTTCCACGTAAATCTGGTGTCTCTGGTGTTGTGTTTCTGTTATTTGTATTTCATGTTCACACTTAATAATAGATTCAAGATCAACTGGAATTGATTAAGTTGAGAAGTAAAGAATTTGATACATCTAATTCACCCCCCCTCTCAACTATCTTGTGCATTTCAACAAATTTTTATTAGTAAAATCAAAGATATGGGTTTTACAGGGGCTCCTGTTCTGAAGAGACCCAGATTTTTGAAGAAAAAGGGTATATTTATGGAAAAAAATCTGAGGTATGGGTTTTGTAGAGAATGTCATTTTGACCATCTCTATATCATCCATTTTTTGAAAAACTGATCTTTTCACCAACATGCAAGAACCACTAAAAAATAGAAGTTGCAAAGCAAATTATTTTGGGAAAAATTAGAGATATGGATTTTGTAGGGGCTCGTGTGTCGAAGAGGCCCAGATCGTCTATTTTTGAAAAACTAAGTTGTTTCTAAAAAAGATAGAGTTTTTGAAAAGTAGAAGTAGTAGAAGTAACATAGGCCAATTTTTTGAATCTTCTTAAAAAAAGGGCAGATTTTTGGAGAAAATCTAAGATATGCATTTTCTAGAGAATGTCATTCTAAATAGACATAGATCGTTCGTGTTTTGAAAAACTCCTTTTTTGACCAACATGCAAGAACCCCTCAAAAATAGAAAATGTAGAGCAATTTCTTTTGGGAAAAATAAAATATATGGGTTTTGTAGGTGCTTGTGTACTGAAGAGACTCTAATCATCCATTTTTTTTTACTTTTTCAAAAAAAGAGCAGATTTTTGTAGAAAAATCTAAGATATGGGTTTTTGGAGAATGTCGTTCTGAATAGGCCCATATCATTCATTTTTTGAAAAACTGATTTTTTCACCATGTGAGAACCCCTCAAAAATAGAAGCTTTGAAGCATATTTTTTTGAGAAAAATAAGAGATATGGGTTTTGTAGGTACTCATGTGCTCAAGAGACCAAGATCGCCTATTTTCCGAAAAAATAAGTTGTTCCTGAAAAAGATAGAGTTTTTTGAATAGTAGTAGAGGTAGTAGAGGCAAATATTTTGAATTTACTTCAGCTAAAAGGGTATTTTTTTGGGAAAAATCTGAGATATGGATTTTGCAGAGAATGTCATTTTTAATAGACCCAGATCATTCATTTTTTGAAAACTTGATTTTTTCACCAACGTGCGAGAACCCCTAAAAAATAGAAGTTGTGGAGAATTTTTTTTTGAGAAAAAATGGAGATATGGGTTTTGTAGGTGCTCGTGTAGTAAAGAGACCCAAATCTTCTATTTTTTGAAAAACTAAGTTGTTCTTGAAAAAGATAGAGATTTTTGAAAAGTAGAAGCAATAGAGGTAGTAGAGGATATTTTTTTAGAATATTCTTCAAAAAAAGGGCAGATTTTTCGAGAAAAATATGAGATATAGGTTTTGTAGAAAATGTTGTTCTAAATAGACCCAGATCGTCCTTTTCTTGGAAAACTAATTTTTTCACCATGTGAGAACCCCTCAAAAATAGAAGTTGCAAAGTAATTTTTTTCAAGAAAAATCAAAGATATGAGTTTTGTAGGTGCTCGTGTGCTGAAGAGACCTGGATTATTCATTTTTTGAAAAACTAAGTTGTTCCTTTAAAAGATAGATTTTTTTGAAAACTAAAAGAAGCAGAGGTAAAGTTTTTGAATCTTCAAAGAAAAAGGGTAGATTTTTGGAGAAAAATCTGAGATAGGGGTTCTGTAGAGAATGTGTTTCTTAATAGACCTAGATTGTCCATTTTTTGAAAAACTAAAATTTTTCACCATGCGAGAACCCTTGAAAAATAGAAGTTGCAAAGCAAAAATTTTCGGGAAAAATCAAAGATATGGGTTTTGTAGGTGCTCATGCGTTGAAGAGACCCAGATCCTCTATTTTTTGAAAAAGCTAACTTGTTCCTAAAAAAGATACAGTTTTCTGAAAAGTAGTAGAAGAGGTAACAAAGGTAAATTTTTTGAATGTTCCTCAGAAAAACGGTAGATTTTTGTAGAAAAATATAAGATATGGGTTTTGTAGAGAATTTCGTTGTAAATAGACCTAGATCGTCCATTTTTTGAAAAACTAATTTTTTCACCAACATGCAAAAACACTTAAAAATAAAAGTTGCAAAGCAATTTTTTTTGAGAAAAACAAGAGATATGGGTTTTGTACTTGCTCATGTGTTGAAGAGACCTAGTTAATCCATTTTAAAAAAACTAAGTTCTTGAAAATGATAGAGTTTTTTGAAAAATGATTTTTTTTGGGAGAAAAATATAAGAAAATGGGTTTTGTAGAGAATGTCGTTTTGAATGGACCCAGATCGTCCGTTTTTTGAAAAACCAATTTTTCACCATGCGAAAACCCTTAAAAATAAAAGTTGCGAAGCAAAACTTTTTAGGTGCTCATGTGCTGGAGAGACCTAGATCATCCATTTTTCAAAAAACTAAGTTGTTCTTGACAAAGATAGAGATTTTTGAAAAAGGGCGGATTTTGGGAGAAAAATTTGAGATATGGGTTTTGTAGAGAATGTCGATTTCAATGGACCTAGATCGTCCGTTTTTCAAAAAACTGATTTATTCACCAACATGGGAAAACCTTTCAAAATAAAAGTTGCGAAGCAAATTTTTTAGGAAAAATCGGAGATATGGGTTTTTTAGGTGCTCATGTACTGAAGAGAATCAGATCGTCTGTTTTTCAAAAAATTAAGTTGTTCCTAAAGAATATAGAGATTTTTGAAAAGTAGAAGCGGTAGAGGTAATAGAGGCAAATTATTTGAATCTTCTTCAAAAAAGGGGTAGATTTTAGGAGAAAAATTTGAGATATGGGTTTTGTGGAGAATGTCATTCTCAATAGGCCCTGATCGTCTGCTTTTTGAAAAACTAATTTTTCACCAAAATGTGAGAACCACTCAAAAATTGAAGCTGCAAAGCAAGTTCTTTTGGGAAAAATCAGAGATATGGGTTTGGTAAGTGCTCGTGTGCTGAAGAGACTCAGATCATCCATTTTTTGAAAAACTAAGTTGTTCCTGACAAAGATAGAGATTTTTGTAAAAGTAGAAGTAATAGAGGTATCAAAGGAATATTTTTGAATGTTATTTAGAAAAATGAGATTTTTTGAGAAAAAATGAAGATATGGGTTTTGTAGACAATGTCGTTTTGTATATATTCAAATCATTCATTTTTTGAAATACTAATTTTTTCACCAACATGCGAGAACCCCTCAAAAATAGAAGTTGTGAAGCAAATTTTTAGAAAAAATTAGAGATAGAGGGTTTTGTAGTTGCTCATGTACTAAGGAGAACGAGATTGTCCATTTTTCAAAAAACTAAGTTGTTCCTAAAAAGATGTGTTTTTTGAAAAGTAGAAGTAGTAGAGGTAATAGCGGAAATTTTTTTGAATCCTTTTTAAAAAAAGGGCAGATTTTTGGAGAAAAAATTGAGATATGGGTTTGTAAAGAATGTTCTTCTGAATAGACCCAGGTCATTCATTTTCCAAAAAACTAATTTTTTCACCAACATGCGAGAACCCTTCAAAATAGAAGTTGTGAAGAAAATATTTTTGGGAAAAATCAGAGATATGGGTTTTGTAGGCACTCGTGTGCTGAAGGGACCCACATTGTCCCTTTTTTGAAAAACTAAGTTGTTCCTGAAAAAGATAGAGTTTTTAAAAAATTGAAGCAGTAGAGGTAGTAGAGGCAGGTTTTTTGAATCTTCTACAGAAAAAGTGTAGATTTTTGGATTAAAAGTTGAGATATGGGTTTTGTAGAGAATTTCATTTTGAATAGACCTAGATCATCCGTTTAAAAAAAAATCGTTTTTGCACCAACATGCAAGAACCCCTCAAAAATAGAAGATGCAAAGCAAATTTTTGAGAAAAATCAGAGATATGGGTTTTGTATGTGCTTATGTGCTGAAGAGACCTAGATCATCCATTTTTCGAAAAACTAAGTTGTTTTTCAAGAAGATATAGCTTTTTGAAAAGTAGAAGCAATAGATGTAGTAGAGGTTAAAAAAAATTATCTTCTTAAAAAAAAAGATAATTTTTTGGGGAAAAATCTGAGCTATGGGTTTTGTACAGAATGTCATTTTGAATTGACCTAGATTGTTGGTTTTTTGAAAAACTAATTTATTCACTAATATGTGAGAACCCCTCAAAAATGGAAGGTATGAAGCATTTGTTTTGGATAAATCAAAGATATGGGTTTTGTAGGTGCTTGTGTGTTGAAGAGACCCAGATCGTTGGTTTTTAAGAAAACTAAGTTGTTACTAAAAAAGCTAGAGTTTTTTGAAAAGTAAAAGTAGAAGAGGTAATAAAGGTAAACTTTTTGAATCTTCTTTAGAAAAAAGGCAAGTTTTGGAGAAAAATATTAGATATGGGTTCTGTAGAGAATGTCGTTTGGAATACACCTAGATCATTTGTTTTTTGATAAACTATTTTTTTCACTAACATGGGAGAACTCAAAAATAGAAGCCGGGAAGCAAATTTTTTTGAGAAAAATCAGAGATATGGGTTTTGTAGGTGCTTGTGTGCTAAAGAGACCAAAATCATCTATTTTTTAAAAACTAAGTTGTCCCTAAAAAAGATGGAGTTTTTTGAAAAGAAGAACTAGAAGAGGTAATAGAGGAAAAACATTTGAATCTTCTTTAGAAAAAGGGCAGTTTTGGAGAAAAATCTGAGATATGGGTTTTGTAGAGAATATCGTTTTGAATAGATGCAAATTGACTATTTTTTGAAAAACTAATTTTTTCACCAAAATGTAAAACCCCCTCAAAATAGAAGCTACGAAGAATTTTTTTTCCAGAAAAATAAGAGATGTGGGTTTTGTAGGTGCTTCTCTGCTAAATAGATTTTCATCGTCTAGTTTTCAAAAATCTAAGTTGTTCCTGAAAAATAGAGTTTTTTGAAAGGTAGAAGCAATAGAGGTAGCAAAGGAAAATTTGTATAATATTATTTAGAAAATTGGCAAATTTTTGGATAAAAATCTTATACATGGGTTTTGTAGAGAATGTCATTTTAAATAGACCCAAATCGTTCATTTTTCAAAAAACTGATTTTTTCACCAATATGTGAGAACCCTTCAAAAATAGAAGCTGTGAAGCAAATTATTTCGAAAAAAATTAGAGATATGGGTTTTGTAGGTGCTCGTGTGCTAAAGAGACCCAAATCTTCAATTTTTTGAAAAACTAAGTTGTTCCTGAAAAAGATAGAGTTTTTTGAAAAAATGACACATAATCTAATCCAAAAAACTATAGCATTGGTGATATGGATTGTGGAAATCTAATAGCATTGAGAAATATGAGGTTTAGGTTTTGTGGCTAATTTTGTGCTTAATAAACCTAGGTTGTCAAATTTATGAAAAAACCATTTTTTCTTAAACATGGAAGAAACTCTGGAAAAGTGGAACTCCAAGAATTTGATGAAATTTTTTCCAATCTTTGAGAAGAATGAAAAAGAAATAGACTTAAATCGATGGAAGTTGAAAACTATGATCTTTTATTTCTGAAAAGTGATGCATAGGAAAAATGGATTATGGGAAAGTATTCTTCTATGTAACGTGAGCTCGAATCTATGAAGAACTTTAAAAATGCCCTTTGTTTAATCCTCTAATTGCTATTGAGAAGAAAATTTTATGTTTACTCATTGAAGCTAACTTGCAAAATAACGAAGAATAGATGCGCAAATACTTCTAAAGTAAAGTTTGAAGGTAAAAGAAGCAATGAACTCGTAAAAACCCTAAATTTAGGAGTCATCACGTGAAAATATCTATGAACTTGAAGAATCACTAGAAAAAATGGCGGTTAAAGCATGAAGGTGTCTTTCAAAAAGCTCTAACTCAAGTTGAGTTGGATGCCTCCTTGAGATAAGGCATCCAACTTTGCAGTGTTAGAACATTTCTAGATATTTTCAAATTTTCCTTGATAAAATACCTTCGTTTGATCTTTGATTCTAGATGTTTCAAAGATCTTGTGAACTGGTCGACAAACACATTGCAAAGTGTGATCAAAACTTAGAAGGATCTCCTAGAAGCTGCAAACCCTAAAAACTGCATTTGTCCCCTTGAAATATTGGGCGCCCCTGGCTTGTAAGGGCAGTTTTCTTCACTAGAGAGCCATTTTTGATGTTTTTATCAAATTTCAATGTTTTTTGATGTTCAGATGAATTTTCTATTTGATCTACAATTTTAGTTGTTCAAGAGATCTAGTGAACTAGATGTTGGATTCGTTGGAAATCTTGAAGAAATATGAGATTAACTTCTTAGAGGTTACAAACCCCAAAAAATTGCATTTGGTTGCCCGAAATCCTACGTGCCCGTGGCTTGTAGAGGCAATTTTCTGCTCTTGACTCCACCATTTTTTATGTTTGTTTGATCTTTGAATGTCGACATTTGGTAGGTCCTTTGAGTTGGCAGATGGATTTGGTGCAGAGCTAGACTAAATCCGGGATGAATCCCTTGGAAGTGACTGACCCTAAAAACTAGTTTTGAATGCCTTAATTTCTATGAGCCCCTGGCCTGCAAGGGCACTTTTCTTTGCCAAAGTTAGTCATTTTTGATGATTCTCATGATTTACAATTTTCCCCTTTTATGAGACATTTCTACTTGATTTGCAATTCCAAGCATTTGATGAATTTGTTGAACTAACTAATAGATTCATTGGAAAGCTTGAAGGATTCTAAGAAGAGTAACCAATTTTACAAATAACTTTTGATGGCTCTAAATCCAAGGCACCCCTGGCTTGTAGGGCCACTTTTATCCACTAGAGTTAGTTTTTAAATTTAATTTCTTCATTTTCTATTGGATTTTTGTTTCTAGGTGTTTTGCAGATCCTATGACCTAAATGTTCGACTCGTTGGAAAGCATGCTTAAATTTGGAAAAACTATTTGTAGTTGCCAACCCTAAAAGCACTTTTAACTACCTAAACTCTTGGGCACCCTTGGCTAGCAGGGGTGCTTTTCCTCAACTTTTCCTTGTGACCCTTTTATTTCCCATGGTGTTTCTTCACTCGATCTACATTTCATGGTGTTTGATGATTCCTCTAGACTAGTAGATGAGTTCATTGGAAAGCCTATTCAAATCTAGAATGAAATTGGTTGCAGCTGCAAATCATTAAAGCACTTCTGATTGCCTGAAACCTTGGGCACCCCTGGCTAGTAGGGGTGATTTTGTGCTCCAGAAAGAGATTTTTTTTGTAATTTTTGAATTTTTGAATTCCCCTCCTTTATTCACCATTTTTTGAATAAATTTTTTCGTAGATAATTTTGTATAGTGTTTAAGATTTAGATTCTGACACCTAGTATCTAGCCATCCTCCATTGATGACCTCAGAGGTCCTAACTTTTCTTCTAAAAATGAAAAATAGGCCCACTAGAGAAAAACTATTTTTTGATAATTCTGGCTAGACCAATGTGGTCATGATGTAAAATCAGCCAATGAAAATCAATTTGAGCCTTTTCTGCAAACATTCTATTTTTAGGGGTTTTCCTAAAAATAGGGCCTAAAATCCTAATTTCAAAATTTTTCAAAATTTTGTGAGCATCCTTTGGATAATAAACCTAGAAAAACCCTATGGTTCGTTCATTTTTTAAAATTTCTAAAAATAGAAAATTACAATTTTTAGATATTTTGACCTTCTTTAACTTTTAACGACCATTTTACTAGATTTTGACCATTTTTACCAAAATTCCTTAATGAAGCAAACAATTTATTTTTTGGTACAACAGGCTTCTACTCTCATCTCGCTGATTGGATTTGTATTTTCTTCTACATCGACCATTGGACTTATTTCTTCCTAAGTAGAGGCATGTTGTTTTCACACATTGGATACTCTTTGCTATTCAATCATTCATCATCGACATAGGAGCTACTTCATTAGGGGTGGATTTCTAGTATCACTCATACCCTCTTATCGGGGGAATATTGATTGTATTTTTTTTTTTATTAATGTAGTGCTTGGAGGTTCATGATGAGTCCTTCATTCATCACTTATTACATCATTTGTAGATGATTAATTTCTTTATTATCTCTTTTAAAGAGGGGCTTTTATTTCATGTGGTTTTTCTTCTATCATCTATTTATGAGTGATCTTTTTTAAATGGGTACCTAATATGGCATCTTATCTAGGACCCATTATTTCATTCTTGCATCATTTGCATTTGTCTACTTCTCCCTAAGTTACACTTAAGGGGGGGTGTTGGTGTAAACATGGTGTTTTACCTAACTAGTTCACCTAGTAGGTCTTATTCACATGTTAAGTTTACTTATGAGTCTAGGAATATTTGTAGGTCTTAGTTGTCATGTGATCTTATCTAATTGAATCTTTAGTTGTCTCATATCATAGGATTCAAACACATGTCATGATCTCATCTAATGCTATCTCCCACCTTTCCTATATTAGCAAGGCCTTTTGTATCATATTGTATTCCATTCGTAATCAAGCAAGCCATTCTCTTTCCAAACTCTCTTTTGGAAGGTTGTTCTTTCGTTTTATAGGTGATCCTAGGTTTGAGAGCTTACTATTAGCTCCTTGGAGTTCACTATCAACACCTACAGACAAATAACAAGAGGGTCAAATTTTCACACCTATAGGAATATACTTTAGTCTTGAGAGGAAAATTTTGTTGCATAGGTTCTAGATTTCATAACGTTAACAACATGAGTGTTCTATACAAATGTATAATGACCATGTCTTCTTTCCCCACAATAGTGTGCTTTATTGGCATATCTATTTATGGGTATGTGTTTCTCTTATAACAGGTTGGTATTTGTTCACATTTTTTAGTAAGCTCATCTATGTTGATCTATATTTCATGTTTTGACTAATGTATATGACTACAACTCATATTTTTAGTTTATATATAATTTGTAATGTCAATGCAATTTTTTCATGAATATCAATATAAGACATCACTTTTACCTTGTTTGCATTTTGTCTCCATATTTATTTTAGAGTTTTAGGGGATTCAAGGAAACCCTCAGTGCACATTTTCTATTTTTATATTATAACTATGTTAGTTTTCATCTAAAGGGTTTAGTAAAATCATTTCATTTTATGCAAAGTCTATGCCATGTGAAAACCTTTCAAAGTTGATTTATGAAACTCTAAGATATTTTATGGATTATTAAGTAGAAGTTTTATTTCTAAGGTGAAAGGGTGTTTGAGGGTTTGATCTCTATATTTAAGAGCCAAGTATATCAAACTCATATGAAAGTTGAGTTTGCAACACCATTAAAGTTTCATTTAGAATGGACTCTATGTTGTAGTAAATTACACATTAATTTAATGGTTGAAATCTAGTCATTCAACTCATTTAAAACCAAAAGACATTTTTACTTTTATTTAATTATTTATTTATTGTTTTGTCATTGTAAATAGTCCATTAGTATAAAACTCTACTAAAATTGTTGCAAGCCTATAATTGTTTAACTCATCAAATAGCTATTATAATGTATGTTATTAGGTTAATTATGTTGTAAGTAATTAGTAATGAATATATCTATAGCTATTTGTGTCCAAGTTTTATCTTATGTTACATCATTTAACCTATTTTCCTAAAGCAATCTTCCATAAAGAACATTAGTCAAAGTTTAATAGACATTTTCCTTTATGTGTGGGATTCATTTTAGTATTTTTTTATTTAAAAGGATCTTTGGTAACACTCTCTCAAGCTTGGTATGGCTCAAAGTACAAAAAAGGTTTTCATTCCTCTCTTTTTTTGGCCTCTCCACCTCCTCATTTCAAAATGAGTGTCTTCATATTTGATAAAATTGGTCACCTTGTATATGTTTTGGTAAGAACCTTAGGGTTAGGGATTAGTATAAGAAACAACACAAATAATATGATTGATGTATGTTATTTCTTTTGTATTCTCATGTATTTGAATTATTATTATAGGTTGTCCTAAGGATAGGGTACATGTATGGAATGCATTTTATTCTTCCTTAAAGAATATATCTTGTTGAGATGTATGGTATTACTTGAAGAGAGCTTCTATCATATGGTATGTGGGTAGAAATTCATTTAGGTGCTTCACACAATTTATTTGTATTATTATAGGTCAATCCTTGTAGAATTGAGGGTCTTGTGAAGTCTACTGATTGCCTTATTTGGCATATTTTATGTCATTGTACTCACACATGGTTTTTGATGTTGTAAGTGATGTGGTGTATCATCTTGGTTATTTCAAAATGAATCTTTCATATGTATTTGTTGTTATGAACATGTGTGATTTTTCTCTCTATATGTTTGCATGTTTTGGATCTATGTTTCATGTGTATGCTTATGGATTAATATTGAAATAAATTAAAGAATAAACACACTAGTTTTGTAATGATTCACTCTTTTAGATTATGGATGAAACTTATTTTACTTTATTGATAGATAAAGAGGAAAGTGGCACCCACATGGTGGGTTGAACACCTTCCTTGATCAAAAAAAAAGTTTGAGATCTTAGAGGATTAGTTGTAGAACTTTGATCTTCGATTCCATATATTTATGATGTACATTATTTATGACCACTTGTATTTGTGGTGATTCTATTCATGGCATATTTTATTCATTATCATTTATAAGGGTTATATAATTTGAACCCTTGAATATCTTGGTTATGTAATGATGCTATATTCATTTATGAGTACTAGATATATATTTGTGAGACTAATATTTTTTGAGATATAATTGATGATACTTATTGTTCTTAATGAATTGGAGGTAATATTGCATGGATCTTATTGGACATAAAATGCATTTTTTCACATTATTGTCATATTGCATCAAGGAAGTTAGTGGAAGTTGATATTGTATAGTTCATTATCATTGGGCTATTTTTGATGTCTAATGGTTATATATGCAAATAAAATATTTTTACTAACATTATTTAGGCTGTTAAAAGAAAAAAAGAGTAGTTACTTAGTTCTAAAATTTAGATTAAAGCATTTATTTACTTAATTTTAATTCAAAAACATCAATGTGTCTTGGGATGAAGCTAGACCTATTAAATATTCCTTACCTTATGTGAATGTGAGGACTTTTATATTACTAAAACATAATATTAGTTTTAATTAATCTATTTATGTTCCTTTGTATGGAATTGTTTATACTTGTAAAATAATTGACTTGGGAGGTCTAAATACTTATTTTTATTAAAAACATTATGTGCAAATGAAAGTGGTCTACCCATTGTTGAATAAAACTTCTAAAGAGAAAGTTCCTACCGTTAATGCAAAATATAGTTTGGATAGTTGCAATATAGTTTTAGAAGGTGATTACAGGATAATGATTCTTTTGATGAATTTCCCCCTAACATAATTTCAAAAAGTCAAGAAGATTATTTTACTTTTCTTATGGGTTCTATGGCTCAACCTTGCTTTGAAGTTTCCCCTATATGTTTAATATCCTCCTATTTGGAAGTAGAGTTGAATGATAACAATAAAATGTTGCTTGGTAGTGAAGAAAAATCTTATTGTCCTTATGAAAGACCTAAAGGAAGGCCCCTTGCAAGTTCTTGACTGGAAAAATTACTAATGCTTATGAAATTTTATATGGATATCCATATTAGAGCTTACAATGTAGGACATATATGTTCTCTTTAAAGTTTTATAATCTAATAATTCAGTTGATTTTGATCTGAAAAGGTCCTAACATATATCATTATTATGGAATAGCTAGGTTGGTTGTGTGCAATTCATACAAACCATTTTTCAATATAGAAATGGTAACTTTATTATACCTTAATAAGTGCATAATAACATTAATAATAGAATAAAATATGAAAACTACATCATAAATCAATCCATCGGCATTAAACTATGGATGGCCATTTTACCAAGAAGAGACACATTGGTATATTGATCGAATAGTCTCTTTTATCTACATCAAAACAATTAAAATCACTTAATGAAATAATTAATAGGGATGTCTACCTATTTGTACTAGCTCTAAAATGTATACATTCAACTAACTGTATTGCATACATAGTTGTTGAATTGTTTGGATAATTTGTAATACCAATATATAATATGGAGATTATTGTATTATACATGAAATACATACTTAGTAAGCAATGTTTGGCACTCAATGTTGTCCTTGGAGAGGAACGTTTTTCTTGGGATCAATGTATCAATTTTATCTTGCATTTTTTAATCATGGGCCCAGCTGTTATTAATAACTACCTAGCCCTTGGCTTGAAAATAGGGACCCTTTGATCTATATTTTGAGCCTTCATAGTATTACTGCTCTAGGTTTGGGTGGTGTGCCTTTTTCTCACATGGTGAAGTTCAATATTTTCTTCAATTAGCTCAACAACTAGTATTTTGATAGGATCTTATATGAAAATATTCTCAATGGTCTTTTGGACCTTATTTCCAGTGTTGCTTGGATATTGTTCTCCTACAACTGGGTGCATAAGTCAAGGGCAGAGTTAAAGTTGCTTTCCTTTACCATATTTGTTATTATTTTTTATTTTATTCTTCTAATTTAAGGTGTGTGTTGGATTTTTATGTTTTCATATATTTAGAGGGATTCTAAATTTATGAAAAAGAGAACTATTTTAAATATTAAGTGTTTTTAATTCTCTTTTAGTGCTACTTACATATGTGTCCCTTACCTTGGTTACACTACATGGGATATTTTAGGAATGCCTAGGAATTCTCCCATCCTCTTTGGAAAAATAGGTTATGTTTCCAAAATGTCCCAAATCGTGTAGGGTATGTCAACATCCTGGAGATAACTAGGGAATGTCTAGACGTCCCTCATCTATCTTAAGGAGGGCTAGACATCCCATAAAACAAAGAAATATGAAACTTAAGTTAAAATACAATTTTTAATATAAATAGGGATGGGTAGGCCCAAAAGGACCTCTCCACCCCTTTAAACAAAAACTAAACCTAATTAATCCATCAAAACAACCATAAAGAAAAATGCCTCTTATTTTAACATTTGCAAACTTGTGTTAAATACCAATAATGAAAAGTGGAGAGAACAACAATGAAAGAAGGCACTAGGGCATAGAAAGAAGTAGACTTAGAACCCATAGAACTATGGAAACCATTGGGGGTTCTTTAGGGAGTGGGAGACTAGAGTATGACTATGTCATTTGTGTAAAATTGGACTATAGGGGTAGTTATATGAGAGTTTATTGTCACCTTTTGTGGATAGGTGGTCAAAGGGTGAAATTTTGTGAAAAAATAATTCCAACTAAAAAATTTGAGGCAAATAGATTGTATATGGAGTGGGATGCAAGAAAGAAAGGAATTCCATTGGAGAGTTCAAATCCTAGTGTGTCATTTCCTACAAGATCTATGGATGTTAGAATTCAAGGGGGGAGGTTTCTACTTATACCAAGGGAAAGAAGATAACTAATAGTGTTGAAGATATGTTTAACATACAATCATGAGATGTGGTTGATTCTTCTATTACTAAGTTTTTTTAATGCTCATGCTATAACATTTCATGTAGTAGGTTCACCATATTTTAAACAAATGTTGAAATATGTGATAGTTATTAGTCCCTCATATGTCCCATCTGGAGAACATAATCTATGCATCACCCTCTTGGATAGAGAATATTTCAAGGTGAGTGTGTTGAAGGAAGAGATGAGACAAAATTAGATAAGGAATGGATTCCATATCATCATGGATGAGTGGACTGGTATCAAAAATTGACCACTCATCAATATTATTATCACAACTTCAACAACTCTTATTTTCTTAGGGATTTTGATTGTTTAGGGTAGTTTAAGGATGTAAAATTGCAATTTAAAATTTTAAAAGATGTCATAGAAGAGGTTAGAGATTCTAATGTTGTGCAAATAGTGATAGATTCAACCTATGTGTGTAAGTTAGTTGGCGTCATGGTCGAGGTACTTCTAAGCACATTTTTTGACCCCATGTTAGTGTTCATACAATGAACAATACCTTGAAGGGCATTGAGAAGATATATTTTGTGAAGGAAGTGGTGGTAGAGGTTAGATATGTGCAGATGTTCATTTGCAATCATCACATATCACTTCCTTTATTCAAGAATTTTTCAGGGAATTCTTCAGGCTTGTTGATACTAGATATGTAAGCTACTTCATTTTTTTAAAGAGGATGCTTGTGGTCTAGGAGGATTTACAATATATGGTGGTTAATTTAGAGTGGGATAGATGGTTAGAGGTAAGCACACTTGAAGGAAGAAGTGTGAAGATAAATCCTTGATGATTATTGGTGGTTCATAATGAGGTAAGAAAATTGTTGTTTTTATTATTTAATTTTTAAAATGTTAATTTATGAATGCTTTTTTTTACCTGTAAAATATTTTCATTCTTGGCATTAATGCCATAGTGCTATAGTAAATTGGTGGTGTTTTTGTTCCACTAAGGTTCAAATCCCTATTGGGTTATTATGATTGTGGACCTTATACCCTCGATGATCCAATGTGCTCACAGGATTTGAACCTTAGCATTGATGTTGTCGACGTTCATGCCAAGTGACTTTGTGCTTTAGATTGTGCTCTAGACCCTTGCTAGGCTAGTATTATCACAGACAGTCACTCTCTCCAACCCTACTAGGATGTTGTGCTTGTGGGTCTAGATTATTCATGTTGATATTGTACATTAATTATGGGGATAAGGTCCACTATTTGTGGCCTCACTTGGAGGGCTAGATAAAAAATCCCTCCACACCAAGCAATAAAATAAAATAAATATGTTCATTCTTTTTTAAGATTTAAATTTTTTTAACTTGTTTTCACTTGTAAATATGTTTTCTCTTTCATTGATACCATTGTGCAAGTAATAAGATATGATGATATTGGATTTCCTAACCTTAGAGAGATTTATGAGACCTTTGACAACATGCTTCGGCAAATGAAGTGAGAAATTCATAGTAGGGACTCTACTTTGGGATTTTATGAGGAGCATCTTAGGTCCATTATGATGAGATGATGAAACACTATGAATCACTCTTCTTCGTACAAGGAAGTGTATCCTCTAAATAAAAAATGGTATGTAGCTAATCCTAGAAGAGTGCCTTCATCTCATGATGAAGATGTGAAAGAAGGGCTTATGACTTGGTCCTTAAAAAAATGTATACTAAAGAGGAATTTGCTTTACTTCACACATAGTGGCTTGCATTTATCAATGTTCATGGTCCAAACTTTAGCAAACTAGAGGCAGGGACAAATAGAGCTACATAAGATCAAACTAACCCTATTGGATGGTGGATGTGGCATGGTAAGGATACACCAAAGTTGAGAGTACTTTTCATTTGTCTTATTTCATAGATTGACAGTTCCTAAGTTGTAGAGAGGAATTGGTCCACATATAGCTTAATCCAGTTAGTCAAGGTGAAAAAACTTACCTCTATATGATCAAAGAACTCGATGGCCGTACATTGTTCCTCATGGCTATATGATCAATAGATCCCTTAGTATCATTAGACTCTAGCCTTACATTAGGATGTTTATACTGAAGATTCTATACAAATTTATGAGGAGACACATGAGGGATTGTTGGGGTTCCATTGATTAAGGTAGCCCTTATACATAGTAAGTTAAGCTTGAGCTTTGATTTTAATACAAACTTGCTAGATGTTGTTGGCAACACAAGGGTAGACAACTGAGAGGAGGGGTGAAAAAGTTGTCATAGAATTTAAAAATTATTAAACTTTTTAACCCTTATTCTTAGATCTGATTAATAGCCATGAAAGCATGAATCAACAACACATCAAACACACACATAACACCAAGATTTTTTGTGTGGATACCCTATTAGGGGAAAACCACGGTGGAGGTTAATCCAAAAGTTTATACTCTATTAGAAGTATAAGAAGAATAAATAAGAAATGCACCTGCATTCAGGCACACTATCTAGAGCTCATTGCTCAAATAAAAAGGAAGACACACTATCTAAATCTGTCTAAAGATTTTGAAATATGAAAGTAGCATATGCTAATTTCTGATTATAGTTTCGGTTAAGCACATGAACACTTCTTCACTCTTATTCACTCTTCTTCACACTCTGCTCTGCCTTCAAATAATCTAAACCTTATTCGCACATAGCACTTGCACACTTTGCTTCCTATCTCTTCCAAATGAGATAAACAATCACATATATATATTTGCAACAAGTAATTACATTGCTTCATGTTGACTTCAACAAAATAATAAGATGAATACAAACTATCGGCTCAATTCATAATCAATTCTTAATACACACCAACCAAAGTTAGCCATAACATAATAGAGATCCAAAACAACATCCTCAAACATGAAACACATTCAAACATTATTCCATAAAGATCCACAACACACTACAAACACCCTATCATCAATGATCATGAAAAACATGAACAGACAAAAGAAAATCTTAGATCGTGAGCACAATGATCAATGCAGATGTGCAACATTGATAGAGCATAATCTAGAAACATCAACAAACACCATAGGAGCATACACAACAACTCAGATTACTAGAATCACATTATCTTCTTCTAGGAACACTAGCTATAGTAACAGAATAACTGTAGGAACACAAAAACTCATAACTTTCTCAAATCTTCATGCGCACGTCTAAAACTTCCGAAGAATAAACTAGATAGGCTCGTGAACAAACCCTTTAATCCACAACATATGATCATCAACATACTAAAATTTCCATCACACTGAACTTGACTGCTTCACAAACAACCTTCAACATATTTATTACACTTTTCTCAATATCCTCAACATATACAGTCTTAAAGACATCAGGGTATGTGTAGGATCATCATGGAGAAAACAGGCCCTTAAGTGGCAATAAAAATTCAAAAAATCAAAGTTAGGAAACTTGACATAAAAATTTGAATAAGTTATCTATATTATTTCAAAAATATGTAAGAATAGAATCTATAGAAAATTGAATTTAGTTTCCAAAATACTAGGTTTATTTAAAAAATAAATAAATCTATTTGGTGAAAATTTCAAATTTCAATGTAGTAGTACTTAAATTTTAGGGAAAAAATAAGTAGGTGTCTGTGTGACCACCCTAACCACAAAAAAATTATAATTATTTTTTATAAGATTTTAGATATAAGTAGAGGACTCATGTCTCGATGTGATACATATTTTTTTGTAATTTTTTACTGAGTAAATAATTAATTATGATTTTTTTACTACAAATTTTTAAAAATATAAAAACTCGTATGTCTGAACACCTAAACTTGGTCAAAACTTCATGAAATTCAATTTTATTTTTTAATCCTATAGTATGTGAAGCATAGAATGTGACACATGTTTTGGATTCAAAAACTGTGATACTGTTTGAAAGCTATAGATGTTTTTCTATCAACCTATCAATCAAAACTTTAGTCATAATTCAAATAGAAAATGAATAATAATTATTTATTAAATTCAAAGTAAAGAATAATTTGTATTGGTGGAAAGCTGAGAATCTCCTTTAAAACCCCTTTTCATTTTATCAATTTTGGGTAAAAAAAAGTCATCAGCCACATGAGCCATCATATCACTTACATATCGCCACATTTTTGCCCATCATGATCCCGCACATACCCATCAATGCTAATGGTTTTGACATCAATGACAACCACATATTAGAAACACAACCACAACATCCAACAATCTCCCCCTTTTGCATTGATGGCAACATGTGATGTGGAAAACACCATCAACGCAACTAACTCTAGCACTTACTCCCTCTTAGGTTCTGACTATACTCTCATTGCTCTTCTCCCCTTTTCTTGCTTTTTCACATTACTCTTCTCCCCCTTAATTCTTCAAAAAATATTCACATTATTTTTCTCCCCCTTAATTCTTCAAAAAAAAATTCACATCACTCTTCTCCCCCTTTAACATCAATGTCAAAGGTATACACAAGCTTTGAACCCCATATCTGAAACATCTGACTACTCCCCCTGAGTAGTAGCCACCACTGCCTCAATATGAAGCAAGATATGATTGTGAATGCATGGACTGATGCAAAGTATTGCATCTTAGTTCTGATTAGGAGGGAAAATCACCCCTAAATTCCCTCAGAGATACTCAAAAGTATCCTTAAACAACGACTTCATAAAGACATGTACAATCTGTTCCTTAGTAGGAACATACTCCAATCTGACTTCCTTATCACTCACCTTGTGTCTCAAAAAGTGATATTTGATAGATATATGCTTGATCTTTGAATGCAACACCGAATTCTTATAAATGTTAATGGCACTTGAATTATCATAGAATATAGCAATAGGCTCATCATATACAACTTTGATATCTTTCAACATCTACTTCATCCACATTACTTGAGTACAATTGTTAGTAACAACAATGTATTCTAACTCTACAGTAGACAAAGAAATGGCATTTTTATTTTTTACTTAACCATGAAATTAGCTTCTTTCCCAAGAAAAATGTACCACAACTAGTAATTTTTTTATCATTCACATCTACTACCTAATCAACATTAGTAAATCCACTCAAAGTAAGATCATCATCTCTAGGATACCATAGGCAAAAATCAACTATTCCCTTCAAGTATCCTGAAAAATATCTTCACAACAGTCACATGAGATTTCTTAGGATCAGCTTGAAATCTTGTAAATATACATACAACATTCATTATATCATGTCTAGTTTGAGTCAAATAAAGCAATCCACCAATCATTGATTTGTATCTAGTTTTATTTGACTTTAGGGAATCATCATCAGTTGTTAACTTACATCCGATCACCATAGGTGTACCGACTAGCTTTGAATATTCCATACCAAATTTCTTTATCAATTCTCTCACATACTTGAACTGAGATATAAAAATCGCTTTATCTAACTAAGTAATTTGCAATCCCAAAAAGAATTTCATCTCTCCAATAATTGACATCTCAAACTCATTCTACATCTCATCAACAAACTTCATGCACAAACCATCATCTCCTCCAATAATGATATCATCAACACAGACTTCCACAATCAAATCTTTATCATCATCAATCTTGAAATCCATATTACTATCAATAGTACCTTTGTTAAATCCAAGCTTTAGTAAATACTTGTCTAATCTGGCATACCAAGCTCTTGGGGCTTGCTTGAGTCCATACAATGCTTTCTTCAACCGAAAAACCATAGCTCCCTCATTAGTCAATTGAAATCCACCAAGTTGTTCAACATACACCTCTTCATTCAATTCACCATTTAGAAAAGCTAACTTGACATCCATCTGATAAACCTTGTAGTTTTTTTAAGCAACATAAGCAAGAAATAGTCTCAAAGCGTCAGTTCTAGCATTAGGAGAAAAATTCTATTCAAATTCAATTCCCTCCATCTGTGAGTATCCTTTACATACCCACCTTGCTTTATTTCAGATAGCTTCACCTTGTTCATTCAACTTGTTTGTAAAGACCCATTTAGTTCCAATTACATTTTTGTGTTTAGGTCTAGGAATAAGAATCCATGTATCATTCTTCTCAATTTTTTTGTAACTCTTCTTTCATTGCTTCAATCCAAGATTCATCTTTGCATGCTTCATTGACATTATTAGGCCCAGTCTTTGAAATTAAACAATATTCTTCAACAATTCTTCTCCTGGTCTGGACACCTTTTTTCTTATCACCTATAATCTATTTTTCTGAATGATTTAAACTCACATACCTTGGAGTCTTAGAATATTCTTGAACTTTTGGCTCTTGTGATCTCTCTTCCACACTTTCACTAGTTTCTCCTTCCTCTTGATCTTCTTCATTCACCAGATTCATTTGAACTTGATTTGAAGTCTGACCTTTGTTTGTACTGTCATTTTGATCATCATTATCATATCCACATGTTCTAGATGGTCTAACAATGTCTTCATCAACCTTAACATTTTCACTTTAAACCATTTTCTTCAATCTCTTATTGTAGCACCGGTAGGCCTTACTCTTAGTAGAATAAACAAGAAATATTCCTTCATCACTCCTAGCATCAAAATTTCCTATTTCTTCATCTCTTCTAATATAACATTTACTCCCAAAGATTTTGAAATATCTAACAATAGGCTTATTACCAAACCATAGGTCAAAAGGATTCTTACCAGTATGACCTTTGATTTGAACCTAGTTTAGGATATAAACAAAAGTACTCACAACTTCTCTCCAATAGATATGAGCAACATTTCCTTCCAACATTATAGTTCTAGCAACATCTAGATCTATCTTGTTCTTCCTTTCCAAAACTCTGTTTTGTTGAGGGGTCCGCAATGCAGATAATTGTCTCTTTATCTCATGAACTTCACAGAAAGAATTAAACTCATCGGTTTTAAATTCACTACCTCTATCCGATCTCAGACACTTAAATTTCAAACCTGTCTCTATCTCAACTTTAGCTTTAAAGATCTTGAACTTCTCCAAAGCTTCAGATTTCTCCCTTAAGAATGTAACCCAAATCAATCTAGAATGATCATCAATTAGCAACATGAAATACCCATCTCCTTGTAGACTTCTGATTCTAGAAGGACCTCACATATCAGTATGCACAAGCTCCAATATTCTCTTTGAACAATGTTGTTTGCTTCTGAATGAAACTCTAGTTTTCTTTTTGAAATAACATTCCTTGCATATGACATTAATATGCTTTACCAACTTACGAAGATCTCTCACCACCTGAGTAGAACTTATCTTGATAATATTGTCAAAGTTTACATGACACATTCTTCTATGCCACATCCAACTTTCATCAACTTGAGCAATCAGATAACTTTTACTAGCAACATTCACCCGGATACATTTCTAGAACTTTCACTTGGATCATATCTTTGCTTATCTCTTCTAGAAGTCATAGCTTTGAATGCAAATTCTATCTTAGGAAGGGTATCACCAAATTCACTCAACTCAAAATTAGTAAGTTTACTAATCAACATATCTTTGGTTACATTTGTTATAGTCCTGAGCTCATCAATAATTGTAGCTTTAACTTTGTATGTAGGAGGCAAGGATATAATCACTTTAGAAACAATCTCTGATTCATCCAACTATCCACCAGCACATCTAATACCACACACAAGTTCATTCACTCTTTGCATGAAAGTACTAATAGTTTCATCATCACCCATTTTCAACAATTCATATTTCCCTTTGAAACTCTGCAACTTAGCAATTTTCACATTAGCATCACCTTCATACAAAGTTTCACACTTTTTCCAGATCTCATAAGCAGTCTTCAACTCCATAAAATTCATCATCTCTTAATTAGTCAAAGCACTCAACAATGCTTCCTTAGCCCTAATATTGTATTCAACATCTCTGATCTCAATAGTAGTAGAAAGACCGTTTTGAGGAATAGCATACCTAGTACATGTAATGTTCCAATAGGATTCACTAGTGCAACTTCAATGACACTCCATTTGAGTATTCCATGGAGAATAATTTGTTCCATCAAATCTTGGACTATCCTTCTTATATGTCGCCATCCCAAATCACCTTAAGCTATTAAACTTCTTCCAAGGAACTTAGCTCTGATGCCAATTGTTGGCAACACAAGGGTAGACAACTGAGGGGGGGGGGGGATGAATCAGTTGTGATAGAATTTCAAACTAATTAACCCTTATTCTCATATTTGATTAATAGCCATGAAAGCATGAATCAACAACACAATAGAAACACACATAACACCAAGATTTTTTGTGTGGAAACCTTGTTAGGGGAAAAACCACGGTGGAGGTTAATCCACAAGTTTATACTCTATTAGAAGTATAAGAATAATAAATGAGGAATGCACTGGCATTCAGACACACTACCTAGAGCTCACTGCTCAAATACAATGGAAGACACACTATCTTACAAAAATCATTCAAATTAAATGCATCTAAAGAATTTGAACTGAGAAAGTAGGATCTGCTAATGCCTAATTATAGTTCCAGTTAAGCACATGAACACTTCTTCACTCTTATTCACACTTTTCTCTACCTTCAAATGATCTGAACCTTATTCGTACATAACACTTGCACACTTCACTTCCTATCTCTTCCAAATGAGATAAAAATCACAAATGTAATAATCTGCAACAGGTAATTACATTGCTTCATGTCGACTTCAACAAAATAATAAGATGAATACAAATTGTCGGATCAATTCATAATCAATTCTTAATGCGGACCAACCAAAGTTGGCCACAACATAATAGAGACCCAAAACAACATCCTCAAACATGAAACACCTTCAAACACCCTGTCAACCATGATCATGAAAAACATGAACACACAAAAGAAATTATTGGATCACGAGCACAATGATCAATGTAGACATGCAACACTGATAGAGGACAATCTAGAAACATCAAAAAACACCACAAGAGCATATGCAACAAATTAGATTACCATAATCACATTATCTTCTCCCAGGAATAGTAGCTACAGTAACAGAATAACTGTAAAAAAAACACAGAAATTCATAACTTGCTCAAATCTTCATGCGCACCTCTAAACATTTTGGAGAATAAACTAGATAGGCTTGCCAACAAACAATTTAATCCACAACATCTGATCATCAACATACTGAACTTTCCATCACACTGAACTTCATTGCTTCACAGACAACCTTCAACATATTTATTACAATTTTCTCAATATCCTCGACATATACAGTCTTAAAGAAATCAATGCTAATAGTGTTGACATCAATGACAACCACATATCAATAACACAACCACAACATCCAACAGATGCATCTATTGATTAAGTTCAAATATATATTTTATTTGCTTTTGTCATTTTATAGTTGAAACATGTAGCCTTTGGGATTTTTTTTTAATTATTATATAATATACATAGCTCCATGGCACTTCATGATGGGGGGACACAGGGATATTTTTTGAGGATGAGGGTACCAAGTGCCTAAGTTTGGGGATAGCGTGGGGATGGTGGTGGGGTGGTGGCAGGTGGGAAACACTAAAATACATATAGTACTTGAAAAAATAATTACAAAAATATGTATGAGTATAAGAATTATAAATAAAACCTTTGAAAACTAGTTTTAAACATTTAATTTTTGAAGTGAACACTATATTGGTGTCACTCCTCTTCTTTCTCTTCTTATTTCTCTTCTTCAACCCTCTTGCTCTGGATTCTCACTCTTTCACAATACGCTTGTAGCTCCCACTCTCACACACAAACTCACACAATTAGCTTCTTGTCGATTTGTTTTTGTGAATTAAAATGAGGATAGAAGGAAATTTTATAAAGCTTGTAGGGTTTGGGTGGAGCCCATAGGAGTTTAGTGTAGAAAAATGTATCCCTTGACATTTTCACACTTGATATGGGAATAATTAATGATAAATTGGCCTTAATGTCACCTTGATCTAGTGTTGTGAGGTGTTATACACATCCACATTAGGTCTTGGGCCCTTTGAGCTAAATTAACTTAACTCTTCCTTAATTTAGTGTTGTAAAATTTATTTATTTACATCTTCACATAAAATTTGGGATTCTTGTAAAAAAGTGGACCTAATCTAGTGTTATAATGTGTTTTACAGATTCACATGGGATTAAGGGCCCTTTGAAGCTAGATAGACCCAATTTTTCCCTAATTTAGTGTTATAAAGTGTATTTATTTACATTTTCACATTCGAATTTGGGTCCTCTTACATTTATAACATTAATATCATCGTTAATAGGCCCCTATGACCCCATATTATACATTTTAAGGCCTGTTTCAACTAAAAACCTGACAATGTCAACATATAAGCTTAGTTTCTTGACTCCCTGATATTTTAGCAGGTAAAATGGCTCGTATGGGACCCACTCACCACCTTGGGAAAATTAGTCCCATCTAGGTGGGACTCATTCACCCAGGATGGCGAATGAGAGTCCTATTTAAGCTATTTTTAAGGTTTGAGTAGGAAAAAGAAGGTTTTTAGTTGAAATGTCTTCCATGTCGGCCTTGGGGGTCAATTAATGGTCATTTGAGTGGATTTCCTATATAAAAAATCTTTGAAATCCTCATTTCATAGAAGCATCATGCATTCATGTTATCAAGTCATGCAAGAAAGAGTTAAGCATTTTCATGTCTTCACAAGGTCATCAAGATAGCTTTGAAGATCACTTCTAAGGCATTCAAGGGCAAGATTTCTCATCAATTATTGTAGTATAGGTGCTTTGAATACTTGAAGACCATTGAAGATTAGGTTTGAATCTTGTTGGAGTTGTCTCTCTATTTGCAAGGTCATAATCTTCACTAAAAGTCATCTACAACCCCAAAAATAGAGTTTCGAATCTGAGAACCTGGAGAAGCAAAAAGAGAAGACTGAAAGGTGTATATCAAAGCTTTGAATATCCAAAAAAGTGAAATTGGACTCATTTTCCACAAGTGGTGAATGAGTCTCATTGTAGGTGATTTTTAGGGATCTTTATAGATTTGGATACCCATTTGCCTGAAACCTGCTCCGGTGTAGAAATCTAGAATTGGGACCGATTCACTCAAAATGGAAAATGAGTTCCAATAGGCCAAAATTTCAAGATCAACAACATTTCCAGTCTTCAAGCCTCTACATCTTTCCAGGTGCACACTTTCTATTTTGTAGTTTTTTTTGTTGTTTTGTTTACTTTTCTAGGTCATTTAGTGAAGCATTGCATCAAACTAGGTTTTCCATTTGATCTTGTATGTCATTGTCTTATTTAAGTTTAAACTTGGTGGTGAACCCCTCATTCAGCCTTAATTAATCTCTAAACATATCCTAAGATACCCTATTGTTAGATCGTTTCCTTCATTTTTCATTGGGTTGAGATCTCTAGGGAATTCTCGAATGCTAGTTTGAGAAAAGTGCTTTTTTATGTCTTAAACCATAAAGCATCCATTTTTCAACTAATCATTTTGGTGAACCTACATTTAGAATACCTTCATTTCTGATTTAGAGTCCTTCATTATCCTAGATTTAGTTTGCATTAACTTTGCATTGTTTGATTTGCATTCTAGGGTTTCAAATTTTTGCATTAGTGAAAGCTCGTATAGCTTGCATTTATCCATCTAATTTCATTAAAAATAATTAAAAATCTTCATTGGCATCTCAGATCTAGATCATAGAACATTGAAAACATAAAAATCAACTAAAAAGTTCAATATTTTTTGAAAAAAATCCCTACTGGGACTCATTCGCCACCTTAGGTGAATCAGTCCCTTTGCATATTTTGAACTGCATTTTATAGAGTTAAATTTCCTATATTTGAGCCTCTATTTGCTGTTATTTCTTTTCTATTCTAGTTTTCCTACTTTCTATTAAATTCCAATCATTAGAATTAGCATAATTTATAGTCATGACAATTATGGATAGAATTAGATTCTTGCACTTTTCATTTTCAACACTTCTTTTTCCTGGCACGCTCGGTGGGACTGCTTAAATATACCAAAAATCAAAAGGGGTCTATAAGCTATCTGCTTGTTACTAGGTCACAAACCGCAATTAATCCTGGCTTGTTAGTGCCTCCACTACTAACAACACATACCCACACTTGCCCAGTAAGACTTTCAAATCCCTCCACCAACCATGTTGCAAATCACGAACCAAAATTATGTGGTTTAGGATGCTAAGATTCAACTTGTTGCCCCAGTTGCATCTGTGGTTTGGGCCTCTATCCAAGTCTCTCCTCTCTAAGATATTCCAAAGTTTACCAGAGATGGCTCAAGAACACCATCTAAACATCTGCAAGATGTCTCCGATGTGTGTTTGGTACATAGAGTGACAGATCAAGACATAGTGTTGAGATTGCTTGCAGCTTCTTTTAGAGGAAAAGCATTGGATTGGTATCACACTCTTCCAACGAACACTATTGGTACTTGGGATCAGCTCGGGGATCCTTTTTATGAAAGATTCTCGAACAAAGGAGACAAGTCCTTGCTATATCATCAGCTAGCAAAAATAAAGCAGGCCCCTCTAAAAGCCATGAAAGACTTCAATACCCAATTCCATAAAACCGGGAAGATATTCCAGATTGCCATCCATCCATCAATCGAGTTGGAATTTATGTTCTACTTAAAATCCATCAATTTTGACATCTCAATGATGATCCAGTTACTTGGCAGAACCACATTACCAGATGCATAAAACATAGCAATTAAATAAAAGAACAATTTGATCGATGCTGGGAAGTTTCCACCTCAGCCCATTATGTCGATATTCCCTGAAGTATCAACCTCCACTAGGAGATGCCATCAACTAGCACAACTGTGCCACCGACTGTTGCTTCTACATTTGGTGCTTCAATGGATGAGATGAGTGAACTAAAGGAGATGTTACAGGATTTAACAAATGAAGTAACCACTATCAAGCATAATCAGGTCACTCCTCAAAGACCAACCTACCAAATTTATCAAGGCGGAAGGCCCTCCTACCAATAGAACCAATATCAAAGAGTCGCGCGCACAAATCTGTTGACTCAGACAAATAACCAAATAGTATTGATCTTGACTCCACTCAGAAATGCTCAGACAAGTACAAGCAAAGAGTTGATAGGAAGAGAGGACAACCTCATCAATGACATAAGTCCCTAGTGCTTCCCTTGTGGCGATGTGCATATGCCTCAAAATTGTCTACATGGCAATTTACAGTAAAAAATTGCAGAACAATGCAGTGAAGGTGTAGCGCCAAATTAAGGAGGTTATACATATGCCTCTCCCCAAATGGAGAATGTCGTTCTTACCACAAAGATGCAAGGGATGTCTCTAGAAAAATAAAATGACATTGCTCCCGATCACACCCTTTTCTCATGGATGGAAGGAGAGGAAGAAGTGTTCACATATGAAGCACCCACATCGGTGACCCCACAAGTAAAGTCCGACTAAAATACTTGATCAAAAAGGAGATTCATAGGTGAGCTAGGAACTCCACAGCCTAGAAGCATCCTAGACCAACCTCCTAGCCCTTCCAGAATTGCTTCACAGCCTCGACTCTGTAAGGATATTGTTATCACCAAGGCCAAGGAACAATTGAAGAAATCTTCTACTAATGTATCCCTTTGCATATCTTAGCCATTCCAGAGAAAAAAATGTTGCTACAAGAGGCCTTGCAGAAAGATATGGGTGTGCAATCAATAGAACAAGCTTCCGAAAATACTACTAACTCATCGCCTCTGGCCAAAGTTTTTGTGAATATTGTAGAGGAGGCTTCGACCGAGGCCAAAGAGGAGAAACTAAAACCTAAACCCTTTTTCTTTACTCTCATTATGGGGAAAAAATTGCTGCGTAACTCCATGATTGACTCTGGTGCCAACACCATAGTCATGCCCAATCAAATAGATGAAGCCTTAGGGCTTAGCTATGAGCCCTTAAAGAGAGGAGTTATGTAGTTGGATGGGAACAAGGTCAAAATGTAGGCCTCATTAAAGACCTCCCCTTAACCTTGTTTTCCTATCCTAGCATCAAGGTGTTGCAAGATACTATGATTATAGATGTCCCCCCCATGTTCGGCCTCTGCCTATTGCGGGAGTTCACATCAAAGATAGGCAGATACCTTTCTTTGGATTGGTCTCCCCTAATTCTCAGGACCAAGCACATAGCTAAGATGAAGATAATATCAGAACCTCTGTATTTAGAACATGTAGCTGACGAAGCAATGATCAACTTTGAAGTTGCTCATACTTCTTTCACCAAAGAAGAAACTATTGATATCAAGCTACTAGGAGACGAGAAGGTAACCGAGGACAAAGCCAATATGGAAGAGGTATTTTTGTGTGAGTATGTAGATGCCAACCCTTTTGGAAATTACCATGCTATCGGGTTAGGCACGTACATCATCTATTATGAGGATCAAGAGTTTCTAAGGATAGTGAAGGACTACATGGCTGAACAAGCCTCAATGCTCTAGAAATTGCACTTCGGTGGTGCAAGATGCAAAGTTGGCATTGGTGCTAGGATATGCCTAACATCTCCAAACAATGAGAAGATTCTTAGATCTTTCTCTTTCCAGTTTGCTTGCTCAAACAATGAAGCTGAATATGAGGTTCTTGTGTAGGGACTAAGCTGAGTTGAGCGTATGCGTGTCAAACAAATAATGGTGTTCAGAGATTTTAAACTTATAATCAATCAATTCAGAAACATCTCTACTGCAAAAAATATCTATATGCAATCTTATAGACACATGGTATGGGACCTCATCGAAAGCTTCAAAGCTTTTAACATCCATGCAGTACCAATGGAGAAAAATTCAGCTACGGATCACATGACAATGATAGGATCTCAATTCGATCCTATCTCTGACTTGATTGAGAATTTACACTCCATATGAGTGATCACCTGACCCTCCATTCTAGATAATGAGAAAAGTTGGAAAGTGTTCAAAAGTGATGAATACATCACTCATTCATTCAACAGTTGGGAGAGTTTTCCAACCAGCTTCAGCTGAAGATTGAAGAAGCATACAAAGGGTAGATCATTTAGTTGAGATCAAACAAACTTCTGAAATGGTTTGTCATGCTCAAAAATCTATTTGACTTTAATGATGCAAGGAATGATAAGAGAAAATTTGTAGTAGACCAAATAGACTACACTGACCTTGAGGTCAGATACATAAGAAAACTAAAGGTTGGGAAAGAAGTCCTGCATTGCGACAAGGATAGGCTTATACACTAATGTGAAACATACGAATGGGTCATGGCTTGGTCTTATGATGACCTTAGGGGATATGATCCTGGCATCATCCAACACACCATTGAACTCATAGAAGGTGCTAAACATGTCTAACAAAAATAGAAGCCTATCAATCTAAAGATTGAAGCCCTAATGGCACAAGAGCTAGGGAAGTTTATCCAGTCTAAGATCATGTTTCCTATAAAGCAAAATATGTGGGTATCTAACCTCATTCCAATCCAAAATAAGAATACATACATTTCTCTCTGTGTGACTTTTGTGACCTGAACAGAGCATCACTAAAGGATCATTACTCATTGCCTTCCATGGAATCCATCTTACAAATCGTGGCAGGTTCAGAGATGTTTTCTCTATTGGATGGCTTCTTGGGCTATAATCAGGTTCAGTTTAAAGAAGAAGATCAACACAAGACCATGTTCACCACCAAGTGGGGAACATTCAGATATTCCAAAATACCTTTCGGCCTATCAAATGTAGGAGCCACCTTCCAACGGGCAATGGACATTGCTTTTAGCGAACTGTCCAGAGATGGAATCGCTATTGATACTAAAAGGGCAAAGGAAATTAGGGAACTTCCCCCTCTAGTCAACAAGAAGGGAGTTTAGTCCTTTTTGGGAAAGGTAAACTTCATAAGAAAATTCATTTATGATTTTGCAAGGATAATTCGACCCATCACCCTGATGTTAAAAAAGGACCAATTGTTCAGATGGACAAAAGAAGCGAGAGAATCCTTCGAGAAGGTGAACAGAGCTATTTATTTAGCTCCTATGCTATTAAATCTAGACTTGTCAAAGGACTTCATGATGTATTTTTTTAGTAGAAAGACAAGCATTGCCACTGTCCTAACTCAGAAGGATGACAAAGGAAAGGGAGAACATATGATAGATTTTCACTCGTCGACCTTGAAGGAATATGAGACAAACTATAACTTCATCGAGAGTCAAGTGTTCACAATTTTAAAGCAACCCAAGAAGTTATGACATATTATATTTTGCAACAAGTGATCGTTTATGTCGCACATTCCTGTGTGCACGAATATATTATGGAAGGAGAAATCACCGAAAAAAGGGTCAATTGGATCAATAAGATCCTATAATACGACATCAAGGTCAAGCCTACAAAGACTATCAAAGGAAGAGGGCTATGCAAATATTTGGTGCACAATGAAGCGATGGAAAATGAAGAAGAGAAAGCAGAGTTGGTCCTAACGAATGAGCCCAAACCTGAAGGCTGCTGGCTAGCGAATAAAGTAAGATTTATGCACACCAGCAAGTATCTGCTAGGAATTCCTTCTCAGAGAAGAAGATTCTACCGACTACAAAATAGTGGGTACTCACTTATTGAGTGGATCCTCTTCAAGCGGAATTTCAATGACGTCCTATTACGATGCGTCACCATGGAGAAAGCAAAGAAAATTATTGACACCTTCCACAGTAGCCCTGAAGGCAGACACTTCTTTGCAAAGACCACCACCATCAAATATTTTCTCATTGGGTACTTCTAGCCTATATTATTCAATGATTCATACAACATGATAAAAAATTGCAAAGAATGTCAATTCTATGTGGGTAGAAGGAAAAATTCAGCCATGCCTCTCAGTCTGATAGTAGCGAATGAATTGTTTGCACAATGGGTACTAGACTTCATCATAATGATCAATCCCACCTCCAACTCTGATGACAAGTGGATTCTCATAGCCACAGACTTCTTCACAAGGTGGACTAAAGCCATACCCCTGAAGAATGCGATAGAGGCAAAAATTGTGGAATTTCTCGAAGTGCTAGTGACGAGATTTTTCCCACTAAAAACTGTCATTTTGGACAACACCAAAGAATTCCTAGGCTCTAAGGTATATCAGTTCACATTTGTGCATGGCATATTCTTAAAAACATCATCAAATTATTACCCGTAGGGGAACGACCTGGTCGAGTTGACTAACAAGAACCTAGTTTGACTCATTAAAAGGATTGGGTCCAATCATGAAAAAGAATGGAACAAGAACCTCCGGATAGCATTGTGGGTAGACCACATAACTCCTAAGCAAGCCTTGAAAACTTTTCCATATGAGCTAGTGTATAGAAAAGAAGTGTTGTTACCTATCTCTATGGAGACACCTACATTACAGCTACTCAAGTCTCTAGAAATTGAAGAAAATGAAGCTATGGAGGTTCGATTGGAAAAATTATCAGAAGTACAAGAAAAAAGGGAGAAATCCCTAATAGCCTGTCTAATTGCCAGCAGGTGGTTAAGAGGTGTTTCGACATGAAATATTTAGACCAAGGTCTAAAGTGCGGAGACTTGGTACTAAAACTCAATGAAAGGGGTGCAAAGCCTGGCCAACATGGAAAATTTGACAAACTCTGGGAGGGTCCTTTCAAGATAATTCAATGCAAAAAAAACAATGCATTTAAATTAAAGAACATGGAACAAGAACCACTAGGAATTCTGATTAATGGGATTCACTTAAAATTGTTTAATTAAGTTGCACTTACTTCACGTAGGTGTAAACTTGTGAATAATATAATTAATTTCCCTTTCATGATTCGTCGGCTAGTCTTTTCACCAATTTCATAGTTACTAGAAGCAAGAAAATTAATGAAACTCATTATTACTTGAACAGAGAAAGACTATCTTTCCCATGTTGTAGAAAATAAATTCATATGCGAGGAATTTAATCCATATTGCAAAAAACACAAAATCAAGACAAAAGAGTTTCAAATAAGCAAGTATATTTGTTATATATATGTACTTTCATAGAAACACTATCAAAATGGCTCTACGATGATGTGATCAAAATTATGACTATATATAAAGCTTCCTTATAAATGTGTACGGAAAGCCTTCTTTCAGGCATATATATATATAAAAGGAGAAAAAGTGAATTAAACTTCAAGTAGTTGGAACATGAGGATTTTCTTCATCAGTAGGAGAATTGTTAAAGGTAGTAGTGGGATTATCACAAGAAACAAGTGGACCTGGAGCAGTAGCAACAACACCCATAATGAGCGGTGGAGGGAACACAAGGTTCCTGATGTTAGTGTACCAATCCATGTCATAAAACAACACTACATTGTAGCAGTGTAGCAGAAAGTGGCACACACAGGTGGCTCTATCATGATGTTTAGCGAGTGAGTGAAGCCAAAACCAACTCAAGAATGGCACCCATGGTACCACCGTGTCTTCTTCAATATGCCTCCTTAGGTCACCCGCAAAGGGAAGACCTGGGCCATACACCGCATGGATCACCTCTTCGCCAAGACCTCTGAGGTACCTCTTTGGAAACATATGGAGTATCAAGCATAGAATCATGATTTTTAGAACTTGGACATCAAGTAGTGAGGCAATAAAATGGGAGCAGATATCAGTATTTAGCCGATACTTGTCTTTGAACTCAATACAATCCCTGCCCAGGACCCATTTCATGGCTATAATAGCCAGTGAGTGCTTGTTTTTAGTTATGTGCTTGAGGCGCCTATTGGAAATCTCTCCCAAAAAGGTTGTTTGAGACTTGTTGCTCACTCATCTGATTGGAGTATTCATCCTATCAATCTCTATACAACTACCTAGGTCTAAGCCTTATGAAAATTCAGAACCTACTCAACCGCTTAAACAATAATCCTATCTAAATAACCCAATCCTACTTTTGCTAAATCAATAACTGTGATTCCGCTACTATATTAGGACCTACTTATAGAAATATCTAAGGTAGCTTGCATACAAAGCATGGTGATAATCAAGTGTTAACTCAAAAATCCCACCAAAAGGCCATCTCGATATTCCAACCTAGTTGCGTCCGCAGGTAAGAATTGTTGCATGTAAGATTAAGGAGTGACAATCAATTAGTGCAAATTTGTTGTAGTCCTAGGTGATGCCTCATACGGACAAAGGCTATGTGGCATGATGTAGGCAGTTTCAAGCTCCAAGGATGAGCAATTTTTTTTTTCCAAAGTACTCATTACGATTTCAACTTAATTATGCTTTGCGAGATATTAATTGCTAAGGCATGCAGAGAGATGGCAACCATTTCACCGGCAACTAAATTTCCCATGAAAATCACTTTGAAGGGACTTTATCACTAATGTAATTATAAATTCTTGTCTTTTCAAAAGAGGCAAGTAGCTCATTTTGCATGGATGGAGGAGCTGGTAGTACATGCCAAATTAAATTCAAAAAGGCAACCGTTGTCTACCAATTGAAGGTAAGAAATCAAAGAAAAAGCTAAGTATCGCATGCAAAGGCTAAACAAAGCATATAAAATTCTTGAGCATGCAAAGCAACTTGGAAGAACATAATTGTTAAAGGAACTAAGAGTGATGCATCTAGCAACAAAGTAGTTGAACACAGAGGTAATTACAGAAAATTCACTGCCCCAGTGTGAATTAAAATTGAAATAGAAGGCCGTGTGGTTTGAGTTCAGAGCCTTGCATGGTGTTCTAGGCTCCATTCATACCACTTCAATGTGCTCTCTGAGTAGAGGTTTGCCGAAGATGGAGGCTGCTCAGAGTTCCCAAACAGAGATGCAAGAAGAAAGGTCCCAAAGTTTATTTAAAGCCATGCACTTAACATCAACCACCTATGTATTCGAGAATATGTCTTACACTTCACCCAGTATACCACACAAGCCAACGTGGGTGAATACGCAGGTTATAGAAAGGAAGAGTCCTCACAATGATCAGAGAAAAATTAAAGAAGAGTGGGATAATATTCATGATCCCATTCTTGTGAGGAACCTTAAGATGCTTAGGGAAGCAGCCACGGGTGCTGCCACAATAGTGGTTTACAATTTCTGAGAGATTCTATTTTTTGCTGAAATCACATATTTTTACAAAATATAATGATTTAAGCCTTAAAGTGCTCCATTTTAAGGATTCCAATTGAAGAGGGTTTGATCAAACCACCTTAGAGAAAACCCCCTTGGATAGAACTTTGCTAGTTTTAACATCACTTTTTAAAAATGTTCTTTTTTGAAAAAAAAAAAAATTTGTGGGAGATGGAAAAATAAGTGCAATCTGATTCTGAAAATTTTGAAAAAAATAATTTTAGAATCTATAGAAAAAATGTGACGAGAGTCTAGTTTACATCATCTTCAAATTCCTCACGGTTTAGCTGCGATAGGTGCTTGAATGTGAAATTTAGTTAAAAATAATAATTTCAATGTCCAATTTGGCCAAAAATTGTAAACCACTATTGTGGGATCAGTTCAGCCTATGAAGGAATGAAAAGAAATAGCGACTTGAATTCCATAGCACATAAATGTTGGTTCAGTGGGCTTCCACAGTATATGGTCCCATTCATACACTACTTCCCTGAATTGGTTGACGAGGCCATCAAACACTTCAACCCGAATACCAACACCATTCAAGGTCGAGAACTAAGCGTTATTATTTGCAAAGAGGCTATCTGGGATATGTTGTGCATCCCAGAGCAAAGCTACAAAGTACCTCAAATGGATTCATTCACTTCGTCAAAGGGAGAAACCTACTAGAGAACCAGAGATCTTGCTCTAAAATTTTATAACACGGAAGCACAAAGGTACAAAGAAGGTTAGAAAAAGCCAATGCAGATCCTGACAGTGCATAAAAACTTCAAATATGATATGAAGGGTGCCTTCTCAATAATGGCGTTTGTTTGTGGCTTGGACACCAATAGAGAGGTTCAGTAGTTTCAACAAGGCTTGGGGTTTCAGTTGCGCAAGCAACATTCTATTTTTTGGTATGATTTCACAGAGTTCCTCATTTGGGAGATGGTCAGACAAATAGCAGAGTACCAACTACAATAGAGGTTCAAGTTTGCATCCTTCCTCACCTACATGTTTCTGCATCAGAACCCCGACTTCTTCCAAAACCATCTGGGGCTATCCATTTTTGATGAAAATCAAAGAAGCCGATTTCTATTTGGAATCCTCTCCTCTCTGCAACATATGATTACTATGCATTATCAGATTATTTCTTAAATCTGATATTACAAAATTTGAGGGAAGACAATAGTGTCTTGTGGTTTAGCTCAGACCAGACTGAGTTCATGCAAAATTTCACTCCAAAATGTGACTAGTTTCTGGGCAAGGATTTCACATTCGTCTAATTGTGAGGCGTCACTGGGGAACCCTTTTAGCTTCCATCTTGTCTTACATATTGGATTCTGGCACTCAAATTATTCCTCTAGGTATCAATTATTGACTTCACCTTTTGCACCAAAAAATCCAAGAAGAAAGGATTTTTTAACTGACCTTTGAGCTTCAAGAGAGTGATCATAGCCAAGAAGAGGAATCATAACTTGCTAGAACCAAAGTTGGCTCATTTAGGGTTGGTTTGGATTTGCGATGTGGAATTACATTCTTGATGATGACTTCCCAAATGAATATGTCAAGGTAATGCACAACCCTCGACCTTGCTGGGAGAAACATCAGAATCCAATGACGGATGCTGATGAACTTATGGTCAACCTAGCTCATATTTTGACAGCAGGTGGTCGGCCTCCCTGGCTCAGATTTTACTACAAGACCATGAAGTATATGACAAGACAAATTAGATTGGGGATACTCTTTGCAACAACCTGGAGAAAAATTACAATTGCAAGGAGGAAAATATTAACGATTTTTGGATATACCGCCAAGAGGCCCGACAAGCTGAGGCCAGGGCCCTATGTTGGCGTAGAAATGGATGACAATTTTGACAAATTCTGGAATGATGAGCATCTAGATTCTGATCATAGTGATGAGAAGGGATCTGGTTCGGAAGAGGTCGAAACACAATTAGATAAAGGAGTGGAACTAGAGATGGAAGCTTAAATGGCCTCGATGCAATAGAAAGCTATGAAGCATCCTGGAAAGGTTTCTTCTAACATATGGGTGAACATATCATGTGAGAGGTCTTCACTGACTCACACCTGGACCACAAGAAGAACTAAAATAAGCTAGCCAAAATAATGTGAAACTGTAGTGGTAGAAGACTCACCACTAGGAAAGCGGTAGCAAACTAAAACATCTTTTGGATAGGGTATGCAGGACCCTGAAGCAAGCCAAGAGCTAATGAAAAGCCAAGGATCACAATCATCCATGTCGTAGGTATCTTTCACTCCCTTTTCTCTTGTTTCATAATCCTTAGTTACCCCTGTTGTGTCCGTGGTGCCTCTTATTTCAAACATCAACCCTTCCTTTTCGGCCTTTGCTTTAATAATCATCGGGGGTTTCACACAGTTCTCTCATGTGACCTCATTTTCCCTTACTCCTCCACAGACCCTTACACCATTTTTTTTGGTCCATTCCGCATCACCAATAGTCTCACACTTTTCCTCTGTTGCCATAATTGATACATCTCCTATCATTGCCATGTTGGCCCAAATCCAGTCTTCCCAATAGATGGAATGTACCACGACACCACTCCCCTCAAGTCCTCCTACTGGTTTGTAGTTTAGGTATTGGAATATCTCTCCTTTCTCTACTCAAACAATAAGTGTTCCAGGGAAGAAAGTCAAGGCCTCCACCCTCTCATTCCCTTTTCCCTTCCTCATAGTGCACCTTTCGTAGGTGGACTCATCAGGTCGTGCTTAGAATTCTTATCAAAAGGTGATCAAACTAGACAAGCATGACCAATTAGAGCCTAGAAGGAAAAAGCTAAATATTCTAAGAGGTCAGTGGAGCCAAAAGTGCAGACTATTTTGAATGAGGCTCAATAGTTGCTACAATTTTTGACTATGTACTCGACTGTCAAGAAACTGCAAGGAGAGATGCAGCCAGATGACTACAACATGTACATCGTGGGGTTCAACTTAAGCATAGCCCAGCCTCAAGACAAGGTAGTAGCTCATGGAGGAAACATAATGGGTGGTGACCACCGGCTTTCTTAAGTCCAGTCACCAGCTAAAAAAGAATCACGGGAAGGGTCGAGGTCTTGCTCACCAAGGAAAAGGAAAGATATATTGAATATAAGTGTTTGTCCCAAAAAATGAAGATGGAGCAAGTGAAGCTCCGAGAAGAACTTGTGAAGTTCCAATCTCTCGATCCTAACCTGATCGTTGAGCTGCAACAGAAGAACCAGGGATATCGAGACCAGTTGGCGCATTTGGAGCAAGAAGTGCAACAAAAAGATGAAGAGCTTTGTCACCAATGCGCTCAACTAGAGCAACAAATAGATTAGAAAGATGTGTATTTGAATACCCTCTTGGCCCAATTGGAGAATGAGATCCAAAAAATGAAGTCTTCTTTGAAGAAGGAAGTAGAAAACAAGGAGCGAGCCAAGGCTAGTTGGATCATAGAATCATAGATCTTGCAAGAAAAACTCGCCACAACAAACCAAAAGGTTTCAAAGCTTGTGCATATTATGGAATCAAGGGATGAAGAGATAACCCTATTAAAGAGCTCCGCCTAGGCTCCTGATGTTCAAATAGACCTTTTTTAGATAGCCCGATAGTTATATGTTTTGTACTAGGAAAGAGTTAACATCTTTTTCCTAACTCTACAACCGATGGTTTAATTTATGGTAGAGGCAACAAGATTGGGTAGAGATGTTCGTGAAGCAATTGAGCGATTCCAATAATCCATCACCAAGAGAGTTGTGGAAGCTAGGAGATTGTTGGGCAGGCGATATATGGTCCTAGATGAAGTCTTGACAAGTGTAGGAGTTGAAGACCAAAAGGCCACTGCTAAAACTGCTAACAAGTTCATCCATTGCCACGCAAACATCCTTCATGCCAGCGAGTGTACTACCACATTGGATCGGACCACGAGTAGCATGTAAGAAAGGTTCTCCCACCTAACTTAGATGAGCTTACCATCCCTATTTCTTGAGCATAAATCGGTGGCCACAATGGAGCACATTGCGGTAAAAATTGAAGATAAGCAATGGGATGCATCTACTTTTCAGAGTTTCAATCAACCCCTTGTTGTATGAGATATTTAGAGCATCACTCATCCAATTGCATGAATTCTTTTTCAACTGGAGTCTTGGGATGGTATATTGATGATGCTACCTTATGAAGAAATGATCGATCTACATGGAGCATAGGAAAGTCTGCATGACATATCGACTCCCTTCGAGTCCGAATGGCTGCCTTTGTAGACCACCCTCTCTAAGCTCTGATCGAGTCACCCAATGGATAAGGCTCTAGTCTGCAAACCATAAAATTTTGGGTTCCTCGTTTCATAGGTGAAATGCCCTTGATAAGTCATGAAAAGTTGTGGATATAGATTTCCCCAAGCTCCTTTTAGGTAATCTTATTTTTTGCTAAGTACTAGCCATGCCCACATATTGAAGGCAACATCGAGTTTCTTGTGCAAGGTTTTATCTGAATGCTACCACTTGTTAGCCAGGTGCTCCTCGCAAGGATCCTTTCCTTCACTTTTTCAAAGTCACCACCATGCTTCAATGTGTCAACAATTCACACTCTTCATTGCTTCTTCCCATCGCTCCCCCTATCGAGCCTCGACCACGTGCCACATAGCATCGGCCCACACACTTTCCTTGGCATACCCCACCTACTGCGCACTTTGTTTGGGAGACCTTTGCGTGTCTTCACCGCATAATTTCTCATCACATGGAGGGGAGAATGAACTTCAGGTCTCGATTGTTTGCCACATTCATCTTCTAAAGGATTCTTCACGCAATGAGATGAAGCAAGCAACAACCTTACAATAGTTGCCACATATTAAATTGTCATCATAAGTGGATGACACATGTTGACACTTTGGTCTACTGGGAACACTGCCATCATTCACAAGGGTTGCATCTGGCTCTGATGCGTTCTCATTCATGGCTCAAAATTATTTTGTTGCAATGGCTAGGGAAAATCATTACCATATACATCATTTCTCATGATTGGAGGATCTTTTCTGTTACTATCTCACCAAGCTAGGGATTTTATTATAAATATTGCTTCTTCCTTCGAAGCAAGGGTTTAGATTTTGACAAAGAAATTCATGGAAAAATCAGGCCTTTTACTACTTTTTAGATTATTGAAAAATAACTTACAAACTGTTCCATTGTTCGTCCTTTCTATTTTCTTATGATATTTGACAATTTTTATTTTTCCATCATGGTGTTGAATGTTGCATTTGTAGAAATTCTATAAATTCAATGCAAATTTTCCAGTTTAGATCATGTCTTTGAATCCTCTTTTTAATGAATATACATGAAGTTTATTTTATTTCATTGGGTGATCATTTAGGCTGCTATCTTTATTTATGTCATTCTAGAACATAGCAGACTATTGAACGGACCCTGAAATCGTATCCAAAAGATAGATTTACCGTTCCTTACATCTAAATCTTGGCGCATCACCCTAGTTAGATCCTTTTATTTTTTATCTGCTTCCTTTTCCCATTGAAAACCCCAGTTATAGAAGAGTTCGACTTGTTTAAAATCTCGAGGTTACTTAGTTTAGCACAATAGGTCCCCCTTTAACTGAGTTTCCCATAAAGGGATGTTAGCTTGCAAAATTTTGGCATCAACACTAGGGTAGATATTATGGCAGAAGAGAATGAGACCTTAGAGAGAAATGATGACATTATCGACATCAATCCAATTTCCCCCTCTCCTAATATCTCTCCTATTGTTGAAGAAGATATTAGTGTGTTACAAGATCGAATTGATGAGAATCATGATGAAAACATTATTGAACAAGAAAATATAACAATTACTTTTGATGAAGTCATTTTAAAAGAACCCACATTTGAGTGTCATGAACATCTAGTTTTTCTTTCTCCTAAAATCTCTCCTAATAGGGAAGGTATCATGGTGCAAGAAAATGACAACCTTGACAAACTTCTTTTAAACAATAGTAATATGGCTTCCTTAGATGAAGATGATGAAGTGAAATTAGACTCCTCTTCACTAAGAGATCATGAAATTATGGACAAGGATATTGACATTATGCACATTAGACATCCCTTCACATCAACCACACATGTCAAACCCATACAAGAAATAGGGAAACAAAAACAAATTGAAAAAGCCACAAAGTTATTGGAAGAGGCTACGAAAACCTTTCATTTCATACCAATATTCATGGGAGAATACAAAATCATAACAAAATAGTCTAAAAAGGGAAAAGATAAACTAGTAACAAAAATACAAAATTCAAAAGCATCCAATTCAACCACCTTAAAATCAAAGACCACATCCAAGACAAACTTTGAGGACATTGAACAACCACAAAATCTAAAAGAAGTGGAAAAACTTTATGGAAGAGGTTTTAAACTTATGAAGCAACTTAGGAAAAGATGTGATGCTATAGAACAAGCTATCCATGTCCCTATAATGTCTAAAATGCAACAAATGACTAATGGTCTTGGTTATTGTCCCTAAAAAAAAAGCCTTCATTCAATGGAAACACTATCGCATAAGATTTTTCCAAGACAACTTTAACCTTGGTACATCCTAAATTAATAGATATCTCTTTAAATATGTATCAAGTAGAAACATTGTTTACTCATCAAAATAAATAATATTAGTCATTTCTCCTTGCCATGTAATAGTTGTAGGATCATAGCATACTCACTATTGTATGTTTTACATTAATCACAAGGAGCAACATATCATCATCCATTCCAAGCTCACCCTTGTCCTGCACTAAGTGGGGGCAAGGGCTTTAGTTAGCCTTCTCCTCGTAGGTCACTTATTGTTGTCTTTTTTGGCTATTTGACCACCTTTCATGTATATATATAAGAGAAAGATTGGGATGTGGATGGTATGCCTTAATTTGGCTCACATGTGACATACTTATCCATGATATAGTTTGATTTTGAAACATATGACTTGGCATAGGGATTTCCACGTTGACTATAATGTCTTCTTTCATTTATCATTGGCTACTCTAAAGTAATTTCTCATAGTAATGGTCTAGTAACCACTTTAAAGTGGGGGCATATGTTAGAGTAAAGGTTTTAACTTAATTGTGTTAATTAAGTTACCTTTATTCCCTTCTTAAGATGTCACTTTAGTTTGCATAATGTGACATTTAATAATTACATTAATTATTAAATGTCTTCCTATTAGGGTTACTTTTAGGTTTTGTATGATCTCCATTCTTAAGGATTGATCCATTGTATATTTTTCATTCTCTTGATCTGATAATAGAATCTCTTCATATTTCAGAGCCTCAAACCCTCATTTGTTTTTTCATCCATTCTCTTCCTTGTGACAGGTATCCATTTGCATGTAGGTGTTCTTGGACTTTGAAGTTGGTTTTGGCAATGTCTACATGGTATCAGAGCGGACCTGCTGTAGCCTGTTCTTGTTTGAAGAATTTGGAGCTACGAGGGTTGGATCAAACATTCATAGTTTTACAAAGTGATTTTCTGTGGAGCCGGAATATTTCATTTTTTGGGTTCACTTTGGGCCCAAATGGACCTCGTCGTTGGATTCAAAGCATCCAAAAACCCCTAAATCGATTGTTCATTCGTCGATTTTGGTCACAGTTGATCAAGGAAGCAAAAAAAAATTTACCCCAAGGCCGTATGGCCCAAGGCACGCCTTCTGAGGCAAAATTTTCAAAAAGAAAATAAAATAAAATAAAATTTGGGTTAAAAACTCGCGGCCAGTGTTAAACCGGCCTGCCACTGCTCGGCCACCCGACGGCCACTGCCCAGCCACCACCGCCGACGGCAACAGCCGGCTATAGCCGCTTGGCCACCGCCGTGACGCCGGCCCGCCACTCCTATAGTCCGTTGCCCCTGCATCACCTGATCACCACCCAAGCACCACCATGCCACCTGCACATCGCCAACTCACCGCCCGTGCGTGACTAGCCACCGGAGCATCACCAGGGAGCCACCAGGCCCCTCATTTTAAAAAAAAAACCAACTTGCACTCAATCGGGCGTAAAATGGTCATTTTTTCTCAGATTTTCAAAAACAAATAGGCGTCGAAAAGCTGGTTCTGAGCCCATTTTTATGGTGTAGGAAATTTTCCATAATTTTTTAGTTTGGCTGTATTTTTTCGCAGTCAAAGTCAGATGATTTTTCTGCACTCCGAAGGACATAACTTGGTTGTTTTTGCTCCATTTTTTGAAAATGAATACACGTCGGAAAGCTGTGAACACGCTCTATTCAAATATACTGTTATTTTTTTCAGAAAATTTATCAAGTACACAAGTTTTAGTCTGAAACCCTTTTTCTTTTTCCTGCTTTTCCAGCTGAAAAAATCTCTACCCGGGTTTGGTTTTTTGCATTATGGGGGGAGTCTTTTTCTTGCTTTCTGTCATTTACTTCAGAAAACAAAAAACTCTTCACTTTAAAAATCCATTAAAACCTCTCCAAACATGGCTGAAAACACTTCTACTATTGAAATTCTCACACCTCATATCTATCATACCTGGAAGGCATTCATGACACTTCTCCTCAGATCAAAGGGGTTGTGGTCCTGTTTAGATACGGTTCAGCCAGTTTTGACAAGGCCATTTGAGGTTATACAACATAGAAATAAGATGGATGAGGCTATGGGTTTGGTTTCCTTACATGTTTCAGATAGCTTGTTGTTTCATCTTGATGCATGTAATAGTCCTCTTGAAATGTGGACCAAGTTCAATGATTTATTTGGTACTATCAATTAGTTTCATGCACTACAGATTGATGGAGAGATGAATTCACTTGCACCTGATTCTTTTCCCTCCATTGAGGACTTTTTAATGAAATTCAAACAACAAAGATCTCTTCTACATGGTTGTGGTAAGGTTAAGACTGATACAAAGTGTATTTACCTGATTTTGTCAAAGCTTCGTGGGAACTTTCAGATATTCTCATCTACCTTCCATTCTACTATGGATGCCTTGGGTGCACATTTTACCATGCCTTCTTTTGAGGTATTTTTTGATCATTTGACATGAGAGCAAGCCAAGATATCACAGTTGGATTCTCTCATAGGATCACCACACCAAGCATTGGTAGCATATTCATATCAAGGGAAGCAGAAGCAGAAGCGGAAGCAGAAACAAAAACCACATACCACAAAGCATTGGAAGGATTCTAGTTCAAAGAAGACTTCTAATTCACCTTCTCCTAAGGGGGAAACATCGAAGAAAGACATGCCCAAGAGTGCTTATTATACTAAGCTAGGATACGATGAGTCCAAGTGTTATGAGAAGAAGATAGATGGATATGCAAAATAGGTTTCAGATTTGATAGCTCTCCTTGAGAGGAACCATATTCATCACCTTTCTTCATCTACTTCAGGCAGGTCTTCTTCATCATCATCATTCCAGATAGATGGACTGGCCCCAAATAAGGGTCATGCATTATGTGCAACCACCAGTTCACATTCATCTAGATGGCTATTAGATTCGGGTGCTTCACACCATATGGAATCTTCTCAGGACATGTTCTCATCCTTCGTGGTTGTCCTCACCACACATATTGATGGGTAATAAAACTTATATGAGTGTATGTGGGAAAGGTTCTATCGACATTGATGATGGTACATTCAATGATGTACTATGTGTTCCATCTTTTTCCACTAACCTTCTCTCCATCTATCAGATTGCTCACAGTGGGACAGGGAAGATAGTTGAGTTCACACCTGATTCAGTGCACATCAGAGACATTCAGACTAGCAGCATTGTTGCAATAGGGACAGTTGATCATTCTTCCCAATTGTATGCATTCACACACTTTGGTCCACCATCTCCCTCTCTTTCTACAAGAGAGCTTGCAATATCTGAGGTGAAGTTTGGTCATTTGAACTTATGTGTTCTTCCATCTATTCATGAGACTAGTGTTGAGATTTCTACACCTCTACCTCTTATTGAGATCCCATCTGTTCAGTAGGATTCCTCTTCAGCTGTGACTGGCACTGTTGCTCCACTCATCGAGCCATCAAGTGCAGTTGTTGAGGCCATATTAGAGGATATTCCTTTCCTCATAGATGATAGATTCATCACACCTGTTATCCCTTCTTCATTGGAGATTCCATTTTAGGATCATCTTGAGTTGTTTGATTCACCATTTTGTTATTCAGACACTCATGCTGGAGTTCAGTTCTTCAGTGAGCATCATCTAGGACTTCCATTTTCACCTCACATTCAAGGATTTTCTCTTCCTCGACCGTTGGATCTGTTTCTTCCTTCGAGGAGACACATTGGTTTGATGATTGGCATAGGGGTTCTTTCATTTTGGGGGGGCTTTGGAGTCTCCACTCTCTCTCATGGGGGGGTATCTGATTGTATATCTACATATTTTCTTGAGAGAGTCTCTTGAGACATTCCATTTGTACTTTCTTTTTGCATCTCTTTTTGGAGTAGAGTTTTTCCCATGAGGTTTTCTCTATTTCTCCACTTTATAGAGATTTGGTTGTATTCGGGTACCTGATCAGGCCTAGTTCTTGGGACCCTTGTTTGCTTTCATGCATTGTAGTTGCTTTTTCTTTCTTGCACTTGTTTGTAGCTGCACTCTTGCTCATCTTAAGGGGGGGTGTTAGAGTAAAGGTTTTAACTTAATTATGTTAATTAAGTTACCTTTATTCCCTTCTTAAGATGTCACTTTAGTTTGCATAATGTGACATTTAATAATTATATTAATTATTAAATGTCTTCCTATTAGGGTTACTTTTAGGTTTTGCATGATCTCCTTTCTTAAGGATTGATCCATTGTATATTTTTCATTCTCTTGATCTAATAATAGAATATCTTCATATTTCAGAGCTTCAAACCCTCGTTTTCTTTTTTGTCCATTCTCATCCTTGTGACAGGTATCCATTTGCATGCAGGTGTTCTTGGACTCTAAAGTTGGTTTTGACAACTTCTACATGGTATCAAAGTGGACCTGCTGCAGCTTGTTCTTGTTTGAAGAATTTGCAGCTACGAGGGTTGGATCAGACATTCACAGTTTTACAGAGTAATTTTCTGTGGATCTGACATATTTCATTTTTTGGGTTCACTTTGGGCCCAAATGAACCTTGTCGTTGGATTCATAGCATCCACAAACCCCTAAATCGACTATTCATTCATCGATTCTGGCCACAGTTGATCAGGGAAGCAAAAAAAAATTACCCCAACGCCGTACGGCCCAAGGCATGCCTTTCGAGGCAGAATTTTCAAAAAAATAAATAAATAAATAAATTTTGGGTTTAAAACCCACGGCCAGTGTTAAACTGGTCCATCGCCGCTCGGCCGCTCGGTGGCCACTGCTGCCGGCGACAACAACCGGCTATGGCCGCTCGGCCATCGCTCCGCCGCTGGCCCTCCACTCCGGCAGTGAACCGCCCCTGTGCTACCTAGTCGTCGCCCAAGCACCACCATGCCACCCGTGCACCGCCAACTCACCGCTTGTGTGCCGTCAGCCATCGAAACGCCACCAAGGAGCCACCAGGCCCCTCAATTTTAAAAAAAAAACCAACTTGCACTCAATAGGGCATAAAATGGTCATTTTTTCTTGGATTTTTGAAAACGAATAGGCATCAGAAAGCTGGTTCCAAGCCCATTCTAATGGTTTAGGAATTTTTTCAGAATTATGCAATTGGGCTATATTTTTTCATAGACAAAGTCAGATGATTTTTCTGCACTCCTAAAGGCATAACTTGGTCGTTTTTGCTCCATATTTCGAAAAGGAATAGGCTTCAGAAAGTTGTGAATGTGATATTTTCAAATCTACTGTTATTTTATTCAAAAAATTTATCAAGTACACAAGTTTGAGTCTGAAACCTTTTTGCTTTTTCCTACTTTTCTGCTGAAAAAATCTCTACTGGGGTTTGGTTTTTTGCATTGTGGGGGGAGTCTTTTTCTTGATTTTTGTCATTTACTTCAGAAAACTAGAAACTCTTCACTTTGAATATCCATTAAAAGCTCTCCAAACATGGCCGAAAATACTTCTACTGTTGAACTTCTCACACCTCATAACTATCATACTTGGAAGGCATTCATGACACGTCTTCTCAGATCAAAGGGGTTGTGGTTCTGTTTAGATGCTGAAAACACTTCTTTTGCATGGGATAGATATAGAAAAATGTGCATAGACAGCAACATAGAGCTCCTCAATACCTTTCCAATGCCACAAAGATAGTTAAAATCGAAGACCGTGGCAAAAAGTTATGAGCTCGAAAGCATAAAATAAACATCTGACTTCAAACAAAAATAAATGTAGATAAACAAAAAAATACTATAAAATAAACTACACCAAAGTAAAGTGCTCAAAACCAACTTTCTGACGATATCTCATTTGTACAATTTCGATACCGTATGCCCAAGTTATGCCAAAAAGAAAAAAACTGCTCCTTTAGGGCAAATTGGGGTTAGGAGGGGGCAAAAGAGCTCCATACGGAGGCTGATGTCATGTTGACGTTAGCAGTTCATGAGCATAAAATTGATGGCCATTTGGCCATTGCCGCAAAAATCTGGTCCCCTGCAAAAAAAATTGGGCCCCTCATCACCCATGTGACCAGAGGCAAAGCGCAGGGGGCTAGGGCGGAGCCCCTGGTCCTCAATAGGACTGTGGCTACAATAGAGAAGCCCGCAGGGGCTTGTGGATGGACCTCGATCACCCATATGACCGGATCAGACTGCAAAGGGAGCTGGCGGGGCGAGCGGAGTTGGTTGCTCTGCATGGTGTAGCCACCGGTGGCGGTGGCGGGCCGGTGGCCGCCTGGCGGCGGAACCCTTCAGAACTAGCCGCACAAAACCTCCAGCAAGTTTCCTAATTTTTGTACGATTTTTTCAATTTTTTTGCTTCGTGAAGTGTGCTGGGGAGGTTGAGCTTGACAAACATTTTTTGCCTCGGGAACCAACTTCTCCAAAATCGATGATTTGACAGGCATTTCTAGGGTTTTGGGGCACTGTGAATGCGATGGTGATGTCTGTTTGGCCCAAAATTGCATTGAAAAATCAGCTACCCCTAGAGCTTGCAAAAAATATGCCTATGGAAACCCTTGCACTTGAAACTCACTAAAAGGCCATATCTTCAGATCATGAATAGGCAGCCGTAGGTCATGAGTTCTGATACCATGTTAGAAACTAAAATCACCTGCATGAAATCACCTGTCACATGCAAAAGACATACAAAACCAAAGAATATGTTTTGTAAACCTCAAAGTAAAAATGCATTATTGTGAATCAATTATTACAAAGAGATCAATCCTTATGAAGGAGATCAATAAACCCTAAAAAGGAAACCCTAGTGTGCACACTTAATAATTAATCAATTATTAATGTGCCTAAGTTTAGCTTAAGTAACTAAAGGAATAAGTGACTTAATTAATTAACCAGTATGATATAATTAATTAATTATAATAACTTATTACTCTAACAACATGCATCGATGACATATTTTGGAAAAATTTCTTGACGTGATTCTTCTTTTTTCTTGTGATGTGTCCTCTTCTTGGCGGTGTCATTGAGTTTGATGCCATCCAAGAGTGTATGATCTATTGACATGGCATGATTTGAACGAGGCATCCCATGGGAAATGATCTAACACTTTGGACTTGTTCTCTCTTGGAGATATTAGGCACAATGCTCCCTAAGAGGAAGACCATTACACAAACAAAGAAAAATCCCCTCTAACAAAATTTTTACATGACAAAAGAATTTACAAAAAGCATTAAATTATGGTGCCTTATCAAAGTTATCAAGAGGACAAATTTGGCATGGTTAGTATAATGGGAAGCTGATACACTGGCATGACATTCTCATTATACAATGGGAAGTTGACCCACTAGCATGACTTTCTCACTAAATCACTTCTTTCGACAACTCACCTCACAAACAACCTGATGTTCCATGGCCCCAGAGTGAGTGCATCTTTTATCAAAGCTTCATCCACCTCATTTTTATTTTTATTCATTATTGACATTACATGATTGTGTATCAGGTTTAGCTACATATTATACACCTTTGTGTGTTTCCTTTTTTTGCTTATGTCAATTTGACTTAAGATCTTGGAACCTAAGGGCTTGACCATTGCCTCAATCTTTGTCATCCTTTTACATCCGCATTCGCATGAATGGACCCTGCTTGAATGTCAACTTTACTGTGAGTTTCAAGCAATTTCATCCTCTCACTAAAGTGGGGGCTAAATGTAGTGTAGAAAAATTGAATCCCTTCACATTTTCACACTTGATATGGGAATAATTAATGATAAATTGGACTTAATGTTGCCTCGATCTAGTGTTGCGAGGTGTTTTACACATCCACATTAGGTCTTGGGCCCTTTTTAAGCTAAATTAACTTAACTCTACCTTAATTTAGTGTTGTAAAATATATTTATTTACATCTTCACATAAAATTTGGGATGCTTGTAAACAAAGTGGACCTAATCTAGTGTTGTAATGTGATTTACACATTCACATGGGATTTTTAGGGCACTTCTAAACTAGATAGACCCATTTTTTCCTTAATTTAATGTTGTAAAGTCTATTTATTTACACTTTCAAATTGGAATTTTGAACCTCCTACATTTATAACCTTAATATCATCATTAATAGGCCCCTATGACCCCATATTATGCATCCCAAGGCCTATTTCAACTAAAAGCCTGACAATATCAACATATAAGCTTAATTTCTTGACTCCCCAATATTCTAGCAAGAAGAATGGATTTTGTGGGACCCATTCACCACCTTGGGTGAATGAGTCATATTTGAGCTATTTTTGAGGTTTGAGCAAGAAAACCTAGGTTTTAAGTTTAAATTTATTCTATGTTAGCCTTAGGGATCAAGTTAACGATCATTTGAGTGGATTGCCTATTTTAAAAAGCTTTGAAATCCTCATTTCATCCAAGAATCATGCATTGATGTTATCAAGTCAAGCAAGCAAGAGTTAATCATTTTCAATTCTTCACAAGGTCATTAACATAGCTTTCAAAATCACTTCTAAGGAATTGAAGGGCAAGATTCCTCATCAATTGTTGCAACAATTCAAGATCCATCATCATGGAAAGATCTAGATGCTTTAAAGACTTTAAGACCATTGATGATTAGGTTTCAATCTTGTTGGAGTTGTCTCCCCATTTGCATGGTCATAATCTTCACTAAAAGTCATCTACAACCTCAGAAATAGAGTTTTGGATCTGAGAACCTAGAGAAGAAGAAAGAGCAGATTGAGAGGTGTAGATCCGAACTTTGAATTTCCAAAAATGTCATACTTAACTCATTCAACTTATATATTTAAGGCATTGTTGATAGTTACTTATTAATGTATTATTCTTAGCATTTGATGTTCTGTGAAGAATGTAAAGTTTTAGTTTTAGTTTTTATATTTATCTCAGATTGTTGATAGTAGTAGAACAACTCCGATATGTTCCCGTCACATTCATGTCAATTTATTTCTGTTATCTTCCTATTGCACTGAGTCTATGTAGTAGAATACTTAAATTTGATAGAAAATTACACAAATTTATTTGTGTTGAATACTATAAGATCTATTTTCTCTACATTTCATTTTATTCATCTTGCTAGAAATAAACCTTAGGTAAATAGCCACTACACCTTTCAAAAGATTACGTTCTTTGGATTGACACTTAGGAAATATTTGAGGAAACCAATACAAAATTCCCAAGGATTAATTCAATTATATCAAGCCAATTTTAAATAGAATTAAAAGGATAGTTTATCTCCAATATTGATCCATAGTTTTTTCCAAACATTTTGGTGTCATTTTCGGGGAAAGGTGTTAAAGGCTTGCTAGTTTGGTGAGTTGAATTAGGACCAGTGCACCAATGTGAAAATCAGTGTAAAATTCAACCTCACCCAAGTAATTAACCTTGGTTTCCTCTATTGTAGGTCATATAGATGCATTAATCACATTATAGATAGCAAAGGAAGTTAAAAAAAATATAGGAAATAGTTCACAAGAAGAAAACCCACAAAAAGAATTAAAGCCATTAATTGTGAATACACCATATAAGAAGGAATTAGTTGAACTTGATATTGAAATTTTTTTCATTGACTCCACTAATTTTTAGTCTCCTAGAATCCAACAAGAGTCATTTGAAGATGTATTTAATAGGGTTGCTAAATTATTTTGATAATCTTACAAAATTCGAAGTGGTAAAGCTCTCATACACAAAGACCCCAAGATGTTTTCATCCTTTTACACCCTTTGGGAATTCAAAACCATGGCCGATAAGAACAAAAATGGTGAGAGAGAATTAGCCAATAACAATATTGTTACCTTTGAATTTCCCATTGCCCATCTAGAGGATGCCCCAATGAAGAACATACCTCATTCTACTTTTTCCATTTTTTGGAGTCTTTCTATGTAAGATCTCGACATGATTCTCTTTGAATTTGATGTTTTATGTCATAGTTATGATTATCAAAATGATGCACACAAAATTAAATTATTTCTAGCTACTTTGAAAGATGAAAGATTGTGATGGTTCATGGGCTTAGGATTCAAAACTATTCATAGTTCGGATAACATGAAGACAAAGTTCCTAGAGAAATACCAAGAATATTGTAAGACCAAAGAAATCAAAGATGTCATATTTCACATGATGAAATGCGAAGAGGAGACCTTAGGAGAATACCTTGAGAAATTCTTATTTAGACTGCAAAGGACTAGGCAAACAGGGTTGAACAATGATACTGAAAAATGCTCTTTCTTAGAGAGATTAAGGATGAATGTTTGAATATTTTAAATATTATGGGGGATGGGGATATTTCCAAATTTATAGTTGATGATATTTGTGATATTTGTAGGAACTATTCAAGATCCACTCGATTAGTAAGAGGGTACATTGGGAAGCATGTCTCTTAGGTGTCACAAAAAGAGAACTAGGTACATTGCTAGAAGATATCAAAATTGATCTACTAAGTCACATGGGTAATAAAATTGACACCTTGTACACACGTAGGAAACAAAAAGAGGTCAAAAACAATTTGTTGTATTCTATCCTAATTGTCATAAAAAACATGGTAATGAGGAATGTCCTTATAGAAAAACAAAAAAAAAATTCTTCAGAAGATGCTAATAAGGCTACTAAATTATGGAATCTTCCAATAGACATAATGAATGTGGAATTCGGTGAATAACCTGCTCACTATATGGCCCTACGAAGGCCTTGCACTCCACGAACTATGCCCCCAATGATGAATGAACGTTTTAGTGTAGGGCCTAGTGGAAAACCATTTCCTTTCCAGCTCAACCAGGATGGTATGGAGGGTGGCAACAACCTCCACCTTATTCACAATGGAAAACCAATACTTGTATGCCCCTCAACCTTGGAAATAGGAATGGAGGATGGAACCATAAAAATTTCCACAATATCTACCCCATCTTAAACCACCTATTATTACTCCATACCAACAACCACCATAATTGTTTCCATCAATATCACCCTCAACTACTAGTTTGCCATCCAACCCATCACAACCACCTAAGGCAACACGTATTCCCACACAACCAGCTCCAAACTTGAATAACAAGGTGGCACAACCAATTTACAATAATGAGGTGGTAGGTTACCCAACCTATCTTGTCAACACACTAGACATTAACAAAGTTTAGTTACAATCAGGTAAATCCCTCCAAGGGCCCACTATTACGAATATAAATGATGAACATTCAAAAAAACCAAATGAACCATCTAGGCTGCCTCCATACCCTAATAGGTTCCAATCTCAACCAAAAAAATGGAAGTGGTTGAGACAAAGTTTGATTTTGTAAATGAATTGAGAAATGTTAACATTAAAATTCTTCTTGTGTACGCTATCAAGGACATCCCTAAGTACACAAAGATAGTTTGGGACTTGTGCACTTGAAAGCAAACAAATAAATGGATCCAAATATGGTACAAGTTATCAAGAAACTTGTTGACCTCATGTTGAGAAATGTTTCAATTCCCAAGTATTCGGACCTAGGGAGTCCTACAATTTATGTACAAATTGGTCACATTGTCATTATGAATACTTTAATTGACTTAGGACATGCCATTAACATCTTTACCAATGAGACTAAGGAAAATTTGTGCCTTCAAGGACTTAAGCCAACACCTAAAGTCCTACAGATATGGGTGATATTTTTGAATGAAAATTAACTAAATAAATGCTTTAATATAAATTTTAGAACTAAGTAACTACTCTTCTTTTCTTTTAACAACCTAAATAATGTTAGTAAAAAATATTTCTTTGCATATATAACCATTAGAAAATAAAAATAGCCCAATGATAATGAAATATAAAATATCAAATTCCACTAACTTCCTCGATACAATATGATAATAATGTGAAAAACATGCAAGTGATTTCCAATAAGATCCATGAAATATTACATCAGGTTCTTTCAGAACACTAAGTATCATCAAGTATATCTCAAAAAATATGAGCCTCACAAATATATATCTAGTACTCATAAACAAATATAGCATCATTACATAACCAAGATATACAATGGTTCAAATTATATAACCCTTATAAGTGATAGTGATATAGGTCATGAATCTAATCACCACATATACAAGTGGTCATAAATAATGTACATCATAAATATATGGACTCGAAGATCAAAGTTCTACAACTAATCCTCTAAGATCTCAAACTTTTTTAGTTGATCAAGGAATGTGTTCAACCCACCACGTGGGTGTCACTTTCCTCTTCATCTATCAATCAACTAAAATAAGTGTCATCCATAATCTAAGAGAATGAATCATTACAAAACTAGTGTTTTTCTTCTTTAGTTTATTTCAATTTTAATCCATAAGCAATGTACATGAAACATAGATCGAAAACATGCAAACATATAGAGAGAAAAATTACACATGTTCACATCAACAAACACATGAAAGATTAATTTTGAAAAAACCAAGATGATACACCACATCACTTACAATATAAAAACCCATGTGTGAGTATAATGACATAAAATATGCCAAATAAGGCAATCAATAGACTTCACAAGACCCTCAATTCTACAAGGATTGACCTATAATAATACAAATAAATTATATGAAGCACCTAAGTGAATTTCTATCCACATCCCATATGATAAAATCTCTCTTCAAGTAATACCATACATCTCCACAAGATATATATGCTATAAGGAAGAATAAAATGCATTTTGTACATGTACCCTATCCTTAGCACAACCTATAATCATAATTCAAATACATGAGAATACAAAATAAATAGCATACATCAATCATATTATTGGTGTTGTTTTCTATACTAATTCCTAACCCTAAGGTTCTTACCAAAACATAGATAGGGTGACCAAATTGATCAAATAGGAAGACACTCATTTTCAAATGAGGGGGTGGAGAGGCCAAAAAAAGAGAAGAATGAAAACTTTTTTTGTACTTTAAGCCCTACCAAGCTTGAGATAGTGTTCCAAGAGATCCTTTTAAATAAAAAAATACTAAAATGAATCCCACACACAAAGGCAACTCTATATTAAAATTTGACTAATGTTTTTTCTGGAAGATTGCTTTCACATACAAAACATAGATCTCTTGCTTTAGGAAACTAGGTTAAATGATGCAACTTAAGATAAAACTTGGATACAAATAATTGTAGATATATTCATTACTAATTATTTACAACATCATTTACCTAATAACATATATTATAATAGCTATTTAATGATTTAATTTTTAGAGAATGACATTCTTGAAAAACTATTTGAAAAAATTGATGATATCAATATCAAAGACTCTATTTTCATCCATTAATCTGGGTCTCTTCAGTAGACGAGCACCAACAAAACCCATTTCTCAAAATTCTCCCTTAAAAAATTGCTTCGTAGCTTCTATTTTTGAGGGATTCTAGCATTTTGATGAAAAAACCATTTTTCAAAAAATAGATGATCTTGGTGTATTCAGAACGACATTCTCTATAAAACCCATATCTCATATTTTTATTCAAAAATCTATCTTTTTCAGGAACAAAGTTTTTTGAAAAACAGATAATCTAGGTCTCTTCAGAACACAAGCACCTACAAAACCCATCACTCTGATTTTTCCTAAAAGAAATTGCTTCGCAGCTTCTATTTTTGAATGGTTATTGCATGTTAGTGAAAATATTAGTTTTTCAAAAAATAGACGATTTGTATTATTTAGAACAACATTCTCTACAAAATCAATATCTCAGATTTTTCTCCAAAAATCTACACTTTCTCTAAAGAAGATTCAAAATATTTGTCTCTTCTACCTCTACTTCTACTTTTCAAAAAATAAATCTTTTTCAAGAACAACTTAGTTTTTCAAAAAAAGGACGATCTGGGTCTCTTCAGCACATGAGCACCTACAAAACCCATATCTTCAAGCTTTCCCGAAAAAATTGCTTCGTAGCTTCTATTTTTGAAGAGTTCTCACATGTTGGTGAAAAAATCAGTTTTTTCAAAAAATAGAACATCTGGGTTTATTCATAATGAAATTCTCTAGAAAACCCATATCTCATGTTTTTCTCCGAAAATCTACCCTTTTTATGAAGAAGATTCAAAAAAATTGCCTCTACTACCTCTACTACTTCTAATTTTCAAAAAAATTTATCTTTTTCATGAACAACTTAGTTTTTCAAAAAATGGATGATCTAAGTCTCTTTCGTACACGATCACCTAGAAAACCCATATCTCTGGTTTTTCCAAAAGTAATTTGTTTCGTAGCTTCTATTTTTTAGGGGTTCTTGCATGTTGATGAAAGAACTTAGTTTTTCAAAAAATGGACAATCTAGGTCTATTTAGAACAACATTCTCTACAAAACCCATATCTCAAATTTTTCATTATATGCTTAGAGAAGCAATACCATATCCTTTTCAACCTTTGATATTCTCTATAAAACCCATATCATATTCATAACTGAAAGAGTGAACATATCTCTGAGTCATGTCTTGCTTGATTAGGTTCTCACACATTGGTGAAGAAATTGGTTTTTCGAAAAATTATTGATCTAAGTTTATTCAAAATGATATTCTCTACAAAACCCATATCTCACATTTTGGTGAAAAAATCAGTTTGTCAAAAAATGGATGATGTGAGTCTATTCAGAATGACATTCTCTACAAAACCCATATCTCAAAATTTTCTCCAAAAATCTACCCCTTTTCTGAAGAAGATTAAAAAAAAATTCCTCTATTACCTCTACTACTTCTACTTTTCAAAAAACTCTAACTTTTTAAGGAACAACTTAGTTTTTCGAAAAATGGATGATCTAGGTCTCTTCAACACACGAGCACTTACAAAACCCATATCTTTGATTTTTCCCAAAAACAATTGCTTCGCTACTTCTATTTTTGAGGGGTTCTCACATGTTGGTGAAAAAATCAGTATTTCAAAAAATGCATGACCTAGGTATATTCAGAATGACATTCTCTACAAAACCCATACCTCAGATTTTTCTCCAAAAATCAACAATTTTTCTAAAGAAGATTCAAATTTTTTGCCTCTACTACATCAAGTGCTTCTACTTTTCAAAAATCTTTTTAGGAATAACTTAATTTTTTGAAAAATAGATGACTTGGGTCTCTTCAACGCACAAGCACCTACAAAACCCATATCTTTGATTTTTCCAGAAAAAAAATTGCTTCATAGCTTCTTTTTTTGAAGGGTTCTTGCATGTTGGTTAAAAAATTAGTTTTTCAAAAGTCTGCCCTTTTTCTAAGGAACATTCAAAAAATTTTCCTCTGTTACCTCTACTACTTCTACTTTTCAAAAACTCTATCTTTTTCAAAAACAACTTAGTTTTTCAAAAAATAGACGATTTGGGTGTCACTAGGACACAAGCACCTACGAAACCCATATCTCTGATTTTTCTCAAAAAAAATTTGCTTCGTAGCTTTTGTTTTCAATGTTTTTCGTATGTTGGTGAAAAATTCATTTTTTCAAAATGCGCACGATCTGGGTCTATTCGGAATGACATTCTCTACAAAACCCATATATTTTTCTCCAAAAATATGCCCTTTTTTTGAAGAAGATTCAAAAATATTGCCTCTACTACATCTACTAATTTTCTACATTTAAAAAAACTCTTTTTCAGGAACAACTTAGTTTTTCAAAAAACAAATGATCTGGGTCTCGTTAGAACACAAGCACCTAGAAAACCTATATCTATGATTTTTCCCAAAAAAATCTTCTTCACAACTTCTATTTTTGAAGGGTTCTCACATGTTGGTAAAAAGATTAGTTTTCAAACAATGGATAATTTGGGTCTATTTAGAACAACATTCTCTACAAAACCCATATCTCAATATTTTCTCCAAAAATCAGCCCTTTTTCTGAAGAAGATTCAAATTTTTTATCTCTACTACCTCTACTTCTACTTTTCAAAAACTCTATCTTTTTCAAGAACAACTTAGTTTTTCAAAAAATGGACAATCTGGCTCTATTCAGCACACGAGCACCTACAAAACCCATATCTTTAATTTTTCCCAAAATTTTTTGCTTTGCAGCTTGTATTTTCAATATTTCTCGCATGTTGGTGAAAAAGCCAATTTTTCAAAAAACAAATGATATGGGTCTATTCAAAACGACATTCTCTACAAAACCCATATCACAATTTTTTTTCAAAAATTTGCCCTTTTTTGAAAAAGATTCAAAAAATTTGCCTCTATTACCTCTACTGCTTCTCCTTTTCAAAAAACACTATCTTTCTTCAGTAACAACTTAGCTTTTCAAAAAATGGACGATCTCAATCTCCTTAGTACATGAGCACTTGAAAAACCCTATATGTCTTATTTTTCCCAAAAATTTGCTTTGCAACTTCTATTTTTAAGGGGTTCTCACATGTTGAAAAAATTAGTATTTCAAAAAACTAATGATCTGAGTTTATTCAGAACGACATTCTCCACAAAACCTATATCTCATATTTTTCTCCAAAAATCTTCCAATTTTTTGAATAACATTCAAAACAATTGCCTTCGCTACCTCTATTGCTTCTCCTTTTGAAAAAAACTCTATCTTTTTCAAGAACAACTTAGTTTTTCGAAAAACAGACGATCTAAGTCTCTTCAACACATAGACACTTACAAAACCCATATCTCCAATTTTTCCCAAAAAAAATTGCTTCATAGCTTCTATTTTTTAGGGGTTCTCGCATGTTGGTGAAAAAATCAATTGTTTGAAAAGCAGACGATCTTTGCGTATTGAGAAGGACATTCTCCACAAAATCCATATCTCAATTTTTACTCCTAAAATCTGCCCTTTTTTTTTGAAGATTCAAAAAAAATTCCTCTATTACCTCTACTGCTACTACTTTTCAAAAAACTCTATCTTCCTCAGGAACTTAGTTTTTTGAAAAACAAGCGATCTAGGTCTCTTCAGCACATGAGCACCTAAAAACCCCATATCTCAGATTTTTCCTAAAAAAATTTGCTTCATAGCTTTTATTTTGAAGAAGATTCAAAAAACTTTCCTCTACTACCTCTATTCAAAACGTCATTCTCTACAAAACCCATATCTCAGATTTTTATTCAAAAATCAACCCTTTTTCTAAACAAGATTCAAATTTTTTGCCTCTACTACCTCTACTTCTAATTTTCAAAAAACTCTATCTTTTTCATGAACAACTTAGTTTTTGGAAAAATGGACGATCTGGGCCTCTTCAACACATGAGCTCCTACAAAGCCTATACTTCTGATTTTTTCTAAAAAAATTTAATTCATAGCTTCTATTTTTTAGGGATTCTAAAGAAGATTCAAAAAAATTTCCTCTGCTACCTCTACTACTTCTACTTTTCAAAATATTCTATCTTTTTTAGGAACAACTTAGTTTTTCAAAAAACTAACGATTTGGGTCTCTTCAGAACATGAGCACCTACAAAACCCATATCTCTCGTTTTTCTTGAAAAAAATTGCTCTGTAGCTTCTATTTTTGAGGGGTTCTCACATGTTGGTGAAAAACTCAGTTTTTCAAAGAATGGACGTTGTGGGTCTATTCAAAATGACATTCTCTACAAAACCCATATCTCAAATTTTTATCCAAAAATCAACACTTTTTTTGAAGAGGATTCAAAAAAATTACCTCTACTACCTCTACTTCTCCTTTTCAAAAAACTCTTTTCCAGGAACAACTTAGTTTTTCAAAAAATAGGCGATCTTGGTATCTTCAGCACATGAGCTCCTACAAAACCCATATCTATGTTTTTTTCGAAAAAATTTAGTTCACAACTTCAATTTTTGAGGGATTCTCGCATGTTGGTGAACAAATCAGCTTTTCAAAAAAATGAACGATCTAGGTCTATTCAGAATGACATTCTCTACAAAACCCATATTTGAGATTTTTCTCCAAAAATCTACCCTTTTTCTGAAGAAGATTAAAAAAATTTGCATGCACTACCTCTATTGCTTCTACTTTCAAAAAAATCTATCTTTCTCAAGAACAACTTAATTTTTCAAAAATGGACAATATGCATCACTTTAGCACATGAGCACCTCTACAAAACCCATATCTTTGATTTTTCTCAAAAATAGAATCTACAAAAACCCATTTCTCATACTTTTCTTAAGAAGATTCAAAAAAAATTCCTTTGTTACCTCTTCTGCTTCTACTTTTGAAAAAATCTATCTTTTTCAAGAACATCTTTTTTAAAAAAAAAACGGATGATCTATATCTCTTTAGCACATGAGCACCTACAAAACCCATATCTTTGATTTTTCCCCAAAAAATTGTTTTGTATATTCTATTTTTGAGACGTTCTTGCATGTTGGTGAAAAAGAGAGAGATATAGATAAATATGCCACAATTTTATCATAACACCCACTGAATACTTTACCAAGTGGGTCGAAGCCATTCCTATGACCTATATAATAGGAAAGAAAATTGCCAAATTTATCTTGAATTACCTTATTTTTTGTTACGGTGTTTCACAAACCCTTATCTCTGAAAAAGAAACACCCTTGAAGAATCAAGATGTGAAAGAGTTATGCCAACGATTCAACATCTCACACCGATTCTCTACCCTATATTACCCCCAGGGAAATGGTCAAGATGAGGCTACAAACAAGACTATTTTGAAGATCCTAAAGAAAATGGTCAATGAAGTTGGCCATGACTAGAATCTACAATTAAATCTCACTCTCTGGACCTACCGAACTAGTATTTGCATGCCTACAGGTGCAACTCCATTCTCCTTGGTCTACAGATCAGAAGCCATTTTGCCTATTGAGGTTTAGCTCCCATCACTGGGAGTGTCACTACAAAACCTAATCACCGATGAAGAATATAGAATATCATGCATGAATGAGCTAGAATTCCTGGATGAGCGGCGTCTTGATGCCCTTAATCACTTGCAAGTGTAACAAAACCGACTAAAACAAAGCTATAATAAGAAGATCAAATGTTGATCTTTCTAGGTAGGGGACCTTGTCTTAAAATAGAATTAGAAGAATCTTCCAAATCAGGATAGTAAAGGAAAGTTTGAACCTAACTGGTTGGGTCCCTTTGTCATCACAACAAGCTATGGATCAGGGGCATATAAGTTGTCAATCCTTGAAGGTGAACCCTTGCAGGAACCAACCAACAGCTTGCATCTGAAAAAGTTTTATGCCTAGTCTTGAAGGGTGTAAATCAAAAAATACAAAAAAATAAAAAATGATCACAATCCAAAAAAATGAGAAAAACGATTGAAAAATTAAAGAAAAAAATCATCCTCTAGTGAAAACCACTTCGATGGCACTTTGGGAAAGTACCTTGGTGAAAACCTAGCAAAAAAGTGCCTTGCATAAATAATGCACCTCCATCTATTCTTTGGATATTTATCCTATCATTCTTTCATCCATCTATCACCTCATTCATCCTATTTATTCCTATCACCCATCCACATCATTATCACAACTTGCTTTTGTGAAGTATCGCATCTTGTTAGTCCTACTTGGCATATTCCAAAGGTTAATTTGTCCTGCCTATATTGAGGTAGTCTATCATATCACACAGGGGTAAATTTGTTATGGATTAGATCAGGTTCTTGCATATCTTAATGTTATTTGACATCTCTTGAAAATCCCAAAAACATTCATCGAAATATCAAAAAATACTCATAGAATCATCAAAATCCAAAAACATTTGCAAAATCCTATACAACTAAAATCCAAAAACATTCGGAAAATTGTAAAGGAAAAATCCAAAAAATTTAAAACACATCAAAATCCATAAAAAGGTCAAACATCAAAAATCCAAAAAAATAATACCTTGTTGTCAAACTACGAGTCTTTGAGCTTGAACCTAGGAAAGGCCATCATTGATGTGCCCCTGAGACACCCTAGGTCAGTCTTTAGGAGTCTATCATAATAAACTGGCATTTCCTCAACTATTCATCTTTCATCTTCACTAAGTTGAGTCAATCAAACTACATGGTCTCTACATGTATAACATAGGCAAGGCTTATTTTTGATCAACCCTCAAGGCCCCTAGGATAGGTCTTTTAGGTTAGGTTCTTGGAAAACTCAAAAAATCTCAAAAACATCCAAATATTAGAAAATCCCTAAACATTGGAAAACATAGAAAACACAAAAACATTTAGATAATAGAAATCACAAAAACATTGGAAAACTTTCAAAAGACCTAAAAAACATTTAACATCTTAGAGAAAGTCCCCAAAACAACCTCAAATAATCAAAAACCCTAAACATTCACATGAACAACTCAAAAAAGACCAAAATCAACCTTAAAACATTTTCAAAATACCAGAAAACATTGAAATATTCCAAAAAACCCCAAAACCACCCATCCCATTTTTCTTTCACCTATAATAAACATTCACCTATAATAAATCGATTGTTACCCTCAAGCTTTGGCAAATCAAATAGAAAGCAAGCATAGCAAGTCATAAAGTGAGAACTTAAGTGTCAAAATCTCAATTCTAGATCATAGGTAAATGCATCAGTTAAGTTTATATCAACAACTTATCATAAAGCTCATCATCATCCTACATCAAACCCCTGATCAAAATTTCCTATGTTGTATCCTTCCTGTGATGGACATCAATATCAAAAATCACCCTAGCTATAATTAAACTGGCAAGAGATATAGATAACATTGACTATTTTCCTTTGGTCTTTTCTTTTGATTTATCTTAATGTCCCATTATGAGGACCTCTCGATGATGTATGAAATTATTTAATGTCAAAGGAATGGGGCATTGATCATTATTTTTTGTTTGTTGTGATTGTGGGCATTCTTGTAAAATAATCTTGGTGCATACTTTCTTAGTTGTGTGTAGGAAGGTTGTTTGGAGTACATTTTGACTATTGTGTATGCTTTGGTCCAATATATTTTAAGCTTCTAACTTACATTCCAACGAGGTTTCGTATGTCAAGGTGTGAACAAGAACTATCCTATCTATTTGTAAAGTTAAAGTCCATTACAATAGATACAATGTCATCCTAGTTATCAATACCTTGACGCATCATGTCTATGTGTTATATCACACACTACGAAATGACAAAAAATTCCAATCCCAAGATATGAGAAAATTAGCATCATCATTATCATGATGCATTTCTCACCATCATCTCTAATAAAGTGACAATGGATCATAGACTTGTTGGATCTTTTGAATCAATCATCAATATCAATGGTCAAATCATCTTGTTTCTTCTACCTTCTTTCCGTGCTAACCTGGTATCATGATAGTCAACAAAAAAATTATCAATACATCCATCCTGCATCCACAAATCATCAACATACATACATCTTGCATCATCATAGCATAATCATGGTATACAATAATATAGGAAACATACATCCCACATCATCATTATCAATTAAGTTGTGACGAATAATATAGATTTATTATTCTAACCGTCTTAAATCGTTGCATCACATATCATAAAAAATGCATCGAATTATCATATCATACGCATGAACATCTGTATTATACATCCATAAATCATCATAAAAATACATAAGAAAATACACAGAAGAAATACATCCATATCGTTTGCATAAACATAACATCTACATATCTTATCATCCATCCATAACATGTCATGAAAACATACTGAAAAAGAAGCACATCCATACATTCATAAAGCATGAAATAAATTTAACACATCACATTATAAATATGTATCATCTCATATATATCAAAAATCGGTAACTATCATGGTATATCTGATTTAGGTATTTATATCAATCAAAAATATAATATTCATGAGACTATCAAAAAGGATCCGATGAATTTATATATGTGTAAAGAATCGAACAATAATAAAAAAAGTGTCGCTGTACAAGTAGGCTAGCCCTTATGGTTGCTACACTCACCAGGTTGTCTCTCTAGCTAATCCTCAACCTTGGGATGTGCCCTACTCCTCTACAAATAATCTAGCTATCTAAGCATCTATGTGACATCCCTATGATAATGCATTTGATAATAGGCCACCTCAGTCATGGCCTCTTTGTACAATCTGGAAGATACTGTCCACCCCTAGGCTACAGATATCATGGTCTCTATCTATTGACATCGCCCGACCTCCTATGCTAACTGCATGTTAGCAGTCTGCCTGAGCTAACACTCCTAGTCCCTCTCTATTGTCAAGGCCACTATTTTTTTCCTATCCTAATCTCTCCCAATTGTAATAACCAAAATCTAATGTCCCACATGATCCCTCTCACCTTTAATAACATGTATCTACTATTATAGCTACTATATTTGAGCATCACGAGGACCTGACCTCGATGGTGGCTGCTATGGAGGCTACTGATCCACTTGGGGTGCACTTAGGACCAGTCATCCTATTGTTCCTGGCCATCTTGGCCATCCTATCCTCTACCCCATCCTCTGCCCTACCAATCATCAAGCTTCCCTCTACCTCTGCCTGCACCCCTACCTCTTGGTCTACCTCATACAAGTGCACTTGTTGGATCTTTTAATCGACAAGGGGTTGTGAACCATCCATTATAAGCAAGCATTGTCCATGCATTCGCCTCTCCCTAATCATATGCCCATGGTCGAGCAACCAACTATCAAAAGCCCTCGACAACCTCATGGGTTGGGATCATAGGTCCCCATACTGCTATCTCCCATGTTGACCTAGTGAAGATGGCAATGTATGCATGATATGGCCTATCTTTATTGTCACAATTTTTTTTGGCAACCCTATCAGGTAGTTATCTCTCAATAATGATATGCTCTCGACCCTAAATAATACATTTCAATCAAGCGAAGAAAAGGTGCTACACATCATTGTACCATGTTGGCATCTAAAGCCAGGGTCACCATCTGAAAACTATCATATCATTAATGACCCTGCACTAGTAAGGAATACCAAGTTGCCCAGTATGATGTAAAGTAATGGTACCCCTATACCTCCATACAACAGGTTCATCTAGCTCTACATACGCCATCTAAAAAATTATTCAGAGCACAAAGATGTGCTCCCAGGCCCAAATATGAAGTAGAGTGACTCTTGTGCCAATAACCTTGCCATCATAGTATACAAAATTGTGCATATCATGGTATAAGAAGGCCAACATTACTAGACCCCATGCATACTGAGTCCTCTAGAAAATAATCCTGTGCCAAGCCAAGCCCCATTCTAGATTGAATCCTCTACTTCATTGATCTGGAGCAACCAAGCATGAGATAATTGCTATAATAATTAATCTAAAAGTAGACACCCGATCTTTGTACATCTCAAGGTCTATTTGGGAGGTAACCAAGATAATTTACTCTTGGTCCAACACCTCATGACAGGCATCATAGCCAGTGTCAACATCATATATTATGTTCTCACCATGTATCGACAAACGTAATATCTACCATACACCCTCTAGTGTCACTATCACCTCGTTAGTAGGTAAGTGGAAAAAAGACGTCTCAATGTGCCATCACTTGCATAGTGCTATCATCATTGCCAGATGTTCCCAGATGATAGGCATGTACGTAATGTACCACAGGCCAATCTCTCCCAAGTTCTCCTATTGCAACTCAGATAAATCACCATGTCTCGATAGAACAGTCAGTCGGTAATCATGGGACATCAAAGGCAAGATAACCTCCTACACCCACGAAGCGCACAACATCAAAATTTGAAAAATATGGCTAAGTTTGGAGTTTTTATCCCCCAAAATGATAATAATGTTGCTATTCATGATAACATCGCTATTCATGATAGTGTTGCTATAATTTAAATTCCAAACTATGATGCCCGAGGCATTTAAATTCTAAATCATATGTTGCATTACTAAACACATGTACGTCGCAATTTAAACTTTGGAAAATCCTAACCCTAATTTTCAAATCAAGAAATGTGTTCCTAAACACATATGCATCACTATTTACAATTTGAAACCCTAATTCTAAATTGTGAACTCCATCGTAATTCACATATGTGTCGCTAAAAATCAAATTAGTGTTGTTGATTCTAGAAATAGCGTCACTATAGAGCGATGTCGCCAAAGTTCAAATTTCAAAATGCATTAAATGCACCCAAAATTCAACTTTCAAATCATGTTTTGAATCACATACCGGTGGCCCTATGCCTAGAAGCCTTTGGTAGTCATGAACTCAATCAAAAATGTGTCAGGGGAGCACTCATTGCGCCATCTCATCCAAGGGTCAAAGCTCAATTTTCAAGAATCCTTAAGGTGTGAATGCACAAATGAATTGAAAGTGACCATTCATCACTTCTTTATGCCTACAATTTAGGTTTTTTGCCTTAATTTAACCTTGAAGCTAGGGCTTTTCATCATTTTTACCAAATTTTCCAAACAGAGCTTATTTTGCATCATTTTTTTCATGTTTTGCATGTTTTTTGCATCCTAGAGCCTTTTTGGACCCGCAAGGAAGCCTTTAACCTTTCTTGAGAAATTAACCCATAATTCAAAATTTTCACCCGATTTCTCTAGGGGGCAAGGAACCAACTTAATCCTTCTACTGAGGCATTTAAAAAATTAGAATTTTTTTATTTTTTGATTTAAGCAACAATTTTTTAATCCGAAGAGCGTCAGTCTTTGAACTGAAGCAATAGGTACCTCACTTCAAAGAGGGGAAAAATATAGACAATAAAAAATGTCTTAAGGGATATTATACACCCGAATCAGGTATACTAACATCATTTCATCTTGGAACCCATCCTATTTTCGCTTAATTAATCAAATTAGCCAGCCTAATTAATTAATTGCATCATTTGCATCTATTAACCTAATTAATTTAATCGGGTTAATTCACCCCTTTTCCTGCTAACATTTCATCTCATTAAATTAAATACATCAAACTATTTAATTGTAATCCTTAAATCTTCTTATTTAATTAAATAACCCTAAGTTATTTAATTAAATATCATCACCTTTTCCCCTTTCTTCATTAGATCAATCAATTTAATGAATATCATCTAATTCTTCTAATTCCCCTAATTGCATGATTAAACCTTTTTAATTAGAAATTATCTAATTAATCTATTTCCCCCCACTTGCAAGGGAATATTCCTCCTTTGCACATTCCTCAAAAAGGGAATATTCCCATTAAATATTCCTTTGCACAATTTAATTGTTTTAATTAACTAAATATCCTTTTCCCTCACCCATGAATTTTCCAAATAATATTCTTTTCTCCTCGCTCATTTGAGAAAAGGGAATATTCCTTTTTTCTAACAAACTCACTTAGCTTCATATGCAAGTTAACTCCAAACTCCTTGTGTAAGTTAACTTTTGACCTCTTGTACATGTCAAAAGTGTGTTTGTTTGAGGGAATGTGAACCCTTGATTAATTCTCATCTTGCATTTTCACCTATTGATGAGAATCCATGATCCATACCTCCAATCTCCTCCATCCTTGACCATTGATTAGCCTTTTTTATCTCAGCCCAATATTTCTCATTTGCTCTTCTATAAATAGATCACTATTTGGAGACAAATGTATCCATCTTTCAAAAAGAAAACTTATGCTATTGAAATCATTCACACTCACACTTATATTTAGCACACCTTTAGCATCTTGTAGTTCATTTTAATTACATTATTTAACTTTGAATTTCTATTAATGGATTCCATGATCACATTATACATCCATTTAGCTTGTTTATTAATTAGGGTTTGAATTTTTTAGCTTAGAATTCATTTAGGTTAGCTTAGCTTTTGCATATCTAGATCATTTTTAGTATAAAATCACATTATACTAGCTTTCATCAAGCTTGTTTAGGTTTAAATCATGTTTTCATACATATCTCCCGACCATTCCATCGATTTTCTTCAATAAAACTGACTAGGAAAAGCTCATTTATCCATGGGATTAGGAAAGGGTCATCGTTTCGCATCAATGTGACACCAATCTCACAACAGGATCAAGCATAATCAACCCATACTAATTCGTTCGATCACAATTACAAGCTCACAATAATTTTAGTAGAGTTTTACAATAATGGACTATTTACAATGAATAAATAATTAAATAAAAGTAAAAATGTTTTTTGGTTTTAAATGAGTTGAATGACTAGATTTTAACCATTATACTAATGCCTAATTTACTAAAACATAGAGTCTATTCTAAATGAAACTTTAATGCTTTTGTAAACTCAACTTTTATATGAGTTTGATATACTAGGCTCTTTCTTATAGAGATCAAACCCTCAAATGCCCTTTGATCTTAGAAATACAACTTCTACTTAATAATCCATAAAATATCCTAGAGTTTCATTTATCAACTTTGAAAGGTTTTCACATGGCATAGAATTTGCATAAAATGAAATGATTTTACTACACCCTTTAGATGAAAACTAACATAGCTCTAATATAAAAATAAAAAATGTTCATTTAGGGTTTCCTTGAATCCCATAAAACTAAAATAAATATGGAGATAAAATGCAAACAAGGTAGAAGTGATGTCTTATATTGATATTCATGAAAAAATAACATTGACATTACAAATTATATATAAACTAAAAATATGAGTTGTAGTCATATACATTAGTCAAAACATGAAATATAGATCAACATGGATTAGCTTACTAAAAAACGTGAACAAATACCAACTTGTTATAAGAGAAATGCATACCCATAAATAGATATGCCAATATAGCACACTATTGTGGGAAAAAAAGATATAGTCATTATACATCTACATAGAACACCCATGTTGTTAACATTATGAAATCTAGCCAAGGGTGCCCAAGATTTCAGGCAGCCAAAAGTTGAGAAAAAGCACCCCTGCTAGCCCAGGGTGCCCAAGATTTCAAGCACTCAAAAGTTCTTTTTGGGTTGGAAACTACAAATGATTTCTTTCCAGATTTGGGCATGCTTTCCAATGAGTCCAACATCTAGGTCATGGGATTTGTAAAATGCTTGAAAATGAAGATCCAATGGAAAACGAAGAAATTCAATTTAAATACTAACTCTAGTGGATAAAAGTGCCTCATCAAGCCAGGGGTGCCCAGGGTTTAGAACCATGAAAAGTTATTGTTAGGTTTACAAAACTGGTTACTCTTCTCAGAATTCTTTAGGATTTCCAATGAATCTATCAGCCTCTTCAACGAATTCATCAAACACCCAAAATTGCAGATCAAGTAGAAATGTCTCATAAAAGGGAAAAATTGTAAATCATGAGAATCATCAAAAAATGGCTAGCTCTAGAAAAGAAAAGTGACCTTGTAGGCCAAGGGATCATAAAATTTAAGGCATTCAAAACTAGTTTTTAGGGTTAGTCACTTCCAAGAGATTCATCCCAGATTTAGTCCAACTTTGCAGCAAATCAATCTACCAGCTCAGAGGACCTATCAAACACCGGCAATAAAAGATCAAACAAACATGGAAAAATGGTGGAGTTAGGAGCAGAAAAGTGCCTCTGTAGGTTAGGGGTGCCTAGGATTTTAGCAAACCAAATGTAGTTTTTGAGGTCTGTAACCTCTAAGAAGTTCATCTTAGATTTCTTCAGCATTTCCAATGAACACCGGATCTCCTGAGCAACCAAAATTATAGATCAAGCAAAAAATCCATCTAAGCATAAAAAACATTGAAAATTGAAAAGCATAAAAAATAGCTAACTCTGGTGAAGAAAAGTGCCCCTGCAAGTCAGGGGCACCCAAGATTTCAAGGGAGCAAATGCAATTTTAGGGTTTGGAACCTCTAGGAGATCCTTCCCAGTTTTGATCACGCTCTATAATGAGCTTGTCAATCAGTTAACAAGATTTGTAAAACATCCAAAAGAAAAGATCAAATGAAGGTGTTTCATCAAGGAAAAGTTGAAAATCTTGAAAAAATTTCTAACAATGCAAATTTGGATGCCTTTTCTTAAGGAGGTGTCCAAGTCAACTTGAGATTTTTTTTTGAAATATGTCTTCATGCTTTAACCACCGTTTTTTCTAGGGATTCTTCAAGTTCATAGATATTTTCACGTGATGACTCCTACATTTAGGATTTTTTTGAGTTAACTACTTTAAACTCCAAACTTTGCTTTAGAAGCATTTGGACATCTATTCTTTATTATTTTGTAGGTTAGCTTCAATGAGAAAATGCAAAATTTTCTTCTTCTCAACAACATTTGCAAGATCAAATGAAGGGCGTCTTCAAATTTCTTCATAGATTCGAGTTCAAGTTGCACAAAAGAACACTTTTCCATAATCCATTTTTTTAGGGCATCATTTTTCATAAACAAAAGATCATAGTTTTCAAATTCCATTGATTTGGGTCTATTACTTTTTCATTCTTCTCCAAGATTGGAAAATTCTTCGTCAACTTCTTCAACTTCCAATTTTCTAGGGTTTCTTACATGTTCAAGAATTTTTTACTTTTTTAGAAATCTGACAACCTGGGTTTATTCAACACAAAATTAGCTAGAAAACCCAAACCTCATATTTCTCAACGCTATTAGATTTCCACAATCCATATCATCAATGCTATAGATTTTTGTATTAGATTGTGTGTCAATTTTTCAAAAAACTCTATCTTTTTTAGGAACAACTTAGTTTTTCAAAAAAAATGATGATCTGGGTCTCTTCAACACACGAGCACCCACAAAACCCATATCTTTAATTTTTCCCAAAAATAACTGCTTTGCAACTTCTATTTTTGAGGGGTTCTTCACATGTTGTTGAAAAAACTAGTTTTCCAAAAAATGAATGATTTGGGTTTGTTCAAAATGACATTCTCTACAAAACCCATATCTCAGATTTTTCTCTAAAAATCTACCTTTTTTTTGAAGAAGATTCACAAAAATTGCCTCTGCTACCTCTACTACTACTTTTCAAAAAACTCTATCTTTTCCAGGAACAACTTAGTTTTTTGAAAAATGAATGATCTGGGTCTCTTCAGCACATGAGCACGTACAAAACCCATATCTACAATTTTTCCTAAAAATATTTGCTTTGCCACTTCTAATTTGAGGGGTTGAATGTTGGTGATGAAATCAATTTTTTGAAAAATGGACGATCTAGGTCTATTCAGAACGACATTCTCTACAAACCCCATATCTCAGATTTTTATCCAAAAATCTGCCCTTTTCCTAAAGAACATTCACAAAACTTATCTTTGTTACATCTAATTCTTCTACTTTTCAAAAGACTCTATATTTTTTAGGAACAACTTAGTTTTTAAAAAAATAGACAATCTGAGTCTCTTCGGCACATGAGCACCTACAAAACCCACATCTCCATTTTTTTCTCAAAAAAATTTGCTTCACAACTTCTATTTTTGAGGGGTTCTCGCATGTTGGTGAGAAAATCATTTTTTTGAAAAACAGATGACTTGGGCCTATTCAGAACGACATTCTCTACAAAACCCATATCTCAAAATTTTCTCCAAAAATCTACCCTTTTTTGAAAAAGATTTAAATTTTTTGCCTCTATTACCTCTACTACTTTTTAATAAAATCTATCTTTTTCAAGAACAACTTAGTTTTTTGAAAAATGGAGGATTTAGGTCTCTTCAGCAGATGAGCATCTACAAAACCCATATCTCTGATTTTTTCTCAAAAAAATTTCTTCGTAGCTTCTATTTTGAGGGGTTTTCAGAGTTTGTGAAAATATCAGTTTTTTGAAAAATGAGCAATTGGGGGTCTATTCAGAATGACATTATTTACAAAACCCATATCTTAGATTTTTCTCAAAAAATCTTCCCTTTTTCTAAAGAAGATTAAAACAATTTGCCCCTATTACCTCTTCTACTTCTACTTTTGAAAAACCTCTATCTTTTTTAGGAACAACTTAATTTTTTTTAAAACGAACGATTTGGGTCTCTTTAGCACACAAGCACCTACATAACCCCTATTTCCAACTTTTCCCGAAAAAAATTACTTTGTAGCTTCTATTTTGAAGGGTTCTTGCATGTTGGTGAAAAAATCATTTTTTTCAAAAAATGAATGATCTAGGTCTATTCAAAACAACATTCTCTACAAAACCCATATCTCAATTTTTTATCCAAAAATTGGCCCTTTTTGTGAAGAAGATTAAATTTTTTTTTAATTTGCTACCTCTAGTACTTCTACTTTTCAAAAAACTCTTATCTTTTTCAGGAACAACTTAGTTTTTTTTTAAATAGATGATTTGGGTCTCTTAATCACACAAGCACCTCCAAAACCCATATCTCTGATTTTTGTAGAAAAAAATTTCTCTGCCACTTCTATTTTTGAGGGGTTCTCGCATGTTGATGAAAAAATTAGTTTTTAAAAAAATGGACAATTTGGGTTATTCAAAACAACATTCTCTACAAAACCCATATCTCATATTTTTCTCCAAAAAATTGCCATTTTCTGAATAACATTCAAAAAAATTCCCTCTGCTACCTTTACTGGTTCCACTTTTCAAAAAACTTCTTTTTCAGGAACAATTTAGTTTCTTCTAAAAACAGACGATCTAGGTCTCTTCAGCACACAAGCACCTACAAAACCCACATCTCTAATTTTTCCTAAAAAAACTTGCCGCAACTTCTATTTTTGAGGGGTTCTCGCATGATGGTGAAAAATCAACTATTAAAAAAACGAACGATCTGGGCCTATTCAAAATGACATTCTCTACAAAACCCATATCTCAAATTTTTCTCCAAAAATCTGTCATTTTTTGAAGAAGATTCAAAAATATTGACTCTATTACTTGTATTGCTTCTACTTTTAGAAAAACTCTATCTTTTTCAGGAAAAACTTAGTTTTTCAAAAGATGGATGTTCTAGGTCTCTTCAGCACAGGACAATTTAGGTCTATTCAAAATGACATCCACTACAAAACCCATATCTCAGATTTTTCTCCAAAAGTCTGCCCTTTTCTGAAGAAGACTCAGAAAATTTGCCTCTATTTTCTCTTCTACTTCCACTTTTCAAAATCCTCTATCTTTTTTAAGAACAACTTAATTTTTCAAAAAATGAATTATTTGGGTTTCTTCAGCACACGAGCACCTACAAATCCCATATCTCTGATTTTTCTTGAAAAAAATTCCTTCATAGCATAGCTTTTATTTTTGAAGGGTTCTCGCATGTTGGTGAAAAAATTAGATTTTTGAAAAACAAACGATCTAGGTCTATTCAAAACGACATTCTCTAGAAAACCCATATCTTAGATTTTTATCCAAAAATCTACCCTTTTTGTGAAGAAGATTCAAAAAAATTGCCTTTGCTACCTCTACTGCTTCTACATTTCAGAAAGCTCTATCTTTTCCAAGAACAACTTATTTTTTTGAAAAATAGATGATTTGGGCCTCTTTAGCACACAAGCACCTACAAAACCCGTATCTTCGATTTTTCCAAAAAAATATTGTAACGCAACTTCAATTTTTGAGGGATTCTCGTACATTGATGAAAAGATAAGTTTTTCAAAAAATGGACGATTTAGGTTTATTTAGAAAGACATTCTCTACAAGACCCATATCTAAGACTTTTCTCCAAAGATCTGCCCTTTTTCTTAATAACATTCAAAAAAATTGCCTCTGCTACATTTACTGGTTCTACTTTTCAAAATGCTTCTTTTTCAAGATGAACTTAATTTTTCAGAAAATAGACAATCTAGGTTTCTTCAGCACACAAGCACCTACAAAACCCATATCTCTGATTTTTCCCAAAGAATTTGTTTCACAACTTCTATTTTTGAGGAGTTCTTGCATGTTGGTGGAAAACTCAAATTTTCAAAAAATGGATGATCAGGGCCTATTTAGAACGACATTCTCTACAAAACCCATAGATCAAAATTTTTTACAAAAATCTGCCATTTTTTTGAGGAAGATTCAAAAAAATTGTTTGTGTTACTTGTACTGCTTATACTTTTAAAAAAGCTCTATTTTTTTAGGAAAAACTTAGTTTTTTGAAAAACGAACGATCTGGGTCTCTTCAGCACAAGAGCACCTACAAAACCAATATCTTCAATTTTTCCTACAAAAATTTACTTCGCAACTTCTATTTTGAGGGGTTTTCACATATTGAAAAGAATCATTTTTCAAAAAATGGACGATTTGGGTCTATTCAGAACAACGTTCTCTACAAAACCCATATATCAAATTATTCTCGAAAAATCTACCTTTTTTAGAAGATTCAAAATTTTTGCCTTTGTTACCTCTTCTACTTCTACTTTTCAAAAAACTCTATCTTTTTTAGGAACAACTTAGTTTTTTGTAAAATGAATGATCTAGGTCTCATTAGCACAGGAGTGCTTACAAAACCCATATCTCCTATTTTTGCAAAAAGGATTTGCTCCACAACTTCTATTTTTTAAGGGTTCTCGCATGTTGGTGAAAAAATTAGTTTTTCAAAAAATGAATGATCTAGGTTTATTCAGAATGACATTCTCTACAAAACCCATATCTCAAATTTTTTCTCCAAAAAATTACACTTTTTTTTTTAAAAAGATTCAAAAAATTTGTCACCTCTACTACTTCTACTTTTCAAAAACCTCTATCTTTTTCAGGAACAACTTAGTTTCGCAAAAAATGGATGATCTAGGTCTCTAACTCACAAGAACCTACATATCTCCGATTTTTCTTGAAAATTTACATTACAAATTATATTCTTGAGGGATTCTCGCATGGTGCTGAAAAAATTAGTTTTTCGAAAAATGGACGCTCTAGATCTATTCAGAACGACATTCTCTACAAACCCGTATCTCAAATTTTTATCCAAAAATTAACCCTTTTTTTCTGGAAAAGATTCAAAAAAATTTCCTCTACTACCTTTACTGCTTCTACTTTTTAAAAAATTCATCTCTTTCAAGAACAACTTAGTTTTTCGAAAAACAAAAATCTAGGTCTCTTCAGCACATGAGCACCTAAAAAGCCCATATCTTTGATTTTTACCAAAAAATTTGCTTCACAACTTCTATTTTTGAGGGTTTCTCCCATGTTGGTGAAAAAATTAATTTTTTCAAAAAACAAACGATTTCGGTCTATTTAGAATGACATTCTCTACAAAACCCATACGTCAGATTTTTCTCCAGAAATGTACCCTTTTTCTAAAGATTAAAAAATAAATTCGTTGCTACCTCTATTACTTCTACTTTTCAAAAAACTCTTATCTTTTTAATGAACAACTTAGTTTTTCGAAAAATGGATGATTTGGGTCTCTTCAGCAAACAAGCTATACTACAAAACCCATATCTCTATTTTTTCTCGAAAAAATTAGTTTTTCAAAAATGAACGATTTGGGTATATTCAGATTGACATTCTCTACAAAACCCATATCTCATATTTTTCTCCAAAAATCTGCCCTTTTTCTAAAGAAGATTCAAAACATTTGCCTATGTTACCTCTATGGCTTCTATTTTTTAAAAAACTCTATCTTTTTCAGGAACAACTTAGTTTTTCGAAAAGTGGACGATCTGAGTCTCTTCAACACACGACCACCTACAAAACCCATATCTCTGATTTTTCGTGAAAAAATTACTTCACAACTTCTATTTTTGAGGGGTTGTCGCATGTTGGTGAAAAAATCAATTTTTGAAAAAATGGATGATCTAGGTCTATTCAAAATGACATTCTCTAGAAAACCCATATCTCATATTTTTCTCCAAAACTATACCCTTTTTTCTAAAGGGGATTCAAAAAAATTGCCTTGTTAACCTCTACTACTTGTACTTTTCAATAAACTCTATTTTTTTCAAGAGCAACTTATTTTTTCAAAAAGTGGATGAACTGGGTCTCTTTAGCACACAAGCACCTACAAAACCCATATCTTTGATTTTTCCAAAAAAAATTGTTTCATAGATTCTATATTTGGGGGTTCTTGCATGTTGGTGAAAAATCAGTTTTTCGAAAAATGAACAATCTGGGTTTACTTAGAATGACATTCTCTACAAAACACATTTCTTAGATTTTTCATAAGAAGATTAAATTTTTTTTGCCTTTGTTACCTCTACTGCTTCTACTTTTGAAAAAAATCTATTTTTCAAGAACAACTTGTTTTTTGAAAAAATGGGCAATCTGGGTGTCTTTAGCATAGGAGCACCTGCAAAACCCATATCTTTGATTTTTCTAAAAACAATTATTTTGTAGATTCTATTTTTGAGCTATTCTTGCATGTTGGTGAAAATTCAGTTTTTCAAAAAACAGATGATCTGGGTGTACTCAAAACGACATTCTCTACAAAACCCATTTCTCAGATTTTTCTTAAGAGTTCAGATTAATTTTTTTTGCCTTTCTTACTACCTCTACTCCTACTTTTCAAAAAAAATTGTAACCCCTACTGCTTCTACTTAAGAAAAATCTATCTTTTTCAAGGGACGATTTGGGTCTACTTAGAACGACATTCTCGACAAAAACCATTTCTTAGACTTTTCTTAAGAATATTCAAAAAAATTGCCTTTGTTACCTCTACTGCTTCTACTTATGAAAAAAATCTATCTTATTTAAGAACAACTTATTTTTTCAAAAAATGGACGATTTGGGTCTCTTTAGCTCACGAGCACCTACAAAACCCATATCTTTGATTTTTTCCCAATTTTTTTTTCATAGATTCTATTTTTGAGGGGTTATTGCATGTTGGTGAAAAATCAATTTTTTGAAAAACAAACAAATCTGGGTCTACTCAGAACGACATTCTCTACAAAACCCATTTCTCATATTTTTCTTTAGAAGATTCAAAATATTTGCCTCTATTACCTCTATAGTTTCAACTTTTCAGAAAAATAAATCTTTTTCAAGAACGACTTATGTTTTAAAAAAAGAGATGATCTGGGTCTCTTTAGCACATGAGCACCTGCAAAACCCATATCTTTGATTTTTCCCAAAAAAATTGTTTTGTAGATTCTATTTTTGAGGGGTTCTTGCATGTTGGTGAAAAATGAGTTTTTCAAAAAATGGACGATCTGGGTGTACTCAAAGCAACATTCTCTATGAAACCCATTTCTCAATTTTTTTCTTAAAAAGATTCAAATTTTTTTCCTCTATTACCTCTACTACTTCTACTTTTCAAACAAATCTATCTTATTCAAAAAGAACTTATTTTTTCAAAAAGACGGACAATTTGGGTCTCTTTAGCACACGAGCACCTACAAAGCCCATATCTTTGATTTTTCCAAAAAAAATAATTCATAGATTGTATTTTTGGGGGTTCCTGCATTTTGCTGAAAATCAGTTTTTCGAAAAATGGATGATTTGGGTCTACTCAGAATGACATTCTCTACAAAACCCATTTCTTTGATTTTTCTTAAGAAGATTCAAAAAAAAATCCTATGTTACCTCTACTACTTCTACTTTTGAAAAAAATCTATCTTTTTCAATAACATCTTTTGGAAAAATGGACAATCTAGGTCTCTTTAGCACATGAGGACCTACAAAACCCATATCTTCGATTTAAAAAAAAAAAATTGTTTCATAGATTCTATTTTTGAGGGGTTTTAGCATGTTGGTGAAAAATCAGTTTTTCGAAAATCGGATGATCTGGGTCTACTCAGAACAACATTCTCTACAAAACCAATTTCTCATATTTTTATTAAGAATACTGAAATTTTTTGCCTCTGTTACCTCTACTACTTCTACTTTTCAAAAAAATCAATCTTTTTCAATAACAACTTTTTTTTTTCAAAGTCGACAATCTGGATCTCTTTAGCACACAAGCACCTACGAAACCCATATCTTTGATTTTTCCCAAAAAAAATATTTTTTAGATTCTATTTTTGAGGGGTTCTTGCATGTTGGTGAAAAATTAGTTTTTAAAAAATGGACGATTTGGATTTACTCAGAATGACATTCTTTGCAAAACCCATTTATTAGATTTTTCTTAAGAAGATTCAAAAAAATTGCCTCTGTAACCTCTAGTACTACTTTTCAAAAAAATCTATCTTATTCAAGAACAACTTATTTTTTCAAAAAATAGACCATTTGGATCTCTTTAACACACAAGCAGCTACAAAACCCATATCTTCGATTTTTCGTAAAAAAAATGTTTCCTAGATTCTATTTTTGAGTGTTCGTGCATGTTGGTGAAAAATTAGTTTTCCAAAAATCGGAAGATCAGGGTCTACACAGAATGACATTCTCTACAAAACCCATTTCTCAGATTTTTCTTAAGAATATTCAAAAAATTAGCCTATGTTACCTCTATTGCTTCTACTTTTGAAAAAAATCTATCTCTTTCAATAACAACATTTTCAAAAAATGGATGATCTGGGTTTCTTTAGCACATGAGCACCTACAAAACCCATATCTTCGATTTTTCCCAAAAATATTGTTTCGTAGATTCTATTTTTGGGGGGGTTCTTGCCTGCTGGTGAAAAATCAGTTTTTCAAAAAATAGATGATCTAGGTTTACTCAGAACGACAATCTCTACAAAACCCATTTCTCAAATTTTCTTAAGATGATTCAAAAAATTTACCTCTACCTCTACTGCTTCTACTTTTGATAAAAGTATATCTTTTTCAAAAACAATTTTTTTTTTCAAAAACCGGACCCATCACCATTTGAGTATCAAATCCCGTTAAGATATTTAATACATTGCTTAAAAGGAATCCTACTTGTTCCCTGTTCTTTGGGGACCGTTTGGTAGTCGTATTGCTGAACACTTTGAAGTAATGCATCATTTTCCAAATAGAATCTAATAAAAAACTTATTGGAATTTACTTTGAAGACTTTCTGCAATTCTTCATTCTTGATACATGCTAAGAAAGGCTCTTCCCATGGCTTAACTGTAATCGACACCCTATAATTTGTCACTTGAAACTCCTTAAGCTCCATTAAACTATAATTTACTAGAGACAACACTCTATTCTGCAAATCCACTAAATTTTTGATAAGCGAAAATGAAACAAGTCAAGCTATATTTAAAGGCGAGCTTGCCATGCTTTTCATTTGAATGTCTATCATACAACTCGGCAGGATAGGCAAGTCGGCATTGTTCAACCATGGTCCACCTTCAAGACCATTGACAAGACCAAAACTATTGACGAGAGACTAGAAAGTCCCATGACCTTTAGTTCAAATGCAGTTTGAAACACCTCATCGGCAGGAGTGACACCGATGATCAACTAGAATAGACTCATCGACAAAAAAACGTTCATTAGAAGAAGTTCAAAATGTCTCATCGAAGTTCCATGTCTCCCCGATGACTGAAGCTGGACGACCTTTCCTTGGATCGGCAAGAGTAACACCTACAATCAATAGCCATCAACAAGACCACTGAAAAGCGGTATAACATTCTCAGGTCCAACTAAAGGCCAATGTTACCTTGATGCCACTGAGATTGGTAAGACTCTCCCTGACGAAACTTCTTGGCCAAACTACTAATGTCGATGAGAGATAGAGAGCTTACACAGATAATTCAAGGTCACATCAATTACTTCCAATAGATTCACTTCAGCAAGACTAGTCACTTGCTACACCGATCTGATCACTCTCGACCTTTAGAAATAAAATGCTCAACGAAAAAAAAATTTGACACAATTTCCTGAGAATAGGATCTTACAAGGATGACACGCATGGAAAGTCTCAAAATTTAAAATGGCTCCTAAGCTTCCTGTAATCATATGGATTAGAATGCCAGATTTATACTAATTTCAGCATCGACACCGTTGGCATGACCAACACTATCAGTGAGAGATAGGGAAGTCCCATCGAATTCCCAAGTCACCCCGATGTCCCAAAGGAACCATCACAACCATGAGCATTGGCAAGAGTATCACTGACATCAACCAAACTATCTTATCGACAAGACAACAAGCATTGGAGATAGTCTAAAATGTTTCACCAAGGTCCCAAGTCATCCAGAAGACGTTTAGTTCAAATACAGTTCGAAACACCTCATTGGCAGGAGTCACACCGATGTTCAATTAGAATAGACTCATCGGCAAAACAAAATGCATCGGAAGAAGTTCAAAATGTCTCATCGAAGTTCCATGTCTCCTTGATGACCTAAGCTAGGTGACCTTTGCTTAGATTGGCAAGAGTCACAATGACGAACAATAGCCATCAGCAAGACCACCGAAAGCGGTATAACATTCTCAGGTCCAATCGAAGGCCAATGTTGCCTCGATGCCACTAAGATTTGTAAGACTCTCCCCGATGAAACTTCTTAGCCAGAATTCTAACGTTGCTGAGAGATAAAGAGCTCACACTAATCATTCAAGGTCACACCGATGACTTCCTTCAGATTCGCTTCGGTAAGACCAGTCACTTGTCACACCGATCCGATCACTCAGAACTTTTAGAAACAAAATGCTCATCAACAAAACATTTGACAATTTCTTGAGAAAAGGATCTTACAAGGATGACACACATGGAGTGTCTCAAAATTTAAAATGGCTGCTAAGTTTCCTGTAATCGTATGGATTAGAATGCCAGCTTTGTACTAATTTCAGCATCGACACATGTTAGCAGCTTTCATCTGTAATCATTAAAAAATATCCCTGTAAAAAGAGTCTTCATTGATAACTCGACTTTGGCTAAATTTGAATACCTTTCGATGTTCAAACTAAATACAAATTTAGGATTTCCATTACAAACAAATATCTAGACTTAATCCATGCATGTCATCCTTGAAAAATTTGATGAACGTTTTTTATTAAATGTGCCCTATCAAAGTTCTCCAACTCAAATGAGTGGATAATGTACCTTTGTGCCACATTAAACTTGATTTACAACATGTGTTTGAATTTCCAATTGAGAACCCTGCACTTTACATGATAAAACATTACTAGCACATGGAATCTATTTAAACATGTTTGTTGCAATTGTTCGACGTATGCATACACTAGAAAAAATTACTTTTTTCTTTTCACTATGCAAAGATAACTTTGAATATTTATCTATACATCCTTAGCATCTTGCTTTATTAATTCAAGCAATTAAGGGAAAGCATTCAAAGCACTCAAATCATTAGTTGCCCTAATCTTTGTTTTATCACTTCCTAACCCTACTAAGAAGTCTGCTACCCTATTCCCTTCTCTGTAAGTGTGTGAAATGACTGAAGATTCAAGTTTATCTAATAATGATCATGCTTTATTTAGCACATAAGTTGTGAAATTTCCTTTCCCTAAATGCATTGATGGTTATCAATGAGTCCCCTTCTATGTGGAGCTTTGAAAACCCCAATTGGATTGCCAATTCAAAACCCAAAAAGAAAGCTTGAGCATCTGCTAATCTGGAGGATCTTCACCAAAAATTTAATTTTCTCAATTTTCTCCAGAAATGACATCATCAAAAAGAGCCCAGAATTCTAACTCCAATGCAACTCGAATAGAGTCAAACGGAGTTACTGAGCCGAAGTTATGCTCAATCAAACCTTGGTCAACTCAGGGCTCAAGTTAGTGGAAAAGGTCAAAATTCAAAGTCACCAAAAGTGGTCAACACTAGTCTCATCACGAAGGGCTTGTTAAGATCTTTCCAATGATGTTCATTTCATGCAAAATGAAGGTCATACACTCAAGATACGGATGGTCAAAGTTTATAGTTGACCAATGACATCAACATGCAATCAGCATGCTCAGTCAGCAAAATGGACCTATGTACATTGACACGGTGCATCGTCCTTGTGTGACACGTGGCCTCGTCAAAATCCCTACTATCTATCGACACGTGGCACTCTCCTGTTGCGACACGTGGCTCCATCAAAATCCCTACTATCCATCGACACATGGCACCCTCTTGGTGTGACACATGGCTCTGTCTACACATGGCACCCACCTATTGTGACACATGGATCTGTCGAAATCCCTTCTATCCATCGATATGTGGCACCCTCCTAGTGTGATTTGTGGCTTCATCGACATGTGGCACCCACCTAGTGCGACACGTGGATCCGTCAACATTTGGCACCCTCCTAGTGTGACAGGTGGTTCCATCGAAATATCTTCTATCCATCGACATGTGGCACCCTCCTGGTGCAACACGTGGCTCCATTGACATCCCTTCTATGGAAATCAGTTCAACATCATATATATTTTTATTAATAGTAAGACTTTACAGCCCACATGGGGCTTGAACCCACAACCATCGGGGAGCAAACTAGAGGCCTTGACCACTACAACACGTGAAACTTGCTTCACTATGTATGATCGACAGTTTGTTTTCTTCCATTCATATTTAGAATTGGTTTAAAAATGTGAGGCCGACAGGAGTTGAACCCACATCGGTCGGATAGCAAAATACATTACAACCAGCATGCCATCGAATCGATTTAGAATATGTGTGGCACGGGTTTTTAATAACCCATGAACAAACCGAATTCTTAACAAATAAACTACTAATGGTTATAGGGGAATATTTGAAAATCATTTGGTCGAAGATCAAATTGAGTAAGTTTTTTGTAAAAAAAGGTGGGTAGCTTAGGAGTTTGGGAAGTGGTGACTTAGAGAGAATTATTCTTGGTGAAATTTTTCTCAAATTATGTGCTTTCAAGGAGATTGTTCCTATGCACTTTGGAGGAGTTTTTCAAATTTCTTGGAAACTAGGGAGAAACCATGTTGGAGTTATGTAATGATTTTCTGGTGAATTAATCGGATCGGTCCACTCATTTGAGAAGGGCATGGAGACAGTCATTTTTATGGAAAACTCCGTTATCAACTCTGTTTGCATTTCTCTCTTCTCTCTTATTTTGAATTTCATCACTTTGTTATTTACATTTATTTAATTAAGGTTCGTGTGTTAATTTTGTTTGTAAAGCTTGAAGCAATCGTTATAATCGTTAAAGCATTCAAATAGCAATTGTCATAGATCCTAGATTACATCATCTACACAATTGTTTGTTCCATTTTGTAAATGAAAAGAAGAGGCTGCCAATACTACCCCTGATGCATTTTTGATGCAGATTCTTGCTCTTGAGGAGCTTGGGTTACTTTTAGATGCCCCATCGAAATTTAAGTTTACTAAATCCCTTTGAGGTGGGAGCCATTTCACTGATGCTCTATCTACCTTTGTGATGCTATTTTTGAAAAGTTTTCCATCAAAAAGCAATTTGATGTCTTTCCAATTTTTCAAAATAGAACTATCCCAATTTGTAAAAGGTGAATTAATGAATTTCTCTTTCTGGACACATGAGTTAACCCCCTCTGATATTGCATTTTCTATCTTCAAAAAAAGCAACTCTATTGGAGATTTTATTTTCCTGAAAATTCTCATGTTTCGTTCCCACCAGAGGTTCCATAGTACAAGTGTCAGGATGAACAATCTTCCATTTGACAAGACAATCATTAGTTAAAATTCTTTTTTGTAATGCAAGCCATGCAAAGCTTCCCACTTTCAGAAGGACTTTATTATTCCAACAAAAGGAAAATACACATTGAGGTTCAATAGAATATTTAGATTGTGCTAATACTACATATCCTTCCTTCACAAAGTATGAGCCTACTTTTGATGTTTCCCATAATATTCTATCTGGTTTTCAAGATAAGTAAACTTTTCTTTCCTTCATGCTCTTACAGAAAAGATTAGACTGTTAAGTTCTTAATAAACTACTAGAGGGATTTTTCCAGACTATTTTACCCGTCAAAGGGCTTGATGACTGAATATAATCTAGAAAATTTTCACCCCAAGCTTGAGATAAAATTGTTCTTACCTCTTGAAGATCCTAATTTGTTGATAAAGGAGGCTTCCCATTCCATGAATCTACCCAAAACTTTACACTTCTCCCATCATTTACCTCTCGAGATGAAAATTTCATGATGAGGCTTCTACTATTTGTGATGAAGTTCCAAATGGAAAATCCCTTTGGGGGGTCTTCCACTGTAAGTATTCTTGTTGGAATTTCATTATCTAAAAATTTGGCTTGCAATATTTCTGACCATTTGGCATCTAGATTAGTGTACGTTTTCGATGCAAGTTTGGCCCCGAATGCTTTTTTTTTCTCCAATTGAGATTTTGAATACCTGCCTCTCCTTGTTTCTTTCCTTTTGCCAAGCCTGAAAGGAGATTAGGGTTATCTTTTTTCGTTCATCAATATTACCTTTCCAGAGAAAGGATCTCATTATCTTCTCTATTTCAGAGAAAACAGAGGCAAGAGCTTTAAGGACCGCTAAAAAGTAGTTAGGAGTTGAAGATAAAACTAATTTGATTAAGAGAATTCTTCCTGAAAGTGACAACCACCTAGCTTTCCAAATTAGAATTCTTGACTTGAGTCCATCAATAACCTTATCCCAGTAGAAAGCTTTATTTGACCCTTTCAAGAAAGGGATCCCCAAGTAGGAACAAGGCAATTTTGCTTCCTAAAAGCCTAATATTTTGACTATTTGAGGGATTCTTGCATGTTGGTAAAAAATCAGTTATTTGAAACACAAATGATATGGGTTTACTATCAATGACTTTCTCTACAAAACACATTTCTTAGATTCTTCTTAAGAAGATTCAAAAAAATTGCCTCTGTTACCTCTACCACTTCAACTTTTTTAAAAATCTCTTTTTCAAGAACAACTCACTTTTTCAAAAAGTGGATGATTTGGTTCTCTTCAGCACAAGAGCACCTACAAAACCCATATCTTCATTTTTTCCCAAAAAAAATTGTTTTGTAGATTCTATTTTTTAGGGTTCTTGCATATTGGTGAAAAATCAGTTTTCTGAAAATGAACGATCTGGGTCTACTCAGAATGACATTCTCTACAAAACCCATTTCTTAGATATTTTTAAGAAGATTCAAAAAAATTGCCTCTTTTACTTCTACTTTCCAAAAAAATCTCTTTTTCAAATACAACTTATTTTTTTTTTAAATGGATAATCTAGGTCTCTTTATCACACGAGCACCTAGAAAACCCATATCTTCGATTTTTCCCAAAAAAAATTGTCTCGTAGATTCTATTTTTTAGGGGTAAGAACATGGCGAGAATTTAGTTTTTCAAAAAACAGATGATCTGGGTCGGTCTTAGAATGAATATTCTACAAAACCCATTTCTCATATTTTTCTTAAGTAGATTAAAAAAAAGCCCTGTGTTACTTCTACTACTACTTTTCAAAAAAAAATCCCTTTCAAGAACAACTTATTTTTTCAAAAAATGGACAATCTAGGTCTCTTTAGCACACGAGCACCTACAAAACCCATATCATCAATTTTTTCAAAACAGAATTGTTTCACACATTCTATTTTTGGGGGTTCTTGCATGTTGGTGACAAATCAATTTTTAGAAAAATGGACGATCTGGGTCTACTTAGAATGAAATTCTCTACAAAACCCATTTCTCAGATTTTTCGTAAGAAGATTCAAAATTTTTGCCTTTGTTACCTCTACTACTTTTGAAACAAAACTCGTTTTTCAAGTACAACTTATTTTTTCAAAAAATGGACGATTTGGGTCTCTTTAGCACACAAGCACCTACAAAACCCATATCTTCAATTTTTCAAAAAAAAGTTGTTTCGTAGATTATATTTTTGAGGGGTTTTTGCATATTGGTGAAAAATCAGCTTTTCGAAAAACGGATGATCTAGGTTTACTAAAAACGAAATTCTCTTAAAAACCGATTTCTCAAACTTTTCTTAAGAATACTAAAAAAATTTGCCTCTAGTATCTCTATTGATTCTACTTTTCAAGAAAATCTATATTTTTCAAGAACAACTTATGTTTTCAAAAAATGGACGATGTGATCTCTTTAGCACACGAGCACCTACAAAACACATATCTTTGATTTTCCTACAAAAAATAGTTTTGTTGATTTTATTTTTGAGGGGTTCTTGCATATTGGTGAAAAATCAATTTTCCGAAAAATGAACGATTTGGGTTCACTCAAAACGACATTCTCTACAAAATCCATTTCTTAGATTTTTCTTAAGAAGATTCAAAAAATTTTCCTTTGTTACCTCTATTGCTTCTACTTTTCAAAAAAATATATTTTTCAAGAACAACTTATTTTTTCAGAGAATGGACGATCTATGTCTCTTAAGCATAGGAACACCTACAAAACCCATATATCTTAAATTTTTCCCAAAAAAAATGTTCCGTAGATTCTATTTTTGAGGGGTTCTTGCATGTTGGTAAAAAATCAATTTTTGAAAAAATGGATGATTTGGGTCTACTTAGAACGACATTCTCTACAAAACCCATTTCTCAAATTTTTGTTAAGAAGATTCAAAAAAATTGCCTTGATTACCTCTACAACTACTTTTTTTAAAATCACTTTTTCAAGAACAACTTTTTTTCTTCAAAAAACAAACGATCTAGGTCTCTTTAGCACATGAGCACCTGCAAAACCCATATCTTCGATTTTTCCAAAAACATTGTTTTGTAGATTCTATTTTTGAGGAGTTCTTGCATGTTGGTGAAAAATAACTTTTTTGAAACACGGACGATCTGGGTCTACTCAGAATGACATTCTCTACAAAACCCATTTCTTTGATTTTTCTTAAGAATATTCAAAACAATTACCTTTCTTACCTCTATGCTTCTACTTTTGAAACAAAATCTCTTTACAAACTTATTCTTTCAAAAAATGGACGATTTGGGTCTCTTTAGCACACGAGCACCTACAAAACCCAGGATCTTCGATTTTCCCAAAAAAAATTGTTTCGTAAATTATATTTTTAAGGCGTTGAATGTTGGTGAAAAATTAGTATTTAAAAAAATGGACGATCTGGGTATACTCAGAACGACATTCTCCACAAAACGCATTTCTTAGATTTTTCATAACAAGATTCAATTTTTTTTCCTTTGTTACCTCTACTACTACTTTTCAAAAAAATCTATCTTATTCAAGAACAACTTATTTTTTGAAAAAAAGGATGATCTGGGTCTCTTTAGCACACGAGCACCTGCAAAACCCATATCTTTGATTTTTCCAAAAAAAAAATGGTTTCGTAGATTCTATTTTTGAGGGGGTTTTACATGTTGAAAAATCAGTTTTTCGAAAAATGGATGATCTGGGTCTACTCAGAAACAATTTCTACTTTTCAAACGAATCTATATCTTTTTCAAGAACAACTTATTTTTTAAAAAAATGGACGATCTGAGTCTCTTTATGACATGAGCACCTACAAAACCCATATCTGTGATTTTTCCCAAAAAAAATTGTTTCGTAGATTCTATTTTTGAGGGGTTCTTGCATGGTGAAAATTCTTTTTTTTCAAAACGGACGATTTGGGTATACTCAGAACGACATTCTCTACAAAACCCATTTCTTAAATTTTTTTAAAAAAGATTAAAAAAATTTGCCTTTGTTACCTCTATTGCTTCTACTTTTCAAAAAAATCTATCCTATTCAACAACTTATTTTTTCAAAAAATGGATGATCTAGGTCTCTTTACCACACGACCACCTACAAAACCCATATCTTTGATTTTTCCCAAAACAAATTATTTCATAGATTCTATTTTTGAGTGTTCTTGCATGTTGGTGAAAAATCAGTTTTCCGAAAAAAGGACGATCTAGGTGTACTCAGAATGACATTCTCTAAAAAGACCATTTCTTAGATATTTTTTAAAAACATTCAAAAAAAATTCTCCTATTACCTCTATTGCTTCTACTTTTCAAAAAAAATTGTAACCTCAACTGCTTCTACTTTAAAAAAAATCTCTTTTGAAGAACAACTTATTTTTTATTAAACGGATGATCTAGGTCTCTTTAGCACACGAGCACCTAGAAAATCCATATCTTCGAGTTTTCAAAAAAAAAAAAATTCGTAGATTCTAATTTTGAGGGGTTCTTGCATGTTGGTGAAAAATCAGTTTTTAAAAAAATGGATGATCTAGGTCTACTCAGAACGTCATTCTCTACAAAACAAAATTTCTCAAATTTTTCTTAAAAAGATTCAAAAACTTTACCTCTACCTCTACTTCTTCTACTTTAGAAAAAAATCTAATTCAATAACAAATTATTTTTTCAAAAAATGGACGAACTGGGTATCTTTAGCACACAAGCACCTACAAAACCCATATCTTCGATTTTTCCCAAAAAATCATTCGTAGATTCTAATTTTGATGGGTTGTTGCATGTTGGCGAAAAAACAATTTTTCAAAAAATGGATGATCTGGGTTTACTTAGAATGACATTCTCTACAAAATCCATTTCTTAGATTTTTCTTTTGAAGATTCAAAAAATTTGCATTTGTTACCTCTACTATTCCTACTTTTTAAAAAAAACTAATTTTAAAAAACAACTTATTTTTTCAAACAATAGACAATCTGGGTCTCTTTAGCAGAAGAGCACCTACAAAACCCATATCTTCATTTTTTTCTAAAAAATTTGTCATGTAGATTCTATTTTTGAGGGTTCTTGCATGTTAGTGAAAAATTAGTTTTTCGAAAAATGAACGATCTAGGTCTATCATAATGACATTCTATACAAATCCCATCTCTTAGATTTTTCCTAAGAAGATTCAAATAATTTGTCTCTATTACCTCAACTGCTTCTACTTTTTAAAAAAAATCTTTTTCAAGAACAACTTATTTTCTCAAAAAATGGACGATCTGGGTCTGTTTAGCACATCAGCACCTACATAATCCATATCTTCGATTTTTCAAAAAAAAATTCTCGTAGATTCAATTTTTTAGGGGCTTTTATATGTTGGTGAAAAATTAGTTTTTCGAAAAACGAACGATCTGGATTTATTCTGAATGACATTTTCTACAAAACCCATTTTTCATATTTTTCTTAAGAAGATTCAAAAAAATTGTCTCTATTACATCTACTGCTTCTACTTTCCAAAAAAGTCTATCTTTTTCAAGAACAACTTATTTAATAAAAATCAGATGATTTGAGTCTCTTTAGCACAAGAGCACCTGCAAAACCCATATCTTCGATTTTTCCCAAAAAAAGTGTTTCGTAGATTCTATTTTTGAGGGGTTTTTGTTGTTGGCATTGAGTTTTCTGGTTGGCATTAGATTTTCATTGATGTCAAATCATGGTATTGAAAGCATTGTATGCAGCTACAAGAAGTTCACAGTGATAGGAAATTCGTGCTACAGGAACCACACAGTTTGCAGCTACAACAGTGTGTAGTTTATGCTATAGGAACAAGTATAGTGATAGAAGCTTCACAGCGACAGAAAGTCAATAGCTTCAAATCAAAGTCAATGATGGTTAGTATTTAATATGCACAAAGGAAACCTTGCCACTTGGACCAATAAGAGAATATTGATGAGGCATATACATGGCATAAAGTTTGTGGAATAATGACGTGCTAGTAATAACTTGGTGAATATGTGGAGATTTGGCCGATTACCTCTTTGTTTATTTGCTAGGGTTTTGCACAGCTAAAGAAGATTGGTTGAGTTATGTCATTGACAGCTATAGGATAATGTGCAACAGATTGAACCCTAAGTCAAAGCTTTTGTTTGTCTTTTGTTCAAGCATAAGGTAAGGCAGTTTTACCCTAAATCAACACATCATTTTTTGTCTTCACTCCCATTCAGCCAGGTGGTTATCTCAACTTCATGCATATCAGATTTTCATTTATTAAGCATGGAAAACAATCATATTTTATAATCTTTCTCTTTGGCGACCAATCAAAGCAAATTTTTTTGTTGATTCTTTGCTTGATGGTGAAGTTTCTTTTTGTAGCAGCGCTAGTTAAAAAAAAAATCAAATCATTTTGTTTAAGTTACCTCTTTCTGAGTCTAATCAATTGATGGTGATGCCCTAGATAAGCTTTTCTATTTATTACACATTTGATATCAGAAACAATAAAGTCTCTCAAGTGTAGAAATTTATTTGAGTTACAAAAGTTCATTTGTAACATGATATTGAAACTGTAATCAGAAATCTCTCATTGTATGCTCATTTGAGTGGGTCCTCAGATTAAGGGGTAGAAGCTCCTTTGATTTGGTGCTCATAAACCTGGAATTTGTGTTCCATTGGGTTGGTTACCATAAATTGTAAACAAACATCATTTTCATTATGATGTTGGATTGGAGTAGTAGCCTCCAGCAACTATTCTCATTAAGGTTTTTTTCCCATTTTGGGTTTTCCTCATATATCATGTGTTGTGGATGTTTTTGTGAGTTTGGTTTGGTTGCCTTTCTCTAGTTCTTAGTTTATGATTTCAGTATAGTTTGTTACATTGCTTAGAAAGTTGAAAATTGAAGCCCACTGATTCACCCCCCTCTCTCAGTGGTCTTTGTGTTCCTTCAACTGGTATCAGAGCCTTAGGTTCCCTGTTAGAAATATTTCTCCAGCTTGGGTAGATTTTTATTTTTTTACACAATATCTAAGCATGAATCCTCTTATGTGAAAGCACCTATATTTGATGGCACTAACTACAAATCTGGAAAATAAACTTGGGATAAGCTACAAAATATTTATGAAGGTGATGAGAATGTGAAGGAAACCAAGCTACAAAATCTCAGAGCTCATTTTGAAGGATTGAAGATAAGGGAAGATGAGAAGATTGTTGATTACCTACTAAGAGTAGATGAGATTGTTAATGTTGTAAGAGGACTTGGTGAAGAAATTGATGATAATGTAATTGTTAAGAAAGTTGTAAGGTCATTAACAACAAGATATGACAATAAAGTTTCTTCCATAGAAGAATCCAGAGACTTAAAGAATTTTTTTATGGATGAATTATTTGGTTCATTATCTACCTATGAAATGAGGATTGTGAGTGATGAACATTCTAAGAGAGAAGATTCCTTCAACTTAGTGAAGAAAGGAAAAGAGCTAGCAACAACTATTGATCAAGAAGAATCTGACAATGCTGAAGGAAATTTTGTCAAGAAACTGAAGAAAGGATCAGGAAAGTATAAAGACAAGCTACCCTTTAAGTGTTTTAATTATGGAAAGATTAGATATTTTGTTGTTAAGTGTCCTTATGAGAAGAAGGAATAAAACACTGAAGAAACTAATAAATTCAGACCTAAGAAGCTTTATAAATCCAAGAAGAAAAAATTTTAGAAGAAGAGAAGTCTTCTCACTATTGAAAGTAAAACATCAGATGATGAAAGTGATTCAGTTGAAGACACTAGTGAAGATGAGAAAGAGGTAAATCTATCCATGGCTCAAGAAGTTATAAATGAAAAAAATTGAAAATAATGCTCAATTTGAAAATTCAAAAATAGTTGATAGTGATGAGGAAGATGAAGATAATGTTGAGGTTAATCTTGAAGGAGAGTTGATTTGTGCTCTTAGTGAATTAAAAAGGTTGAAGAAAGAGCATACAAAATTCAAGAACAGTGTATTAAAACAACAAGAACACTTAGAAAAGAATATTGTCACTCTAAAAAAACAGTTGGAAGAATCTCAAAGAATGGAAAAAATTTCGAAGTCAAAAGTTGAGGCAAAGAAAAAAGAATGTCATGTGTTGGAACAAGAGGTATTAACTCTAAGGAAAGAGTTAGAAACTTGTCAAGAAGATCTGAAGTTGAGAATGAAAAATGAGTAGAACACTAATGCACTAAATGATATATTTGGAAAGTAGAAAAAGAGCAAATATTATAGTGGTGTTGGCTATGAACATGGTGAGAGCTCCAATATGGGTGAAAAATCCAAGAAGATTGTTTTTACAGCTGCAACAAGTGAAAATACTACAGCCCCAAGTGATAATATTAATGCGACCACATGTGAAAATTTGACTACCCCAAGAGATAGTATTAATACTACCACAAGTAAAATGTTGCCCCAAGACTACCCCAAAGAATAACGTTGCTATCCTACATGTTAATGCTGCTGCCCCAAGGATGAGAAGATCTACTGCTGCTATGGAAACAATTTGAAGTATTTCTCAGTATAATAATTGGTACACCCATAAATTCCATGGTTATTGTTTTAGATGCAATGCTTATGGTCATAAGTTCATACAGTGCAAAATGTTGAGAAGAGTAGTTCTAAATTTCATGAGCAAAATTTATTTTGCACCCTTGAGAGATTTGGATATAGTGTATAACAATTGCAATGATCTGGGACATATGAGTGCAGATTGTAAACTTTTAAGTCAGATTAATAAAGGCTTCAACTTTCCTATGTTCAATTAGAATATAAAACGCTACTATTGTAATAACTATGGACACACTACAACATTTTGTAGAGAAAGATCTACTAAACATGAAAAGAATGTAGTTGTAGCCCCCAAGAACAAAAATGAACAAACGGTAGCAGAAAAGAAGAATGAAACCAACCAAGAATGGAAAGAGGAGTAAAGAAAATTTTTAGTCAAGCATGTTAGCATAAACAACATTACACATAGAGAAGAAAAATTTGTGGGTGATAGATAGTGGCTGTTCCAACCACATGACTGGGGATAGCAACAAGTACAAATAGTTAGAAGATTGGAATGATGGTTCAGCTAAGCTTGGGAATAAATCCCCAATAAAGATAATTTAGGTAAAGGAACTCTAAGAATCAATGGGAAATTGCTTACAAAGGATGTATACTATGTTGAAGGGCTGAAACACAACTTACTCAGTGTAAGTCAAATGTGTGACAATGGTTATAAATTTTCCTTTGATTCCAAAGGATGTAAGATCAAAAAAGAGAACAATGGAAGATTAGTTTCTCAAGGTAAAAGAACATATGGAAATGTCTACAACTTGAGAGAATGTCATGAAGCTCAATATATGATTGGACAAATGGATGAGAGTTGGTTATGGCATAGAAGGCTAGGGCACATAAATTTTGACAATCTTATCAAGGTAAGCTCAAAAGGGTATGTGAGGCATATGCCAATGATAACTAAACCAACAAACATTATCTGTGATGAATGTCAAAAAGGGAAGCAAACCAAAGTGAGTTTCAATACTAAAGAGTACTCAACCACAAGACCACTTGAGTTAGTACATACAAATTTTTGTGGTCCTACAAGGATAAGATCTTTAAATGGTGAAAAGTACCTAATGCTAGTGATTGGTGACTACTCAAGGATGACTTGGGTAACCTTCCTATAGGATAAGTCACAAGCATTTTATAGGTTCAAGGTATTCAAAAAATGGTTGAGAAACAAAGTGGTTTCAAGTTAAAATGTTTAAGATCAGACCGTGGTGATGAATTTACATCAAATCAGTTTGAAGACTATTGTGAACAACATGGGATTAGAAGACAATACTCTGCTGCCCAAAAATCTCAACAAAATGGAGTTGTTGAGAGAAAAAATAGGAGTGTGAAATAAATGGCAAGAACTATGTTTAATGAGCCAAGCTTACCAGATGTTTATTGGAAATAGGTTGTTCATATAATAGTATATACATTAAATAGGAACCAACTAAGAGTGCACAACAAAAGGACACATTATGAGATATGGTATGGTAAGAAACCTTTTACCAAATATTTCTAAACTTTTTGGTAGTAAGTGCTTAATTAAGAAAGATGATGATGGGTTTCATAGCTTTGATGAAATATGTGATGATGGGATATTCTTAGGATGCTCAACTCGTATAAGTGTTTCAAAAAATTCCACAAGAGAGTAGTTGAGTGTGTAAATGTGAGAATAGATGAATATTTTCAGCAATCAAGACAAAAATTAGAAAATTAGATTGAAGAACATCATGGTGAAGGTGAAGAGAAATAAAAAAATGAAGAAAATATAGCTGAAAAACTCCAAATAAACCCCCAAGCAAGTATGTTCAAAAGTACCACCTTGAAAATAAGATTATAGGAAGCAAAGATCATGGCATAAAAGAAATAAAACATGGGATTTAGTTCCAAGGCCAGTTGATAAGAAAATTATTTTCAAAAATGGGTCTACATGAACAAAGTAATTGAAGAAGGTAAAGTGATTAAAAATAAAGTTAGACTAGTATGCAAGGAATACTCACAAATTGAGGCCATAAATTTTGAGGAAACATTTGCCCCTGTTGCAAGACTAGAGGCTATTAGAATTTTCTTAGCATTCTAAACATATAAGAACTACAAAGTTTATCAAATGGATGTTAAGTCTGCATTCTTAAATGCTAACCTTGAGGAAGAAGTTTACATGGAACAAATGGAAGGGTTTGAGTCACTTGACCAACGAGATTATGTATTCATATTGAGAAAAACATTATATCATGGGTTAAAGCAAGCACCTAGAGCATGGTACTCTAGATTGGACAACTATTTGCATCAGCAAGGCTTCAGGAAAGGATATGTTGAAAACAATCTATACACCAAAGTGGAAGGTAAGCATATGATTATCGTTGTTGTTTATCTAGATGATATCATCTTTGTTGGATGTCATGATAATTTGTGCAAGAAGTTTGTTGATCAAATGCAACAACAATTTGAAATGTCGATGATAGGTGAGCTATCCTAATTTATTGGTTTGCAAATTTCATAATTAGACAAAGGAACTTTTATTTCACAAACCAAGTATTCTAAAAGCATGTTGAAAATGTTTCAAATGGATAATTGTAAACCTGTTAGTACACCTATGGTGACTAGATGCAAGCTATCCAAGAATGATGACTCACCTAATATTGATCAAACCATGTTTAGATCTATGATTGGAAGTCTGATGTACATTACTACCTCTAGACCAGATATTGTACAAGTTGTATGTATGGTAGCTAGATTTTATTCTTCTCCAAAACAATCTCATTTGAATGTTGTAAGAAGAATTTTTAGATATTTGCAAGGTAGTTTGACCTATGGTTTATGGTATGCTAAATATAATGACTTCACATTGCAAGCTTACATAGATGTAGATTGGGTTAGGTGCATAGATGACATGAAGAGAAAAAGTGGAGGTGCTTTCTTCCTTGGTGGTAGATTGGTCTCTTGGCATAGTAAAAAGAAAGAATTTATTTGACTATCTACAACTGAAGTAGAATACATAGTTGTTGCCTCATGTTGCTCTCAAGTTCTATGCATGAAACAAACTCTAAAATATATTCAGTTAGAATATTTAAAACCTATTTCCATTATGTGTGATAATTCTAGTGCAATCAATATTTCTAAAAATCTAGTTATGCACTCAAGAAACAAACACGTAGCTATTCAGTGCCATTTCTTGAGAGAAAAAGCGAGTGAAAAATAAGTTCAACTTGAATATGTGAATACTAGTGAGAAAATAGCTGATATCCTTACCAAACCATTGCCCAAAGAGACATTTGAGTATTTGAGAATGAGGTTGGGAGTTGTATCTCCCTTTTCTAACACTTAGTTGGATAAGGAAGTTTATGATTCAAGGGGATCTTATTAGACTTCATCTTACATGCTTGAGTTTCTTCTACTCCAAGGGGGTAGAAGTATCAAGTTTGATGTTCAAGGAGAGATGGTTCTTTAAGGAGAAATGGTTGTATTTGATGTCATAAACTTGTTGTTTTTAATAGTCTTTGTTGTCCATTATTATTGCTTCTCCTTACATGTTATTGCTATCCTTCATACTGGAACTGCATTTCTATTTGATTAGTGTAGATTTGCATCTTCTTATGTTCATGATAGGGAGAGATAATATGAAAGTAGTAATATTCAGATAATGTATTTTTAGTTTTTATGTTGCTACAAGTGCAAAATTATGATAATATGGTGGTATTCAACCTGAAAGTGGTCTTTATGACACCCTTTACCATTGTTATCAAAGAGGGAGAGATTATTTGTTGAGGGGGAGTGGATCAACTAGATGAAAGAAAGCCAAAAAATACAATTAATAGCATAGCATTTGATTAGTTGAAATCAATGCCGAAGGGGGAGATTGTTGGCATTGAGTTTGTTGGTTGACATTAGATTGGGGAGAGGATCAACTGGATGAAAGAAAGGGTGAAACTTTAGTTGATAACATAGAATTCGATTGGTTGACATCAATGCCAAAGGGGGAGATTGTTGGCATTAATTTTGTTGGTTGGCATTAGATTACCATTTATGTGAACTCATGGTATAGAAAGCATTGTATGCAGCTACATGATAACTCCATAGCTACATGAAGTTCATAGTGATAAGAAATTCATGCTACAGGAACTTCATAGTTTACAGTTACAACAATGTGTAGTTCATGCTACCGGAACAAGCATAGTGATAGGAGCTTCATAGCGATAGAAAGTTAACAGCTTTAAATCAAAGTCAATGATGGTCAATATATAATATGCAAAAAGAAAACCTTGCAACTTGGACCAATAAGAGAACATTGATTTGGCATATATGTGGCATAAATTTTGTGGAATAATGACGTGCTAATAATAAATTGGTGAATATGTGGAGATTTGGCCAATTACCTCTTTGTTTATTTTCTAGGGTTTTGTGAGGCTAAAGAAGATTGGTTTTTTTATTTCATTGATAGCTACAGGATACAACAAATTGAACCCTAAGTCGAAGCTTTTGTCGAAGCTTTTGTTTGTCTTTTTGTTCAAGCATAAGGTAAGGCAGTTTTTCCCTAAATCGACACATCTTTTTTAACTTCACTCCCATTCAGCTAGGCAGTTATCTCAGATTGATGCATATCATATTTTCGTGCATGAAAAATAATTTTTCTGAGTCTGATTAGTTGATGGTGATGCCCTCGACAAGGTTTTCTATTTATTATAGATTTGATCAAATTGTAAGCTACTATTCAACTGGGAAAATTGAGGCAAAAAAAATCTGATATTTTTTATTTTGTTTAAAATCAAAAAAGACATTTTGAATTTGTGGCATTCAATTTAAAAAGAAGTAGCAACATCGAATCATTTAGTAACAGAGAAGTGTGAAAAGTGATTAGATGACTTTGTAAAAATGGAGCATGCATTATCTGAGTGTTGAATGTTTCTATTTTTTGTAGAAGAGTGTGAAGGAATATGTTATATTTGTAGAGATTTATTGTGTGGGTGCAGATCATAGAGTTTTGCAGAGTTAGTGCAAGAATACTTGCAGAGTGGGTTGATGATTAAAAGTTGAATGTTGTTTACAACAAAAACAACAAAGTCTCTCGAGTGTATAAATTTATTTGAGTTACAAAACTTCATTTGTAACATGATACTAAAATTATAATCATAAATCTCTCATTGTATGCTCATCTGAGTGGGTGCTCAGATTAAGGGGTAGAAGCTCCTTTGAGTTGGTGCTCATAAACCTGGAATTGGTGTTCCATTAGGTTGGTACCCATAAATTGTAAATAGAGATCATTTTTATTGTGAGGCTAGATTGGAGTAGTAGCCTCCAACAACTATTCTCACTAAATTTTTTCCCATCTTGGGTTTTCCTTATATATCATGTGCTGTGGATGTTTTTGTGAGTTTGGTTTGGTTTCCTTTCTCTAGTTCTTAGTTTATGCTTTTAGTATAGTTGTTTATATTGCTTAGAAAGTTGAAAATTTCAGCCCATTGATCCCAAAAATTGTAAACAAAGATCATTTTCATTGTGAGGTTGGATTGGAGCAATAGCCTCTAGCAGCTATTCTCATCGAGGTTTTTTTGCCATCTTGGGTTTTCCTTGTATATCATGTGTTGTGGATGTTTTTATGAGTTTGGTTTGGTTTCCTTTCTCTATTTCTTAGTTTATACTTTCAGTATAGCTTTTTATCTTGCATAGAAAGTTGAAAATTGCAGCCCATTGAAAATTTCCATGTTGGTGAAAAATTAATTTTTGAAAAAATTGATGATCTAGGTTTACTCAAAATGATATTCTCTACAAAACCCATTTCTCAGATTATTCTTAACAGGATTAAAAAAATTTACCTTTGTTACCTCTAGAAGTACTTTTCAAAAAAAGCCCTTTTTCAAAAAAGCCCTATTTTATAAAAAAACAGGCAATTTGGGTCTCTTTAGCACACGAGCACCTGCAAAACCCATATATTCAATTTTTCTAAAATAAATTCTTTCATAGATTCTGTTTTTGAGGGGTTCTAACATGTTGGTGAAAAATCACTTTTTCAGAAAATAGACAATCTAGGTCTACTCAGAACAACATTCTCGACAAAACCCATTTCTCAAATTTTTCTTAAGAATATTATAAATATTTCCTTTGTTACCTATATTGCTTTTACTTTTGAAAAAAATCTATCTTTTTCAAGAACAACTTATTGTTTCAAAAAATAGACAATTTGGGTCTCTTTAGCACACGAGCACCTACAAAACCCATATCTATGATTTTCCCAAAAAAATTGTTTCATAAATTATATTTTTGAGGCATTACTATATGTTGGTGAAAAATTAGTTTTTCAAAAAACGGATGATCTTTGTCTATTCAGAACGACATTGTCTACAAAACCCATTTCTCAGATTTTTCTTAAGAAGATTCAATAAAATTTCCTTTGTTACCTCTACTGCTTCTACTTTTCAAAAAAATCTATCTTATTCAAGAACAACATACTTTTTCAAAAACCAGATGATTTGGGTCTCTTTAGCATACGAGCACCTACAAAACCCATATCTTCAATTGTTCGAAAAAAAAAATGTTTCGTAGATTCTATTTTTGGGGGTTCTTGCATGTTGGTTAAAAATTAGTTTTCCGAAAAATGGATGTTCTGGGTCAACTCACAATGGCATTCTCTACAAAACCCATTCCTCAATTTTTTCAAAAGAAGATTCAAAAAATTTACCTTTGTTACCTTTACTACTACTTTTGAAAAAAATCTATCTGTTCCAAGAACAACTTATTTTTTCAAAAAATAGACGATCTGAGTCTCTTTACCACACAAGCACATGCAAAACCCATATCTTTGATTTTTTTTTTTTTTAAATTGTTTCGTAGATTCTAGTTTTGAGGGGTTTTTACATGGTGAAAAATTAGTTTTTCGAAAAATGGATGATCTGGGTCTACTCAAAACGACATTCCCTACAAAACCGATTTCTCAGATTTTTCTTAAGAATAATTTTGTTTTTTCCTTTGTTACCTCTACCGCTTCTACTTTTCAAAAAAAACTGTATTTTATAAAAACAACTTACTTTTTTAAAAAATGGATGATCTGGATCTCTTTAACACACAAGCACCTACAAAAACCATATGTTTGCTTTTTCCAAAAAAAAATTGTTTCATAGATTCTATTTTTGAGGGGTTCTTGCATGTTGGTGAAAAATCACTTTTTCAAAAATCGAATGATTTGTGTCAACTCAGAACGACATTCTCTACAAAACCCATTTCTTAGGTTTTTCTTAAGAAGATTACAAAATTTGCCTCTGTTTACCTCTACTGCTCCTACTTTTCAAAAAAATATATCTTATTCAACAACTTATTTTTTCAAAAAATGCACGAACTGGGTCTATTTACCACACGAGCACCTACAAAACCCATATCTTTGATTTTTCCCCAAAAAAATTATTTCATAGATTCTATATTTGTGTGTTCTTGCATGTTGGTGAAAAATTAGTTTTCCGAAATACATACGATCTAGGTCTACTCAGAACGACATTCTCTGCAAAACCCATTTCTCAGATTTTTCTTAAGAATCAAAAAATTTACCTTCTCTATTGCTTCTACTTTTGAAAAAAATCTATCTTTTTCAAAAAAAAACTTATTTTTTTTTAAAACAGACCATCTGGGTCTTTTTAGCACATGAGCACCTACAAAACCTATATCTTTGATTTTTTCCAAAAAATTGTTTCATAGATTCTATTTTTGAAGGGTTCTTGCATGGTGGTGAAATATCAGTTTTTGAAAAATGGATGATCTGGGTCTACTCAGAACAACATTCTTTACAAAACCCATTTCTTAGATTTTTCTTAAGAAGATTCCAAAAATTTGCCTCGGTTACCTCTACTGCTTCTACTTTTGAAAAATATCTATCTTTTTCAAAAACAACTTATTTTTTCAAAAAATGGATGATTTTGGTCTCTTTAGCAAACGAGCACCTACAAAACCCATATCTTCGACTTTTCCAAAAATAAATGTTTCGTGGATTCTATTTTTGAGGCCTTCTTGCATGTTGGTGAAAAAATAATTTTTCAAAAAACAGACGATCTCAGTACTCATAACGACATTCTCTACAAAACCCATTTCTCATATTTTTCTCAGGAAGAGTCAAATTTTTTGCCTCTATTACCTCTATTGCTTCTACTTTTCTAAAAAATCTATCTTAAATTTTATTTTATTTTAAACAGATGATCTAGATCTCTTTAGTACACACACACCTACAAAACCCATATCTTCTTAGGAAAAATCTAAGAAATGGGTTTTGTAGAGAATGTTGTTCTGAGTAAATCTAGATCATCTATTTTTTAAAAAACTGATTTTTTACCAACATGCAAGAACCCCTGAAAAATAGAATCTACAAAACAATTTTTTTGGGAAAAATCGAAGATATGTGTTTTGTAGGTGCTCATGTGCAAAAGAGACCCATGTCATCTATTTTTTGAAAGAATAATTTGTTTTTGAAAAATATAGATTTTCTCAAAAGTATCAACAATAGAGGTAGATGTAAAGTTTTTGAATCTTCTTATGAAAAAGTTGATTTTTTACCAACATACAAAAACCCACAAAATTAGAATCTACGAAACAATTTTTTTTGGAAAAAATGAAGATATGGGTTTGCTCATGTGCTAAAGACACCAAGATCATTCATTTTTTGAAAAATAAGTTGTTTCTTGAAAAGATAGATTTTTATTGAAAAGTTGAAGCAGTAGAGGTCACGAAGGAAAAATTTCTGAATCTTTTAAGAAAAATCTGAGAAATGGGTTTTGTAGAGAATGTGGTTTTGTGTAAACCTAGATCGTCCGTTTTTTGAAAAACTGATTTTTCACCAACATGCAAGAACCACCAAAAATAGAATCTACAAAATAATTTTTTTTGGAAAAATCAAAGATATGGGTTTTGCAAGTGCTCATGTGCTAGAGAGACACAGATTGACTGTTGTTTGAAAAAATAAGTTGTTTTGAAAAATATAGATTTTTTTCAAAAGTAGAAGCAATAGAGGTAGAGGTAAATTTTTTGAATCTTTTAAGAAAAAAATTGAGAAATCGATTTTGTAGAGAATTTCGTTCTAACTAGATCCAGATAGTTCATTTTTTTGAAACTTTGGTTTTCCACCAACGTGCAAGAACATCTCAAAAATAGAATCTATGAAACAATTCTTTTGGGAAAAATCGAAGAGATGGGTTTTGTAGTTGCTTATGTGCTAAAAGAGATCCAGATCGTACCTTTTTGAAAAAGTAAGTTGTTATTGAAAAAAGATTTTCTTCAAAAGTAGAAGCAGAGGAGGTAACATAGGAAAAAAAATTGAATCTTCTTAGGAAAAATATGAGAAATGGGTTTTGTAGAGAATGTCATTTTGAGTAGCCCAACTCGTCCATTTTTCAAAAAACTAATTTTTCACCAACATGCAAAAACCCCCAAAAAATGAAACTACAAAACAATTTTTTTGAAATAATCAAAGATATGGGTTTTTTAGGTGCTTGTGTGCTAAGAATACAGAGATTGCCCATGTTTTTTTAAAAAAGGTTGTTCTTGAAAAATAGATTTTTTATAAAAGTTCAAGGAGTAGAGTTGACAGAGGCAAATTTTTTGAATCTTCTTATGAAAAATCTAAGAAATGGGTTTTGTAGAGAATGTCGTTCTGAGTAAACACAGATCATCCATTTTTTGAAAAACTGATTTTTCAACAATATGCAAAAACCCTCAAAAATAGAATCTATGAAACTTTTTTTTTCTAAAAGTCGAAGATATGGGTTTTGTAGGTGCTCGTGTGCTAAAGAGATCTAGATCATCCATTTTTTTTTAATAAGTTATTTTTGAATAAGATAGATTTTTTAGAAAAGTAGAAGCAGAGGCAAAAAATTTGAATCTTCTTAAGAAAAATATGAGAAATTGGTTATGCAGAGAATGTGATTCTAAGTAAACCCAAATCATTCATTTTTTGAAAAACTGATTTTTCACCAACATGCAAGAAACCTCCAAAAATAGAATCTACGAAACTTTTTTTTTTTGAAAAAATCGAAGTAATGGGTTTTGTAGCTGCTTGTGTGCTAAAGAGACCCAGATTGTTCGTTTTTTGGAAAAATAAGTTGTTTTTGAAATAGATAGATTTTTTTGAAAAGTTGAAGCAGTAGAGGTAAATGAGTCAAATATTTTTAATCTTAAGAAAAATCAAAGAAATAGGTTTTGTAGAGAATGTTGTTTTGAGTAGACCCAGATCATCCATTTTTCGAAAAATTGATTTTTCACCAACATGCAAGAACCCCTCAAAAATAGAATCTACGAAACAATTTTTTGAGGAAAAATGAAGATATGGGTTTTGTAGGTGCTCGTGTGCTAAAGAAACCCAGATTATCCGTTTTTTGAAAAAAACAAGTTGTTTTTGTAAAACAGATTTTTTTCAAAAGTAGTAGAGGTACAGGTAATTTTTTTAAATCTTCTTAAGAAAAATATGAGAAATGGGCTTTGTAGAGAATGTGAGGAGACCTAGATCATTTGTTTATTTGAAAATCTAATTTTTCATCAACATTTAAGAATGCCTCTAAAATAGAATCTAGAAAACAATTTTTTTGGGAAAAATCGAAGATATGGGTTTTGTAGGTGCTCGTGTGCGAAAGAGACTAAGATCGTTCATTTTTTTTTTTAAAAGGTGTTATTTAAAAAGATAGATTTTTTATCAAAAGTACAAGTAGTAGAGGTAACAAAGGAAAAAAAATTGAATCTTCTTAAGAAAAATCTAAGAAATGGGTCTTGTAGAGAATGTCATTCTGAGTAAGACCCAGATCATCCATTTTTCGAAAAATAGATTTTTCACCAACATGCAAGAACCCCCAAAAATATAATCAACGAAACAATTTTCTTTTTGGAAAAATCGAAGATATGGGTTTTGTAGGTGCTTGTGTGCTAAAGAGACCAAGATCGTCCGTTTTTTGAAAAAATAAGTTGTTTCTTGAAAAATAGACTTTTTTGAAAAGTTGAAGCAGTAGAGGTAACAAAGGGTAATTTTTTTATTCTTTTTAAAAAAATCTAAGAAATGGGTTTTGTGGAGAATGTCGTCCATTTTTTGAAAAACTAATTTTTCACCGATATGCAAGAACCCCTCAAAAATATAATGTACAAAACAATTTTTTTGGGAAAAATCGAAGATATGGGTTTTGTAGGTGCTCGTCTGCTAAAGACACCTAGAACGTTCATTTTTTGAAACAATAAGGTGTTTTTGAAAAAGAGATATTTTTCAAAAGTAGAAGCAGAAGAGGTAGAGGTAAATTTTTGGAATCTTCTTAAGAAAAATATGAGAAATGGGTTTTTTAGAGAATGTTGTTCTGAGTAAACCTTGATCATCCATTTTTAAAAAAAAATTGTTTTTTGACCAACATGCAAGATCCATCAAAAACAAAATATGCAAAACTTTTTTTTTGGAAAAATCAAAGATATGGGTTTTGTAGGTGCTCATGTCCTAAAGAGACCTAAACTGTCTAATTTTTGAAAAAATAAGTTGTTTTTGAAAAAGATAAAAAAAAATCAAAAGTAGTAGAGGTAAGAAAGACAATTTTTTTGAATCTTTTTAAGAAAAATCTGAGAAATGGGTTTTGTAAAGAATATGATTCTGAGTAGAACCAGATCATCCATTTTTTGAAAAACTGATTTTTCACCAATATGCAAGAATGCCCAAAAATAAAATCTACGAAATAATTTTTCATTTTGGAAAATCAAAGATATGGGTTTTGTAAGTGCTCATGTGCTAAAGAGACCCAGATCATCAATTTTTTGAAACAAATAGTTTTTTTTGAAAAAGAGATTTCTTTGAAAAGTTGAAGCAATAGAGGTTATAAAGGCAATTGTTTTTGAATTTTCTCAAGAAAAATCTAAGAAATGGGTTTTGTAGAGAATGTCGTTCTGAGTAGACCCAGATCATCTATTTTTTGAAACATTGATATTTCAACACCATGCAAGAACCCCTCAAAAATAGAATCTACGAAACAATTTTTTTGGGAAAAATCAAAGATATGGGTTTTTAGGTGCTCGTTTGCTAAACAAATCTAGATCATCTATTTTTTGAAAAAAGATAGATTTTTTTCAAAAGTAGAAGCAGTAGAGGTAGAGGTAAATTTTTTGAATCTTCTTAAGAAAAATCTGAGAAATGGGTTTTGTAGAGAATTTCTTTCTAAGTAAACCCAGATCGTCCATTTTTCGAAAAACTTATTTTTCACCAACATGCAAGAACCCCTCAAAAATAGAATCTACGAAAAAAATTTTTTGGGAAAAATTTAAGATATGGGTTTTGTAGGTGCTCGTGTGCTAAAGAGACCCAAATCATCTGTTTTTTGAAAAAATAAGTTGTTTTTGAAAAAGAGGGATTTTTTTGAAAAGTAGTTGTAGAGGTAACAAAGGAAAAAATTTTAAAGCTTCTTAAGAAAAATTTGAGAAATGGGTTTTGTAGAGATTGTCATTCTGAGTAGACCTAGATCGTCCATTTTTTTCAAAAAATAATTTTTCACCAACATGCAAATTTTCAATGGGATACAATTTTGAACTTTCTAAGCAATATAAAAAAGTATATTGAAAGAATAAACTAAGAACTAGAGAAAGGCAACCAAACCAAACTCACAAAAACATCCACAACAAATGATAGACAAGGAAAACCCAAGATGGGAAAAAAACCTCGATGAGAATAGCTACTAGAAGCTACTACTCCAATCCAACCTCACAATGAAAATGATCTTTGTTTACAATTTTTGGAATCAATGGGCTGCAATTTTCAACTTTCTAAGCAATATAAAAAACTATACTTAAAGCATAAACTAAGAACTAGAGAAAGGAAACCAAACCAAACTCATAAAAACATCCACAACACATGATATACAAGGAAAGCCCAAGATGGGAAAAAAAATTTAGTGAGAATAGTGGTTGGAGGCTACTGCTCCAATCTAGCCTCACAATGAAAATGATCTCTATTTATAATTTATGGGTACCAACCCAATGGAACACAAATTCCAGGTTTATGAGCACCAACTCAAAGGAGCTTCTATTCTTAATCTGAGCACCCACTCAGATGAGCATACAATAAGAGATTTCCAATTACAATTTCAGTATCATGTTACAAATGAAGTTTTGTAACTCAAATAAATTTCTGCACTTGAGAGACTTTGTTGTTTTTGCTATAAACAACATTCAACTTTTAATCATCAACTCACTCTGCAAGACTCTATGATCTGCACCCACACAATAAGTCTCTACACATATAATATATTCCTTCACACTCTTATATAGAGAATAGAAACATTCAACACTCAGAAAATGCATACTCTATTTTTACAGAGTCATTTAATCACTTTTCACACTTCTTTGCTCTCCATAAGTACCTCATCACTCTTCTAAGGTTACAACATTATTTTCCACCACACACAACAATGAATAACTATCTGATATATATTACTCCTATAGAATAGGGAAATTTGGTATCCCTAATCTTTAAACATATATTTTTGCAACTTTCTTTGAGTAACTTTCTGATATTCCTATAGCAATTTTCTGCAGAACATTAAAAACCTCAATATTATTCTCTATTTGTTATTTCATCTATAAAAATTTTATTCTCTTCTTGATCTACTAAATGATTCGATGTTGCTACTTCTTTTTAAATTGTCTACCATGAATTTAAAATGCCTTTTTCTGATTTTAAACAAAATAAATATCAGATTTCTTTTTCCTCAATTTAACCAGTTGAACAACAGCTTACAATCTCATATCAAATCTATAATAAATAGAAAACCTTATCTAGGGCATCACCATCAACTGATCAAACTCAGAAAGAGGTAACTTAAAAGTATTTGGATAGTTTTTCTTAACTAGCACTGCTCTAGAAAGAAACTTCACCACCAAGAATAGAATCAACAAAAAAATCTTCTTTCATTGACTGCTAAAGAGAAAGATTATAAAATCTAATTGTTTTCCTTGCTTAATAAATGAAAATCTGATATGCATCAAGTTGATGTTATAACCGCCTAGATGAATGGGAGTGAAGACACAAATGATGTTTCGATTTAGGGTAAAACCACCTTACCTTATGCTTGAACCAAAAGACAAACAAAATCTTGGATAAAAGCTTCGACTTAGGGTTCAATTTGCTGCACATTATCCTATAGTTGTCAATGACATAACACAAAACATCTTCTTTAGCTGCACAAAACCCTATCAAATAAACAAAGAAGTAATCAGCCAAATCTCCACATATTCAACAATTTATTAACCATCATTGAATTCAATTTAAAGCTATTAAATTTGTGTTGCTATGAAGCTCTTGTCACTATGCTTGTTCTTGTAGCATGAACTACACACTATTGTAGCTACAAACTGTGAAGTTCCTGTAGCACGAATTTCCTGTCACCGTGAACTTCATGTAGCTATGCAATTATCCTATAGCTGCATACAATGCTTTCTATTCCATGAGTTGACATCAATGGAAATCTAATGCCAACCAACAAACTCAATGCCAACAAGCTCCTCCTTTGGCATTGATGTCAACCAATCAAATGCTATGCTATCAACTGAAGTTTCACCCTTTCTTTAATCTAGTTGATCCTCTCCCCAATATAATGTCAACCAAAAAAGTCAATGCCAACAATCTCCCCCTTTGGTATTGATGTCAACCAATCAAATTCTATGCTATCAACTGAAGCTTTTCCCTTTCTTTCATCTAGTTGATCTACCCCCCCTCAATAGATAATATCCCCCCCTTTGACAACAATGGAAAATGGTATCATAAGGACCACTTTCAAATTGAATACAACCATGATATCATAATTGTGCACCTATAGCAACATAAAAACTAAAAATATATTGTTTGAACATTACTACTTTCATAATATATCCCCCTATCATGAACATAAGAAGATGCAAATCTGCACTAATCAAATAGAAATACAGTTCCAGTATGAAGGATAGAAATAATATGTAAGGAGAAACAAGAATCATGGACAACAAAGACTATAAAAAAAAAAATTATATTAAATGAGCAACAACCATTTCTCCTTGAAGAACCATCTCTCCTTGAACTTCAAACTTGATACTTCTACCCCCTTGGAGTAGAAAAACGTTAGGGATGTAAGATCAAGTCTAATAAGCTCCCCCTGCATCATAAACTTTCTTATCCAACTAAGTGTTAGGAGAGGGAGATACAACTCCCAACCTCATTCTCAAATACTCAAATATCTCTTTGGGAAATGGTTTGGTAAGGATATCAGCTATTTTCTCACCAGTATTCACATATTCAAGTTGAACTTCTTTTTCACTCACTTTTTCTCTCAAGAAATGGTACTTAATAGCTATGTGTTTGGTTCTTGAGTGCATAACTAGATTTTTAGAAATATTGATTGCATTTGAATTATCACACATAATGGAAATAGGTTCTAAATATATTACCTGAATATCTTTTAGAGTTAATTTCATCCATAGAACTTGAGAGCAACATGAGGCAGCAGCTATGTGTTCTACTTCAGTTGTAGATAGTAAAATAAATTCTTTCTTTTTACTGTGCCAAGAGACAAATCTACCACCAAGGAAGAAAAAAACTCCACTCCTTCTCTTCCTATCATCTATTCACCCAACCCAATCTGCATCTATAAAATATTGCAATGTGAAGTCATTATGTTTAGCATACCGTAAACCATAGGTCAAACTACCTTGCAAATATCTGAAAATTCTTCTTACAACATTCAAATGAGATTGTTTTGGAGAAGACTCAAATATAGTTACCATACATACAACTTGTATAATATCTGGTCTAGAGGCAATAAGGTACAATAGACTTCCAATCATAGATCTAAACATGGTTTGATCAACATTAGGTGAGTCATCATTCTTGGATAGCTTGCATCTAGTCACCATAGGTGTACTAACAGGCTTACAATTATCCATTTGAAACATTTTCAACATGTTTTTAGCATACTTGGTTTGTGAAATAAAAATTCCTTTATCTAATTATGAATTTTACAAACCAAAAAAGTAGGATAGCGAACTCCTATTTTTCACCCATAATCAACCATGTTTGGAGAAATTTGATTTAGGATAGTTTTTTAGATGACTATTAGGCTCCTTTATTTTGTATCACCTTTTCTGAATGCTGATTTTCGATCAATTTACAGCCAAGTTCTTCTAACACCTAGTTTTAAGGTTAATTTCTAGTTGTGTCATGCGAACTCCCATATTTCTCTCATAATAAACCAGGTTTGGAGAACGTTGATTTTAGATTGTGTTGTAGATGACTATTAAGAACCTTTATTTTCTATTTGTTTTTGTGAATGTTGAATTTCCATTGATTTAATGTTGACTTCGGTGAACACCTAATTTTTAGGCTATGTTGCAGTTGTGTCATGTGAACTCCCATTTTTCACCCAAAATCAACCATGTTTGGAGAAATTTGATTTAGGATTTTTGTTGTAGATGACTATTATGATCCTTTATTTTATATCGTCTTTCATGAACGTTGATTTTTTATTGATTTACAGCCAAGTTCGTCTAACACTTTATTTTAAGGCTACATTGCAGCTGTGTCATACAAACTCGTATTTTTCACCCATAATCAACCAGGTTTGGAGAAGTTTGATATTAGATTATGTTGTAGATGAATATTAAGAACCTTTATTTTCTATCAGTTTTCGTGAATGTTAACATTATATACATTCACCCAGATCATCTATAATACTCATATGGGATAGAAGTAGTAGAGATATGGGTTTCAGGAAAGTGGGTAATAGATAAGTAGGTGCTTGTCAAGAGAACCTACTTAATCAAACATATACCTAGTTAAAGGTGCTTTTAAATTTGTAACCTTTAATTAGGTATATGTTTAATTAGGTATATAGTGGATCCATACAAATTATAGGTATATATATTATTAGGGATTTGTTTGGACCCACTAATGGACCAACATGCAAGAATATTTCATAACCAAATAAGGTATATGCCCAATCAAATAAGATGACAAAACATGACTATGTGGAAATTGATGTAGAAAAAGATCCAAAAATAATGATGGCTTTACAAAAATTATGCAATGAATCTCATCAAAGAGGAGAGATAACCCATAAAATATGTCCTCTAATCTATAATTTGAGACTCATAAAAAAATCAATTATACCTATAAAATGCTCATCCAACAAAGCTAAATTTGAAAGACAATAATCATCTTGCTTAATTTAAGTATTGGAAACCATGACAACTCTAAAATATGAAGAATCAAGAGGTGTAGAATATGGAAGCTCTTCATAAGTTTTAAGATCCCCAAGGTTCAAGTAACCAAGGTGAGCCTCTAATGAATTATCCCCACTCAATGTAGGAGTATCAACCTTAGAGAAATCTTCAATAGGAGTAGAAGTAAAATTAGAAAAGATGTGAATATTAAAATAATTATTAACCTTCCCAAACATAATAATCTTTCTACTATGCAATATTGGATGAATGCTAAATCATGAGTGAACTCAATAGTCTTCCTTGTACCACTACGTGCTATCTGATACATGGAAAGAAGATTATTGGCAAGTTTAGGAATAAAAAAGAACATCATTAAAATATCTAGTACCCATGTCAACATATCCTTTTGCACAAACAACCATATGAGAATTATTTGTATCAAGATTTTAGATGTAACTCATGGTTTAAATGTCAAGAATTGATCTAGTGAATAGGCCATGTGGTGGGAATCTCCTGAGTCAATAATCCATAATACAAACTCTACAACTGTAGTCACAACAAGTGCATTGCCTTTCATCTTATTAAATCTATTAGAAAAACCCAATGTTCTTGATTGTGTGGATGATGATGATGATGATGGTGTAGAAGAAGAGGATGAATTAAAATACTTGGAAGAAAATGAAATATTATTCTCTTAATATGAGTTGCCTCATCCCTTCTAACTATTTCTTATAACAATTTTGTTCATTATGTCCTTTTTTCTTGAAATATTCACAAGGGTCTCTCCTTCGTGGGTTTATCCTCTTTAGAAGAGATGGGAAGATCACTAGATTTTTTCTTAGTCTTATATTTATTCTTTCATTTTCCTTTAGGTTGTTGAGATAATAATGCATGATATTTTGGGAAGAGAATCTAACTAGATAAGATTGACTAACTCTCTAGTCAAACATTAAGAAAATTTCTGAAAAGAAGGAATGTTAAATGAGTCACCGAAGGCATCCATGATGGAATAAAAGGTTGAATCAAAGACAATAAATGACCCCTTTAACTTAGAAAAAATCAAGAAGAAACTTTCTGTACCAGATTTATCTTCTTGCAACTAGATAATTGTGAGCCCAAAGATTTGAATTATACCATATAATCTTCAATATTGGGAAATGTATCAAGAGAAAGAGATACCAGTTCTATTTCTAATTGCAAAGCACAAAATTCACTAATAGTACCAAACAAATATTTATGTTTTTCCCATACTTCATTTGGTGTAGTGCATTCCTCAATATGAAACAACAGGTTATTAGAAACATGTAATGTAATCGAGCCCATAACCCTTTACATTTGTTCTTGTGAGAAAATATATCATACTCCTTAGTAAATTCAGGTTGATCATCACCCAAGGTCTACGAAAAGACCTTCGAAAGAAGTAACCTTTACATTTTTTAATTTCATGCGTGATAGTTATGAGGAGTGAGAGATATAAGAATCAAGAGAGATAAATAAAAAATATACTACAAAATATGTCATGAACCTCACAAATCTAAATCAATACTAAAAATGAATTCCCCCCAAAAGATATAACCTCTCTAGGCGTCAAGATGTCAAAGTAATCAATTAGAATGCAATATTGGAAAAAAATGAATAAAATTTACTTGGGGTTGAATCTAGAAAATTCATAAGAATAGAGCATAAAATCTCTTGAATACCTTTCCAATGCCACAAAAATCATGAAAATAAAAGATCTAGGAACAAATTTATGAGCTCGGAGGTCCAAATAGGAGATTTGACTTCAATTATAAATAAAATACACTGGAATTAAAGTATTATAATGAGACCTACACTGTTGAAAATTACACATAACCAAATTTCCAACAATATCTGATTTGTGAAAATCTAATTCCTAGATCAAAATATATGGCTCCTAGAAAAAAATTCCCTATTAGGCAATCAAAAGCTAAAATTAGGACCCTTAGGGGCTAGTTGATTGTTCCTCACATGACCCAATGCTTACCAGTAGGTTTTTGAAAAACCCCACCACTAGCACAGTGGTAGTTGGTTTGGGAGATGATGGAGTGCTTGGTGGTGAGTTCTGATCTCACTCAGAGTTAAGCTTTGTGTGTTGGTTGCAAGATTGCTTGCTAGGATTGGACTTTAGTGGTTGACGTGCTAAATCAGCATAGAAAATTATAAAAACATATTTGTAATTACAAAACCAAAAAATAAAATTGCAGAAAATGTTGATGCTAGTCTGATGTAGGAATTGTATTGGAAGCTAGAAATAGGGAGTATTCTACTCGAATATTCTTCCAACTGTAATCTTGAATCTACTAGTGATTGTAGACTTGTACAAATCATAAATATTGTACAAATTCATATAATTGTATGAACTGTATAAAAACCAATTTTTTTTTTTTAAAACTTAGAAATAATGGCCTAAAATTTCCAATCACCAAAATATCAAGTATTTTATATCAAATAGGGGTTTTAGGCCATTTGGAATCATTAGTGAGGTTTTTTTTGTCTTAAAGTGTACCTAGCAAAATCTCACACACAAATTACCTTCAACTCTATGAATTTTGCATATCTAGATCTATGATACCATGTAGGAGTTGATAATGAAATCCAAGGAGATGATAGTGATCTACCACAATCTAGGATCACCTACAAAAGAAAAGAAAAACCTTCCACAAGTGATTTTTGCAAGAGAATGTCTTTCTTGATTATGAATAAAAATTGATACAAGAGGCCTTGCTTATATATGCAAGGTGAGAGATAAGATTAGACAATATCATTACAAGTGTCTAAATCCTATGACATGAGACAAATAAAGATAAGATAAGATGAGATCACATGAGAAATAAGGCTTCTTGAAATACTCCTAGACTCTTAAGAAAACTTAACATGTGAATAAGATCTACTAGGTGAACTATTTAGGTAAAACACCATATTCACACCAACATTTACATCATGTTAATCAATGGAAACCTTTGATCTATGGGTATAGGGAAAAAAGTGCCACAAAATATACTAGCAATATTAATATAAAATGACATGAATATTTGCGATTTACACTTTCTAGACACTATTAGACATAAAGGAATGACTAACACACTAGTTTCACCTTTGAATCTACCCAAACCTACATAAAGAATGATATTCAAGTTCCAACAATTCTATAGTTGCAAGGCCATTTCAAATCATTAATGATGTTCAATACTATTTTATCTCCCATTCTTAGAAAAACATGTGCAAATTCATGCTGAAATGATAAATAGTGTTCTTTGGGTAGGAAAAACCTTTTCGAGAAATTACTATATCACATGTAATCATAAAATAGCCTTCTAGATATGTAGGGAGGTTGGTGGGAGCTAAAATGAAAAATTATAGGAGGTTTGAATTGTTTAGGATCATATTTTAAAGATGAATCATACTTGGTACCACTTAAAAAGTAAGTTTGCATCTCAAACTTTGAAAAGAAATACAAAGGAAGTTATTATTCGAAAAGTAGGATAGTGAAGACATCGATTGATAAAACATACCATATCTTGGTACAAAACACTTTTGGAGTATAATACTATAAAGATATCATCTAGACTAGGGGTATCATAGATGGGTCATGTCCCATCCCATAAATATATGCATAAAAGAATATATGAATGACAAAATGTAAGAGAGAGAGAGATATAGATAAATATGCAAGAAATAGATGTATAAGAAGAATTATATATATAAACGTATGGAGGAATAGATCTATAGAGATTAGATATAGACTAAGCATGAGAGGATATAGAGATGTATAAGGAGAATATATAGCAATGTAGTATTTTCAATCTGATTAATACAATGGATAATATAATTCTATCTGTATAATGTTATATGTTATTCTATGAATCTATATAAGTAGTTAACTATATGCCTAATTCTATTAGTGTTTACCTTTATATGACTGAGTGTGGGGTATAAAATACAACACTTTAGAAAATAATTGGTGCTAAAAAATTTGGTTTGTTTTTCCCCCAATTTCTTGCTAACTTTGGTTCCCGTTTCGGGACCCTAGCTAGGTTATATAAAGGACTGTAATACCAAAAAAATTAAAAATTTAAATCATACATAGAGAAAGAAAAGGGAACCAGTGAGGATATAAAAATCTACAAAACTATCCACTTGGTGCTTAACTTGTGAGAGGGGGTTAGGCACCAAGGGGATGTAGAATGGAAAGGGGGAAGATTTTGCAAAGAATCTTCAAAAAGATGTGTCTCCTGAAGGAAAAAATACTAAATAACTACTATGGGAAATGATATAAGGATTGATAGACAACCATGAGAAAGATTAAAGAACAATTTAAATTGGTAAAAAAAGTAAACATGACCAAACTAAATGGAGAATAAAGAAGACAACAACAGAAGATTCAAAGAGAAGAAAGATATCGCAAAAGGATAAAAATTGTGGAGAAGATGAGAAGTGAGAGAACCAAAGAGGGTAGTGTTGAGTGTGCCAAAGGGGTTCTACCAAAGAAATAGGAAGAAAGGGTAAAGAAGAGAAATGGGAAACACCAAAAAGATAAAAAGTATGTTGGGAAAAGTGAGATAACTCAGAACTAGTATAAAGAAAAATAATCGTAATTATGAGAAATCTAGAAGTTCGCTATTAGGACCTTGTAATCAGACAAAAACTCCATTATTACTGCAACCTTTTGGAAGTTTGACGATAAATCCAGACCTATCAAACCTTACCATTAACTTGAATGATATATTTTTAGAATTTTTGAAAACTCTAAAGAAGACCCCATCAATTCAAGAAGAATATGTAGGTGAATTATTTAATAGAATCATAATGAAGTTAAAAGAAGGAAAAATAAGAAAAAGCAAAGGGAATTGATTCAATTTGGGTAAAGAGTTATTTTTACAACTAGATAAAATGACACTAAATAATAGTAAAATGAAAATATATTTGAATTCATAACCCCTCAACCAAGATCCATCCCATTAGCCATATAAGAGTTAAAGAATTTTAAAATAAGAGATACCATAGGACAAGAAAATAAGAGGAGGAAAAGTAGAGTGGGAAGGAATACTTGGGAGATAATAGTTTGATATAAAACTAGCATGAGACAAAGGTAGAGAGAAAAAACCTTATACTATTAGAAAGTTAAAGAAAGAGAAAGGAGAAAAACCTAGTCCACAAATCCGGGAAGTTAGGATAGGAGAAAGAAAAGACACAATGGAATTCACAATCAAGATCCCAATATTTTTGAAAGATACAACAAAATCCACAAAACATAATATTTTAATAGAATCCATGTGGGAAAGGTAGGATATAGATGGAGATAAACCAAAATTACTTGAATTTATATCCTCACTCAAGAAAGATGTATTAGATTGGTATAAGAAGACCTATCATAAACATGGAAAAAGCTAGAATGCGGTAAAACAATATTTCTTCACTAAATTTGATACACTAGACATTCCAACAAAAAGTGTAAGTAAAATGAAAGACCTACTACAGAAGGAAGATGAATCAATAAAATAATATGATAGATGATTCAAAGAAGTGTGTCGCAAGTTGGAGGAACCATTGATAGAAAGATAGAAGATAAAATGGTTTATTTTTGGACTTCAAAAAGATATAAGAGCATCCTTGGATGAGATGTATTCAACACTTATATAAATTAAATCACCATGGCATACCACATTGAAGATCAAATATGGTACAAACCTCAAAAGGATGACCTGAAGGATAATATTTAGAAATTACAACTTATGGTAGAACAACTAACAATACAAAATTCAATCTTATCAAGAGGAGAAATAAAGAAAACTAAAGAAATCTTGTACACATACTACTCACGAGAAGGTCACCTCTAGAATGATTGTCTTAAGTCTCAAGGAGAGAGAACCGTTGTCACACTAGATATATAATTAAATACAAATCTAGCCAAAACTAACTCAATGTATTGTGGGACTTTCTAAGAGTGAGATAGTCACTTCATGGAGGATAGTCTTGCAAACCAATTTTAGGTCTAGAATAATCATCCTAATCTCAATGCCCTATGCACCACAACTAAAATGCAAAAATAGATAATAATATGGCACATGTTAAAGGATTGGCAGAAGGACCTCTATATAATATAGGTTATAGATAGCCACCATGGAGGGATAACAAAAGTGCATATGTGTTATAGAAAAACCCACCATAAGAATATATGGGAGAGAGTAGACAATCCAGTTATAGAGGAGGAAGAGGACACAATAGAAATAATTTCTAGAGGAGTGATGCAACATGTTAAAATTACAGTAAAATAGATGATTATACCACAAAATGTTGGTCAAAAAATAGAAGAAAATTCCCTATTTGCAAAGATGATTCCCATGATATATTTTGATGTGATAAGTCTCAATAGTATTAGCAAAATATACCACATTCTAGAAGTTATGATCTCTAAGACAATAAAGGAGCAATATTGATAAGAAGAATACAAAAAAGAGTTTAAAGCTACCAAATAGTAGATAACTAGTCCTCAAACACATCAAATTAAGATTCTCCAAAGAAAAACAACCACCACAGATAAGAAAAAAGAACAAATCTAGAATAAAGAAAAAAAAAAGTTATAGTACTAACTAGTTAGGGAATAGATACCAAGAAAAAAAGAGATATTGAAGAAATTACCAAAGAAAAAAATCTAGAAGAGGAAGAAGAAGAGTATGACCACTTCTAGACAAATAAGAAACAACATGAAAAAATAGTAGAAAAAGAAAGGAGGAAAATTATACAACAGAAGGATGAGATAGCTTGTTTATTAGAAGAAGAGGTAGTGATTTTGAATAATCTAGCCTCACTGGCTCAATAAAAAGATCTTTTAGTAAAATTGAAACAATTGGGAAAGTATTAGAATAAGAACAAAAAACAAGTACATTAAATTACAAAAGATCGAGATTGGGAAAATGGTCCCTATTAATTATCACAAATTTGAACAAAAATAAATTTAAATATGTAATGATTGATCTAGGGGTGTACCTCAATATACTTCCGACGACCACTTGGGAAAGATTAGAAAAACCTATGCTCATCAAAACACCTATGAAGATTAGTCGAGATAATGCATCGGAACATTAGGAACATGGAAGAATGTACGTAAACAGAAAAGTGATCACATAAATTTTTGACTTTGAAGTTGTAGAGATGAAGGAAACTTTCAACGCCTTTCGAGCATTTCTTGGACTAAAATGGTTTGTTAATTCTAATGGCATAGTAGACTCTAGGAAGGAGAAAATCTCTTTGACAAATGACAATAGAGTAGTTCACATTCCATTAGGAGAAAAAGAAGATAGAAAATATGTGGAAGAAATAGAATAAAACAATGAAAAGGAAGATCCTCAGAACCTCTATTCTATTTCAAGAGGAGGATCCTAATAGTTCTAGAGAGATTGAATTAGGAAGTGACAATGCTAGTATTGACAATGATTATGTTTTAGAGGCATGGCTACAAGAAGAATAGGAATCAAAATATTGGAAGTCATATGAATTTCAAAGAGCATTTGTGATACATAAACAATCTACTAGAACTCCACAAAGTACCACAAATCTAATAAAGGTACCGCAAATGCATAAAAATATCATACACACACCAATTTGACATGTTCCAAACTTCCCCAAGCAGAAAAGAAAAAAATAAAGTAGTATCCAAAATAAAGCAAGGCTATCTAAATTATGAGGTTAGCAAAACAATTCCACATAGGAAAATAAAAAAGACAATATCAAATTTAATCATTAAAACAAATTACCCATTACTTAAAAGGGTAGGTCCAATTTTGAGCATCAATTTCCTTAATCTAACCCTAAACATATCAAATGAGGGATCAAAAAAATTTATTAAGCAACCACATTAATATGAATTAAATAAAATTAACATAAAAATGTACCATAGTCCTTTCATCCACCACAAAAGCGAAAAATAATCACCAAAAAAATAGAGCCATAGAAAGTTAATAGGAAAAAATATAGAAGAAATGGCTGGATCATTTATTGCACTCATCTTGCACAAAATTTTTAAATAGCCCCTTCATCCCTCATTTTCACTCACTACACACTCCATTTTTCTAATCTATTGCATTCCACTACTCTTCACTAAACCTAAGCCAGTTCCTACTTTCCTGTAAAATTTCAGGTATGATAATGGCCACATCTACTTTCAAGGATCTCTCACAAAAACAAAGGCCAAAATACGAGCGCTTCCCCTAGAAAGAAATGGAGACAAACCCAACATGGGAATTCTAAAAAGTGTCTGTAGAGGTAATCTACATTGAATATATCATTAAATATATCCATGCACCCCTTGTGGAAATCAACCATACAAAATTTGAAATCCTACGACCCAACCTCTTACAACTAGGCACACAATAATACCTACCATAGTATCAAAATATAGTTGAGAAGTGGTCGGAAATTTGGAGAGAGTTTCTAGATTTCATTGAATAGGAAGAATCGACCCATAAATCTTAGTAGATTCCATGATGAATACCTCTACCTAGACTAGCCCTATTGAATTGCACAATATACAAAAAGATATAGATTTCTATCAGGTCCTATGATAGGGACTAATTGATAATATACAACACACCAAGTGGTCTCACTATCAGTTTAGGTATGAGACTCTACTGATATGCCTAACTTTATATTGTTGGAAGAATGGAGAAGATCAATCTTTGTGTTGTCATTGATGTCACCATGTTGTTTAAGGTATCAAACTAGTCCAATACTCTGAACGGGTATGAAGAACAGGCTTACATCTTCTGGTGTTTTGGTATGGTATTTTGGTCCACATTGCCCCTTCGATGATCATTGTTGGTTGCGATTTTGGGAAAAGGTTTATGAATGTTGGAAGCATGTATGTATGCAATTTGGTATGCTCATATAATCATTTGATAGGTTGGCATTGGTTCAGTGTTGCATCTTCTTATTAGGTCTATTCATGGTTGACCTAATAATCAGTTAATGGTTTAACATGTATTGCAGATATATAAGTGACCTATCTTTGGTCCTAACCGACATGATATAGAGTGCCACATGGTTGAATTATTTTTGGAAATTTTTTTTGTATGAAGCACATAGTTATCTTTTTGGTAAGTATGTGATGCATCCAATTAGGTTGACCTAATTGATGCGTGTGGATATATCAGATATATATACAAGATGGTTTGTAGATTGAAAATAAGGTTTTGAGATATATGTGAAGTGTGCGAGTAGAATGTGAATGTGAGGAAGAGTGAATATTGGTCTGCTAGCATGTGAATACTCTAAGCATCAAAGAAAATGAATCTACACTTATGGTGTAACTCAATCAGTTCATATTTTGGTTATAAGCCATTTTGTTTCTATAATCGTCTATAGACAGCGAGTCCTTGTAAGTAGTGAGATTTTTTACTTGGAGGTGAGCCTCTTTTGTATCCGGTTTTAGAACTACTATATATTATGAGCTAATCCTCACCATGTTTTTTCCCTCATTGGGTTTTCCATGTAAAATTATGGTGTTTGTGTTGTGTGATTTCATGTCTTATTCTTGATCTTATCTATTATATGCATTAAAGTAATTAATGATGTTTATTCAATGAATTTGAGAAGATAGTAATTCACCCCCCTCTTAGTATCTTGACTATTCAAAAATTGGTATTAGAGCTCTAGTTCCTCTAAGGAAGTCTAACAGCTTGAGGAAGGTCCTGCAGATTGAACAAATGGATAAAGAAGGGCTTCATATTGCTCTTGAATATCTTGACAACGCCAAAATTGAAAATAGAGATCTGAAAGAAAATCTTGATGAAGCAAATGAATGCATCCAAAATTTGGATGAGAAATTAAAGAAATTCAAAGAAAGACATAGAGAAGTGAGTGAGCAACTAAAACAAGCAAATGAAGAGATTACCAGATTAAAGGTGAAAGCGAATGAAAAGAAGAGAGTTGAGGAGTGTCTGAATTCAGTGGTACAAAGTAAGTCAGATAGATGTATGCTCAATGCTTGAACAAGAACTGATGAATCTGAAAGAAGATTTGGTGAAAGCAAAAATTTGTGAAGATAATTTCAAGACAAGCTCCACCAGGCTTGATGAATTGATAGCAAGACAGATACCTTCTAAACAAAAAAGTGGTTTAGGTAAGAAGTCGGTGAAAATATGCAGATCTCAAATCTAGTAGACAAACAAAAGACTCAAGATAAAGGGAAGCATAAAAGAAATCTAGGAAGAAGGTCACCGATCAGACAGCCAAATTCTCAAAGGTACCCATCCTTCAATGGTGTTTTTTTTTCATGTAATAAATTTTGTCATAGGGAAATTGAGTGTAGGAGTATGATGAATTGGTTTTTCGGTTCTTTCTCTGGATAATGTTATGCATGTAAAAAGATTGGACATAAAGCTAATGCATGCAAAACTCAAAAGATGAATTGGTTTAATGGAGGTAGAATAAATCAATATTTTGATGGCTAATAGACCTATAACAAGTAAAGAGAATCAATGTAGATCAAGGGCTAATGGATGTCAAATAAACTAGAGAAATGTTGTCTGCTATAATTGCAAAAAATTGGGACATATTTGAAAAGTGTGTATAAGTAAAAAGAGAAAGCAGTTTGCTCCGGTAAACAAAGATGAACTTGTGAAAAATATTGACAAAGATGAGATTAAGCAAGAAATGAGCAAGATATGGAAGACAAAAGAAGAACCGGAGACGACAGATGGGTTTGTGCCCTCATCCAGTGCAGATGATTTCTCTAGGACTTAGACCTAGCATGGTCATTGAGGGAGTCTTAACAAAAAAATATTTGAACCCCCTAGAAATATGACATGTCAGATGTTGGAACAAGGATATGTTGTAAAGATTGGATGGACAAAGGTTACAAAAAAGAAACTAGGAGAAAAAGTGCAAGTATGTTATTTTGTGGAGTGAATTAGGGTTTGTCAGTGCAGTGGAAGAAGGTTTTTATCAGCTTTTTCAAGCTTGTTGCAATTAATGTGAATTAAGGCAAAGTGATGGTGTATAAAGCAAAATTTACAAGTTATTTTTTATCACCTAAGATTTTGAAGAACTTAAAGAGCTTCTTGGACTAATCTTGAAGTGATTCTAAAGCAATTTGGAGCGACTTTGAGAAATCTTAGTGAACAATTGAGAACAAGTGACATAAGTTTTTCTTTTGTGGCTATAAAGGAAGGTAAAAGAAGATTTTTTGTTGAATTTGATTAAATTAAGTGCTACAATGGAATCCTTTAATAGAGGACCGAGTGGAAATTTCCCACTAAGGATAAAAGGAGTTGAACTTGAAGAATTTGATCATCAAAAGATAAAGAAAATGGAATTAGGGTTAGAGTCGAATGATTTGTAGAATATAAAAACCTAGGCTTGGATTTGTGGGGAGAATTCATCTTGTTTCTTTTGAGCAAATTCAAGGATGGTAGCATTCTATTGGACAAATCCTACCCTGGTATGAAGGAAGCGATTAAAGTTATCACCAGGTTATGTAGTATTGGAGACCTCCAAGGAAAGAAAACTATAAAATACAAAGAAGTGGAGGAGTTGATGGGAATTGACAAAGACCCTTGAGCCTTGTTGATAAATACTATTGTCGACCCCACCGCTAGGTATGTTGTGTATGGTGTCTCCTACAAAATTTATTTTAGATACCATGATAGTTCCACTTCGGCTATCATCATGTATCTGGCACACAAAATGGTAAAGGAGAATAAGCAGTTTGATCTGTGTGGCTTGATTTTAGAAAATATTACTAAAAAATGTACGAATGTCATTAGTAGAGGGATACCCTTTCCGTTTTGGGTCTTTACTTACATGTCTGGTATTCTAGTTTATGGACTTGCTATCGGGAAAGGAAAATGTTGAGTGGAATCCAAGATTCCCATTGGAAAAAAAAATCTACAGATATCTAGAAGGCATGGAGAATAATGCAAATGCTTGTAAAGCCTTTTTCTTATCTTTACAAAAAGATATGTGCTCTGGTATGATTGTGTCTAATTGATTTGAAGAAGGTTCATCCTCTGGAATAAAGGAATTGGAAATTGTCATTGGTCATTCCCCCCCGGAATCTAAGTAGAGAAAAGTTATCATGGAAGACATCATTATCATTCCAGAAGAAAAGGAAAATGAAGAAGAATCCTAGCCTCGATCTGAATCTTCTGATCCATATGACATCTAGACAATGTTAGTTAAAGGTAAGATGAATAAAATTGGTGAACTGTGGAATGCATCCTCTCTGGTGGAAAGACTCAAGATTGATGATGCTCTAGTTGAATATCTACTTAGAAAAGGTATTGATGTCTCAAGCGTTTTTTATTCTTTGCCAAATAATTTAGTTGAAGTTGTTGAAGAAAGAATGCTACTGGAAGGTCCGAAAGGATGTAAATTAGAAGCCACGGATGAGAATAGATATGCTAAAGCTAAGTAGACCCAGATCATCCATTTTTTGAAAAAAAATGTATTTTCACTAACATGTAAGAACCCCTCAAAATATATTCTACGTACCAATTCTTTTTGGGAAAATCAAAGATATGGGTTTTGTAGGTGCTCAGTGCTAAAGAGACCCAAATCGTTCATTTTTTGAAAAAATAAATTGTTTTTGAAAAAGATAGACTTTTTTGAAAAGTAGTAGCAGAGGTAACAAAGGCAATTTTTTTGAATCTTCTTAGGAAAAATCTAAGAAATGGCTTTTGTAGAGAATATCGTTATGAGTACCACCCAGATCATTTGTTTCTCGAAAAACTATTTTTTCACCAACATGCAAGAACCCCTCAAAAATAGAATCTATGAAACAATTTTTTTGGGAAAAATCGAAGATATGCGTTTTGTAGATGCTCATGTGCTAAAGAGACCCAGATCGTCCATATATTGAAAAAGTAAGTTGTTTTTGAAAAAGATAGATTTTTTGAAAAGTAGTAGTAGAGGTAACATACACAATTTTTTTGAATCTTCTTAAGAAAAATCTGAGAAATGGGTATTGTAGACTATGTCGTTCTGAGTAGACCCAGATCGTCCATTTTTTGAAAATCTGATTTTTCACCAACATGCAAGAACCCCTCCAAAATACAATCTATGAAACAATTTTTTTTGGAAAAAATCGAAGATATGGGTTTTGTACGTGCTCGTGTGCTAAAGAGACCTAGATAGTCCATTTTTTGAAAAAATAAGTTATGGTTGAAAAATATAGATTTTTTTGAAAAGTAGAAATAGTAGAGGTAATAGCTCAGCAAATTTTTTGAATCTTCTTAAAAAAATTTGAGAAATGGATTTTGTAGAGAATTTTGTTCTAGGTAAACCCAAATAATCCGTTTTTCGAAAAAATGATTATTTACCAACATGCAAGAACCCCTCAAAAATAAAATCTACGAAATAATTTTTTTTTGTAAAAATCGAAGATATGGGTTTTGCAACTACTCGTGTACTAAAAGAGGCCTAGATCATTCATTTTTTCAAAAAATAAGTTGTTCTTGAAAAAGAGATTTTTTTGAAAAGTAGAAGTAGTAGAGGTAACAAAGGTAATTTTTTTTAATCTTCTTAAGAAAAATCTAAGAAATGTGTTTTGTATAGAATGTCATTGTGAGTAGACCCAGATCGTCTAGTTTTAAAAAAAATGATTTTTCACCAATATGCAAGAATCCCTCAAAAATAGAATCTATGAAACAATTTTGTTAGGAAAAATGAAAGGTTTTGCAGGTGCTCGTGTGCTAAAGAGACCTTAATCATCCGTTTTTTGAAGAAATATGTTTTTCTTGAAAAAGATAGATTTTTTTGAAAACTATAACTAGTAGAGGGAATAGAGGACAATTTTTTTAATATTCTTAACAAAAATATGAGAAATGGGTTTTGTAGAGAATGTCATTCTGAGTACACCCAGATCGTCCGGTTTTTCGAAAAACTAATTTTTCCCCAACATGCAAAAATCCCTCAAAAATAGAATCTATGAAACAATTTTTTTTGGGATAAATGGAAGATATGAGTTTTGCAGGTACTCATGTGCTAAAGATACCTTGCTCATCTGTTTTTTGAAGAAATAAGTTGTTCTTGCAAAAGATAGATTTTTTTGAAAATTAGAAGTAGTAGTGGTAACAGAGAGTTTTTTAATCTTCTTAAGAAAAATCTAAGAAATGGGTTTTGTAGATAATGTCGTTCTGAGTAAACGTAGGTCATTTGTTTTCTAAAAAACTAGATTTTCACCAACATGCAAGAACCCCTCAAATATAGAATCTACAAAACAATTTTTTTTGTGAAAAACCGAAGATATGGGTTTTGTAGGTGCTCATGTGCTAAAGAGACCCAAATCGTTCGTTTATTGAAAAAATAAGTTGTTCTTCAAAACGATAGATTTTTTGAAAAGTAGAATCAATAGAGGTAACATAGGAATTTTTTTTGAATCATCCATTTTTCAAAAACCTGAATTTTCACCAACATGCAATAACCCCTCAAAAATAGAATCTAAGAAACAATTTTCTTTGGGAAAAATTGAAGATATGGGTTTTGTAGGTGCTCGTGTGCTAGAGAGACCCATATTGTCCTTTTTTTGAAAAAATAAGTTGTTCTTGAGAAAGATTTTTCTGAAAAGTAGAAGCAATAGAGGTTACAAAGGCAATTTTTTTGAATATTTTAAAGAAAAAATTGAAAAATGGGTTTTGTAGAGAATGTCATTATGAGTAGACCCAGATTGTCTATTTTTCAAAAAACTTATTTATCACCAACATGTAAGAACCCCTCAAAAATATAATCTACAAAACAATTTTTTTTGTGAAATATGGAAGATATGGGTTTTGCAGGTGCTTGTGTGCTAAAGAGACCCTAATTGTCCGTTTTTTGAAGAAATAAGTTGTTATTAAAAAAGATAGATTTTTTTGAAAACTAATAGTAGAGGTAACATAGACAAAGTTATTTAATCTTCTTAAGAAAAAGCTGAGAAATGGGCTTTGTACAGAATGTTGTTCTGGGTAAACCCAGATCGTCTGTTTTTTGAAAAAACTGATTTTTCACCAAATTCAAGAACCCATCAAAAATAGAATCTAGGAAATAATTTTTTGGGGGAAAAATTGAAGATATCGGTTTTCCAGGTGTGCTAAAAAGACCCAGATCATCCGTTTTTTGAAAAAATAAGTTGCTCTTGAAAAATATAGATTTTTTTGAAAAGTACAAATAGTAGAGGTAACAAAGGCAAATTTTGTTATTCTTCTTCAAAAAAATCTAAGAAATGGGTATTGTAGAGAATGTCGTTGTGAGTAGACCCAGATCGTCCATTTGTTGAAAAATAAAATTTCACTAACATGTAAGAACCTATAAAAATAGAATCTATGTAACATTTTCTTTTGGGAAAAATCAAAGATATGGGTTTTTTAGGTGCTCGTGCTAAAAAGACCCAGATCGTCCAGTTTGTGAAAAAATAAGTTATTTTTGAAAAAGACAGATTTTTTTGGAAAGTAGTAGTAGAGGTAATAGAGGCATATTTTTTGAATCTTCTTAGGAAAATTCTAAGAAATATCGTTCTGAGTAAACCCAGATCGATCGTATTTCGAAAAAAATTGATTTTTTAGCAAGATGCAAGAACCCATCAAAAATAGAATCTACGAAACAATTTTTTTGGGAAAAACCGAAGATATGGGTTTTGTAGGTACTCATGTGCTAAAGATACCTAGATCGTGCATTTTTTGAGAAAATAAGTTGTTCTTGAAAAAGAGATTTTTTTGAAAAGTAGAACCAGTAGAGGTAACATAGTCTAATTTTTTGAATCTTCTTAAAAAATATCTGAGAAATGGATTTTGTAGAGATTTTCATTCTAAGTAGACCCAGATCATCCATTTATTGAAAAAATAAGTTGTTTCTTGAAAATGATAGATTTTTTGAAAAGTAGAAGCAGTAGAGGTAATAGATGATTTTTTTTTAATATTCTTAAGAAAAATTTGAGAAATCGATTTTGTAAAAAGTGTCGTTCTGAGAAGACCTAGATCGTCCATTTCTCAAAAAACTAATTTTTCACCAACATGCAAGAACCCCTCAAAAATAGAATCTACGAAATAGTTTTTTTGGGAAAAATCGAAGATATGCGTTTTGTAGATGCTCATGTGCTAAAGAGACCCAAATCGTCCAGTTTTTGAAAAAGTAAGTTGTTTTCTAAAAACTGATTTTTCACCAAATGCAAGAACACATCAAAAATAGAATCTATGAAACAATTTTTGTTGGGAAAAATCAAAGATATGGGGTTTGCAGGTGCTTGTGTGCTAAAGAGACCCTGATCGTCCATTTTTCAAAAAACTAGTTTTTCACCAACATGCAAGAACCCCTGAAAATAGAATCTACGAAACATTTTTTTGTGAAATATTTGAAGATATGGGGTTTGTAGATGCTCATGTGCTAAAGAGACCCAAGTCATCCATTTTTTGAAAAAATAAGTTGTTTCTTCAAAAAGATAGATTTTTTTGAAAAACTAGAAGTAAAAGAGGTAACAAAGGAATTTTTTTTGAGTCTTCTTAAGAAAAATCTAAGAAATGGGTTTTGTAGAGAACATTGTTCTAAGTACACCTAAATCGTCTATTTCTCAAAAAACTAATTTTTCACCAACATGCAAGAACCCCTCAAAAATAGAATCTACGAAACAATTTTTTTGGGAAAAATCGAAGATATGCGTTTTGTAGATGCTCATGTGCTAAAGAGACCCAGATCATCCATTTTTTTGAAGAAGTAAGTTGTTCTTGAAAAAGACAGATTTTTTTGAAAAGAACTAGTAGAGGTAATAGAGGTAGTCTTTTTGAATCTTCTTAAGAAAAATCTAAGAAATGGGTATTGTAGACTATCTCGTTCCGAGTACACCCAGATTGTCCATTTTTTGAAAAACTGATTTTTCACCAACATGCAAGAACCCCTGAAAAATACAATCTATGAAACAATTTTTTGGGAAAAATTGAAGATATGGGTTTTGCAAGTTCTCGTGTGTTAAAGAGACCCAGGTCATGCATTCGTTGAAAAATAAGTTGTTCTTAATAAAGATAGATTTTTTTGAAAAGTAGTAGTAGAGGTGATAGAGTCAAATTTTTTGAATCTTCTTAAAAAATATCTGAGAAATGGGTTTTGTAGAGAATTTCATTTTGAGTAGACCCAGATTGTTCATTTTTCGAAAAACTGAATTTTCACCAACATGCAAGAACCCATCAAAAATAGAATCTACGAAAGAATTTTTTTTAGAAAAAATCGAAGATATGGGTTTTTTAGGTGCTCATGTGCTAAAGAGAACCAGATCGTCCATTTATTGAAAAACTAATTTTTCAACAACATGCAAGAACCCCTCAAAAATAGAATCTATGAAACAATTTTTTGTGAAAATTTGAATAAATGGGTTTTGCAGGTGCTTGTGTGCTAAAGAGACCCAAATCATCCTTTTTTTGAAAAATTAAGTTGTTTTTGAAAAAGATAGATTTTTTGAAAGGTACAAGCAGTAGAGGTAACAAAGGCAATTTTTTTGAATCTTCCTTAAAAAAATCTAAGAAATGGGTTTTGTAGAGAGTGTCATTCTAAGTAAACCGAGATTATACATTTTTTGAAAAATTGATTTTTCACGAACATGCAAAAACCCCTCAAAAATAGAATCTACGAAACGTTTTAAAATAAAAAATCAAATATATGAGTTTTGTAGCTACTCATGTGCTAAAAGACCCAAATCATCCATTTTTTGAAAAAATAAGTTTTCTTGAGAAAGATAGATTCGTTTGAAAAGTAGTAGAGGTTATAGAGGCAATTTTTTTGAATCTTTTTAAGAAAAAATTGAGAAATGGGTTTTGTAGAGAATGTATTTCTGAGTAGACCAAGATCATTTGTTATTTGAAAAACTAATTTTTAACCAACACGCAAGAACCCCTGAAAAATAGAATCTATGAAACAATTTTTTTTGGGAAAAATCGAAGATATGGGTTTTTCAGGTGCTCATGTGGTAAAGAGATTTTGATCATCTATTTTATGAAGAAAATAAGTCATTTTTGAAAAATATAGATTTTTTTGAAAACTAGAAGTAGCAGAGGCAACAAAGGCAAAAAAAATTAATCTTCTTAAGAAAATCTAAGAAATGGGTTTAGTAGAGAATGTTATATCTAAGTACACTTAGATCGTCTGTTTTTTGAAAGCCTAACTTTTCAACAAATGCAAGAACCCATCAAAAATAGAATCTGTTGCAAGTATGGATGTGTTTGGTGGTGTTGTCATTAATGTTGTGATTGATGTCAACACAACACAAGTTGAGTAAGTTGAGGTTTTGCCAAGTTCTTTTGAGAAAATTTTAGAAATAATGAAAATAGTGTTGAAGTGTGATCTGGTATTGTGGTCCGCATTTCTTCTATGTTGATCTTATGCCTATAACGATATGTAGGCATGTTCATAATCTTTACTGGATAATATATCCTGAGTTTCAACTTCTGGTTTGATGAAGAGTAAAGTTATGTTCACCGGTCTGTGAACTAGTTTCTCAGAGTTATCTAGTTGTGGACTAAGAGAAATGTTTTTGCTCCGCAGTCTTTTGATATTTGGTCTCAAATCTTGTGGATTTGGGAGATTACTCTTTCTGATGGTTTCTGTGTTTTGACAAAATTTATTGTGGTTTGGCATTCTAGAAGACCTGCTTCAGAGCTCTGACATTTTTGATGGTTGTCCCAGTTGGACTGGTGAAGTGTTCTCTACAAATGAAGTTTGTTGAAGTTGTTGCGGATGTATCTGAGTTTTTCTCAAAGATGGTAAAATGATTCATGAAGAATGTTGAGTAGTCTATGTGAGGTTATCTTGCTGGTGATGCATGTACTTCAAACATTATCGGTGTGGCCGACCTGGTGTCTACACGTTACATTATGTTTGTGCATCGACTTGAGAAAGCATGTGCATGATCCAAGATGTTGTTTGGGTCTTAAATTAAATATGTAATTGGTCCTCTCACATTCTTATCCACCGCGGGAATGTTGAGTAGCCGACCTAGTTTGAATTTGTAATTTGAAATTGTATAGCCGGCATTTATGAATGTTTCTAACGTTGAAGATGGTATACAATCAAATCAAGTTGTAGTGAATTGATCATCCATCCTTCATTCGATTCAAGCAAGAAAAGAGTGTGGGAACAAGTGTGAAAAGCAAAGTGTGGAAAAGCGAATTGTGGAAATTGTACTTTATTATATCTATAATCTTCTGATAAAGTTGTGAAGTGTGTGGAACTCCTAGTGGTGGATATTTACATATTTCTTTGTATTTTTCTATAGGGAGTGAGCCTCTTTTTTAGACGGTGAGTCCTAAGGCATTGAGCCCTTAATTTTTGTAGTGAGCCTGTGTATCTAGGTTTGCATTAGATACTATATTATGAGTTAATCCTCTCCATGGTTTTTCGATCATTGGGTTTTCCATGTAAATCTGGTGTCTCTGATGTTGTGTTTCTATTATTTGAATTTCATGTTCACACTTAGTAAAAAATTGAAGATAAAGTGGAATTGATTACGTTTATAAGTAAAGAGATTTGATACAACTGATTCACCCCCCTCTCAATTGTCTTGTGCATTTCAACAACTCGTATCAAATCTCTGGTTCCTCAGTGAAAAGCTCAACCGCTTGAGGTAGATCAAATGGTGCACATGTTGTAGCTTCCTATGTTTGATGGAGCTGATTTCAGTGACTGGAAAGAATAGATGAAAAGTCATCTGATTTCACTTAGTTTTAATACCTAGAAAGTTGTGGAGATGAATTATGTGATTCCAGAAGGCAATCCTTCTTCTACTTATGAGGTTGCATCTTTTCAAGAAAGTGAAAGAGTGACGTTTTCTATCTTTAGTGCCTTATCTAAAAATGAAAGAGAAAAAGTTATTTCTCTAGCTATAGTAAATGAAATGTGGATGAAATTTAAAGACATTTATGAAGGAAATGAGACATAAAAGTTGTCAAGGAAATTAACTGCTAAGAGAAATTTTGAAAATTTGAGAATGGAAGATGGAGAAGACATTGCTAGCTATTATCAAAGAGTTGAAACTATAGCGACTAGAATCAAGAATCAAGGTGGTACCATGAAGGATGAAGATATAATTGAGAAGATCTTGATGACCTTACCAATAATTATAGTGACAAAGTATCTTCTCTTGAAGAACAATATGATCCAAAGAAATTTACTAAGGAACATCTATTTGGAGTCTTGACCACATTCAAAATGAGAAATTTTGCAAGAGATAAGGAGAAGATTGAGACAACCTTTAAAGCAATAAATATAGGAGATCATGATAGGTAAGTTGCATTTTAAGTGTTTCAATTGTGGAAATATTGGTCATTATGCATCAAGATGTCCTAATAGAGCTACACAAACAAATAATACAGATGGTAATAACAATACTAAAAGGATATGAAGGATATGAAGTTCAAGAAGTTGTATTATGTCAAGGAAGATGTAGGAATTTTTGATGATGAATCTGACTTTGAGGAAGATAAAGATGAATGTTTGTTTCTAGCCCTAGAAAAGAAGTGTACAAAGGAATCTGGTCTGAAGAACAAGAAGAATGAAGTAGAAGGTACTCTGGTGACTACTTTTCATGCCAGATAGGATGAATACTTTTGGGTAATTGACAGCGGATGTTCAAATTATATGACTAGTGGTAAGAGTAATTTTACTAAACTTGAGAAGTATGATGGAGGTATAGTCATGTTTGGAGATGATTCTGGTGCTAAGATTGTTGGTAAAGGAACAATTAGCTTTGATGGAAGACACAATATTGATGATGTTTATTATGTAAAGGGTTTAAGGCATACTCTCTTAAGTGTTCGACAAATGTGCAACAAAGGTTTTAGGCTTGTGTTTCAGGATAACACTTGTGAGATTAAAAAAGGATCCAAAACAATGGTAGCAGCTGGAAGAAGAACTCATGGAAATATCTATGAACTTCAAGGTGGTGATGGTCAATGTTTTTTTTCTCAGATTAATGAGAGTTGGCTCTACCACCAGAGAATGGGAAATCTCAATTTTGATAACCTTGTTAGGATTAGTTCTAGAGAAGTTGTGAGAGATCTTCCTAGAATCGCAAAGCCTTCCAATTCAATCTACAAAAGTTATCAAATGGGAGAGCAAACAAGAAATAATTTTAAAGGAAAAGATCAATCTTCTACTAGAATGCTTGAATTAATTCATATAGACCTCTATGGTCCTACAAGAATAGGAAGCCTGAATGGTGATAAGTACTTTATGCTTTTAGTTGATGATTACTCTAGGATGACATGGGTTACATTTCTTAGAGAAAAGGCTCAGGCTCTTGATAGATTCAAGGTGTTTAAGGCAAGAGTAAAAATAAGGAAAACTTGAGGATTAAATGCTTAAGATCTGATAGAGGTGGAGAGTTTACATCCGGTGAGTTCAATGCATTTTGTGAAGAGCATGGCATAAAAAGACATTATTCTACTTCTAGAACCCCACAATAGAATGGAGTTGTAGAAAGAAAGAACAATACTATACAAGAAGTAGCTTGGACCATGATGAAAGAATCAAATGTTCTTGATATGTATTGGAGAGAAGATATTCATACTATTGTTTACATTCTTAACAGAGTTCAAATCAGAGGTAACAACACTAAGACTCCTTATGAGTTATGGATTGGTAAGAATCCTACTATGAAATACTTTAAGGTATTTGGTAGTAGATGTTACATTAGAAGAGATGAAGAAAATCTTGGAAAATTTGATGCTAGATTTGATGAAGGAATCTTTCCTGGATATTCTAATAACAATAAGGCTTACGGATGTTTTAATAAGAGGCTTAGAAAATCATTGAAAGTAATAAAGTGAAGGTTGATGAAGCTATGTATAGACCAGTGGAAATAACTGAAGTTGAACATGATGAACCTATCTGTGTGCAAATACAAGAAGAAGAAAAATAAGAGAAAGAACAAAGTGAAGAAGAAGAAGAAATCCTGGAACCTGCACCTAGGACTCCTAAATATGTTTAGAGAAATCATTTAGAGGAATGGATAATTGGAAACAAAGGTGAAGGAGTGAAGACAAGAAACAAAGTGGTTGAGGTAAACTTGTGTTTACTTTCTAATATTGAACGAAGACTGTGAATGAAGCATGTAATGATGAAAGTTGGATGGGAGCTATGAAAGAGGAATTACAGTAGATAGAAAAGAATGAGACATGGGAATTAGTCCCTAGACCTATAAATAAGAATGTAATTGGTTCGAAATGGGTATTCAGAAACAACTTGAATGAAGATGGTGAAGTGGTTAGGAATAAAGAAAGACTTGTATGTAAAGGATATTCACAGGTTGAAGGCATAGATTTTGAAGAAAATTTTACACTTGTAGCAAGAATGGAGGCCATTCGGATGTTCTCGGCATTTTCAGCTCATAAAGACTTCAAAGTATATCAGATGGATGTCAAGTTTAAATTTCTGAATGGGGAACTAGAAGAAGAAGAAGTATATATGGACCAACCATAAGGATTTTCACTATCAGACAAGCCAGACATGGTTTCAAAGTTGAAGAAAGAATTATATGGACTGAAGCAAGCTCCCAGAGCATGGTATGCTAGGTTGGATAAATACTTGACAAAATAGGGATTCAGCAAAGGGTCCATAGACAACAATCTTTACTTCAAGGTTGAGAAAGATAAGATGTTGATAATTGTGATATATGTTGATGAAATCATTTTTGGTGGAAATGAAGGTATGTGTAAGAAGTTTTCTGAAGAGATGCAAAAATAATTTGAAATGTTTATGATTGGTGAGTTAAAATTCTTCCTTGGACTTCAAGTTAATCAAACTAACAAAGGGATATTCATTTCACAATCTAAGTATGTTAAGGAATTGTTGAAGAAGTTTAGAATGGATGAATCTAAATCAGCTTGTACCCCTATGGTAACTGGTTGTAAGTTGACTAAGGAAATTGAATCTGCTAAAGTTGATCAAAACATGTAAAGATCCATGATTGGTGGACTATTGTATCTTACTACTACTAGACCTGACATTATGCATGCAGTATGTTTAGTTGCAAGATTTCAAGCAGAACCAAAGGAAGCACATGTTACAGCTGTAAAGAGGATATTTAGATATCTTAAAGGAAATTCAGACTATGGGCTATGGTATCTGAATGACAATGACTTTACCTTGAATACCTACATTTATGTTGATTGGGTTGGTTGTGTAGATGACCAAAAGAGTACAAGTGGTGGATCATTATTTCTTCGAGGAAGAATAGTTTCATGGTTGAGCTAGAAATATGATTTAGTTTCTTTATCCACTGTAGAAGCAGAGCATATTGTAGCAACATCTTATTGTACACAAGTATTGTGGATGAAACACACCTTGATGGACATATGTGTGGTGAGTAATGAACCTACTTCTATCTTTCATGACAATACAAGCGCTATAAATTTTTTGAAGAATCTAATGATGCATTCTAGAACAAAGCATATATCTATCAAGTATCACTTCTTGAGGGAGAAGGTATTGAGGAATGAAGTTAGACTTGAATATGTACCTACCAAAGAACAAGTTGCAAAAATATTCACTAAGGCCCTTCTGAAGGATACTTTTGAGTATTTCAAAGGGAATTTAAGGGTTTTTTAACCTCCTTTCTTGAACTAAGTGCACATGGAGGTGCATCAGTCCAGTGGATTCACAAACTCTTTTATTCTGGACTGATGATTGAGGTCTACTCCTCAGGGGGAGTAGAGAAGTGCATTGTTGCAGTATGTGTTGTCAGTGTAATCCTTAGGGGGAGTGAACCAAACTTTATATGGCAAGAATTTACTTTTCCATTGATGTCAGAGGGGGAGAGAGATCATGTGAAAATTTTAAGCTTGGCAAGTTGTCACTCTTGAGAAGCATGAATGTTGTCTTTCGTGGTTTTTCACATCATGTGTTGGCATCAATGAAAAAGGGGTAGATTGTTGCCAGTATGGATGTGTTTGGTGGTGTTTTCATTAATTTTTTCATTGATGTCAACACAGTACAGGTTGAGTAAGTTGAGATTTTTCCAAGTTTTTTTGAGAAAATTTGAGAAATAATGAAAACAGTGTTGAAGTGTGTTCCAAAGTGTGATCCAGTATTGTGGTCCACATTTCTTCTATGCTGATCTTATGCCTATGTGGATATGTAGGAATTTTCATAAGCTTTACTAGATAATATATCCTGAGTTTCAGCTTCTGGTTCGATGGAGAGTAAAATTTATGTACACCGGTGTGTGAACTGGTTTGTCAGAGTCATTTGGTTATGGACTGCGAGAAATGTTTTTTCTCCTCAGTCTTCTAATATTTGGTCTCAGATCTTGTGGATCTGGGAGATTACTCTTTCTAATGCTTTTTGTTTTGTGATAAATTTTATCGTGCTTTGGTGTTCTAGAAGACCTACTTCAGAGCTTTGGTATTTTTGCTGGTTGTCCCAGTTGGACTGGTGAAGTGTTATCTACAACTGAAGTTTGTTGAATTTATTGCAAATGTATCTAAGTTGTTCTCAAAGATGGTAAAATGATTGGTGAAGCATGTTGAGCAGTCTGTGTAAGGTTATCTTTCTGGTGATGGATGTACTTAAAATATCATCGGTGTTTTCATTAGGTTTGGCTGACCTGGTGTCTACACATTACATTATGTTTGTGCATCGACTTGAGAAAGCATGTGCATGATCCAAGATGTTGTTTGGGTCCTAAATTAAATGTAAGTGGTCCTCTCACATTCTTATCCATCATGGGAATGTTGAGTAGCCGACCTAGTTTGAATTTATAATTTGAAATTGTATAGCCAACCTTTGTAAATGTTTCTAAGGTTGAAGATGGTATAAAATCAAATCAAGTTGTAGCGAGTTGATCATCCATCCTTCATTCGATTCGAGCAAGAAAAGAGTGTGCGAACAAGTGTGAAAAGAAGAGTGTGGAAAATTGAATTTTGGCAATAGTACTTTATTGGATCTATAATTTCTTGATCAAGTTGTGAAGTGTGTGGAACTCCTAGTGGTGGATCTTTACCTATTTCTTTGTATTTTTCTGTAGGTAGTCAACCTATCTTTTGAATAGTGAGTCCTATGGCAGTGAGCCCTTTATCAAGGTAGTGAGCCTTAAATAGCTGGGTAGTGAGCCCTCAGGCAGTGAGTCTGTGTATCTGATTTTGCATTCTACTATATTGTGAGTTAATCCTCACCGTGGTTTTTCCCTCATTGGGTTTTCCATGTAAATCTGGTGTCTCTAGTGTTGTGTTTCTGTTATTTGCATTAAATGTTCACACTTAATAATAGATTGAAGATAAAGTGGAAATGATTAAGTTTATAAGTAAAGAGATTTAATATAACTGATTCACCCCTCTTAGTTGTCTTGTGCATTTCAATAGAATCTATGAAACAATTTTTTTGGGGAAAAATTGAAGATATGGGTTTTACAGTTGCTCATGTGCTAAAGAGACCTAGATCATCTGTTTAAAAAAAAAATTGTGCTTCAAAAAGATAGATTTTTTGAAAAATAGTAGTAGAGGTAACATAGGCAATTTTTTTGATTCTTAAGAAAAATCTAAGAAATGGGTATTATGGATAATGTCATTGTGAGTATACCTAGATCATCCATTTTTTAAAATATTGATTTTTCACCAACATGCAAGAACCCCTCAAAAATAGAATCTATGAAACATTTGTTTTTGGGAAAAATTGAATATATGGCTTTTTGCAAGAACCCCTCATGTGCTAGAGATATCCAGATTGTCCATTTTTCCTAAAAATAAATTGTTTTGAAAAAAATAGATTTTTTTAAAAAGTAGTAATAGAGGTAACATAGGCAAATTTTTAGAATCTTCTTAAAAAAACCTAAGAAATGGGTTTTCTAGAGAATGTCGTTCTGAGTAAACCCAGATCGTCCGTTTTTCAAAAAACTAATTTTTCACCAACATGCAAGAACCCATCAAAAATAGAATCTACGAAACAATTTTTTCTGGAAAAATTGAAGATATGAGTTTCGCAAGTGCTCATGTGCTAAAGAGACCTAGATCATACATTGAAAAAATAAGTTCTTGAAAAAGATAGATTTTTAAAAACAAGTAGTAGAGGTAACAGAGTCAAAACAAATTATTTTCCTAAAAAATATCTGAGAGATGGATTTTGTAGAGAATTTCGTTTTAAGTAGATCCATATCGTCCGTTTTTTGAAATACTGATTTTTCACCAACATGCAAGAACCCCTCAACAATAGAATCTACGAAACAATTTTTTTTGGCAAAATTCGAAGATATGGGTTTTGTAGGTGCTCGTGTGTTAAAAAGACCCAGATTGTCCGTTTTTCGAAAAAATAAGTTGTTCTTGAAAAACATAGATTTTTTTGTAAAGTAGAAGTAGTAGAGGTAATAGAGGCAATTTTTTCTATCTTCTTAAAAAAAACTGAGAAATGGGTTTTGTAGAGAATGTTGTTTTGAGTAGACCCAGATTGCCCATTTTTTGAAAAATAGATTTTTCACCTACATGAAAAAACCCCTCAAAAATAAATCTATTAAAACATTTTTTTTGGGAAAAATCGAATATATGGGTTTTGTAGGTGCTTATGTGCTGAAAAGACCAAGATCGTCTGTTTTTTGAAAAAAGATTCATTTCTTTGAAAATTAGAATCAATGGAGGTTGTAAAGGCTATTTTTTTGAATCTTCTTAAGAAAAATCTAAGAAATGGGTTTTGTAGATAATGTCGTTCTAAGTACACCTGGACGTCTATTTTTAAAAAACTATTTTTTCACCAACATGCAAGAACCCCTCAAAAATAAAATCTACGAAATAATTTTTTTGGGAAAAATATTAGATATGGGCTTTGCAGGTGCTCGTGTGCTAAAGACACCCAGATCGTTCATTTTTTGAAAAAATAAGTTGTTTTTGAAAACAATAGATTATTTTGAGAAGTAGTTGTAGAGGTAACAGAGGCAAATATTTTGAATCTCCTTAAGAAAAATCTAAGAAATGAGTTTTGTAGAGAATGTCGTTCTAAGTAAACCCAAATCATTAATTTTTCAAAAAACTAATTTTTAACAACATGAGAGAACCCCTCAAAAATAGAATCTATGAAACAGTTTTTTTTTGGATAAATAGAAGATATGGGTTTTGTAGGTTGCTCGTGTGCTAAAAAGACCCAAATTGTCCAATTTTTTTTTTTAAAAGTTGTTCTTGGAAAAATGATTTTTTTTTTCAAAAATACAAGTAGTAGAGGTAATAGAGGCAGTTTTTTTTAATCTTCATAAGAAAAATATGAGAAATGGGCTTTGTACAAAATGTCGTTCTGAGTAGACCCAGATAGTCCATTTTTTGAAAAATAGATTTTTCACCAACATGTAAGAACCCCTCGAAAACAAAATTTACGAAACAATTTTTTTGGGGATTAATCGAAGCTATGGGTGTTTTAGGTGCTTGTGTGCTAAATAAACCTAGATCGTTTGCTTTTTGAAAAAATAAGTTGTTTTTGAAAAATATAAAAAAAAATTAAGAATAGAAGTAGTATAGGTAACAAAGACAATTTTTTTGAATCTTCTTAAGAAAAATCTAAGAAATGGGTATTGTAGAGAATGTTGTTTTGAGTAGACCCAGATCATCCGTTTTTTGAAAAACAGATTTTTCACCAACATGTAAAAACCTTTGAAAAATAAAATCTACGAAACAATTTTTTGGGGGAAAAATCGAAGATATGGGTTTTGTAGGTGCCCGTGTGCTAAACAGACCCACATAGTCCGTTTTTTGAAAAAATAAGTTGTTCTTGAAAAATATAGATTTTTTTCAAAAGTAGAAACAGTAGAGGTAACAGAGGAAACTTTTTAAAATCTTATTAAGAAAAATATGAGAAACGGGTATTGTGGAGAATGTTGTTCTGAATAGACCCAGATCGTTCATTTTTTGAAAAACTTATTTTTCACCAACATGACAGAACCCCTCAAAAAATAGAATTTATGAAACTTTTTTTTTTGGAAAAAATCGAAGATATGGGTTTTCTAGCTGCTCGTGTGCTAAAGGGACCCAAATCATCTGTTTTTTGAAAGAAATAAGTTGTTTTTGAAAAAGAGATATTTTTGAAAAGTAGTAGTAGAGGTAACAGATGCAATTTTTTTAAATCTTCTTAAGAAAAATTTGAGAAATGAGTTTTTTTAGAGAATGTCATTCTGAGAAGGCCCAAATCGTCCATTTTTCAAACAACTGACTTTTCACCAACATGCAAGAAACCATCAAAAATAGAATCTACGAAATAATTTTTTTGGGAAAAATTGAAGATATGGGTTTTGTAGGTTCTTGTGTGCTAAAGAGACCCTAATCATCTGTTTTTTGAAAAAATAATTATTTTTTTCAAAAGTAAATGTAGTATAGGTAATAGAAGCCAATTTTTTTTATCTTCTTAAAAAAATCTCAGAAATGGGGTTTGTAGAGAATGTTGTTCTAAGTAGACTCAAATTGTCTGTTTTTTGAAAAACAAAATTTTCACTAACATGTAAGAAACCCTCAACAATCAAATCCATGAAACAAGTTTGTTTGGGAAAAATCGAGTATATGGATTTTGTAGGTGCTCGTGTGCTAAAGAGAACCAGATTGTCTGTTTTTTGAAAAAATAAGTTGTTTTTGAAAAAGAGATTTTTTTTGAAAAGTAGAATCAATATAGTAACAGAGAGAAATATTTTTAATCTCCTTTAGAAAAATTTGAGAAAATGGGTCTTGTAGAGAATGTCGTTATGAGTAGACCCAAATCGTTTGTTTTTCAAAATATTGATTTTTCACCAACATGCATGAACCCCTCAAAAATAAAATCTACGAAACAATTTTTTATTGGAAAAATGGAAGATATGGGTTTTGTAGGTGCTTGTGTGCTAAAGAGACCCAAATCATCTATTTTTTATTAAATAAGTTGTTTTTGAAAAAGATAGATTTTTTGAAAAGTAGAATTAGTAGAAGTAATAGATGTAAAAATTTTAAATCTTCTTAAGAAAAATATGAGAAATGGGTTTTGTAGAGAATGTCGTTTTGAGTAGACCCAAATCGTTCCTTTTTCAAAAAACTGATTTTTCACCAACACCAAGAACCCCTCAAAAATAGAATCTATGAAACATTTTTTTTTGGGAAAAATCGAAGATATGGGTTTTCTAGGTGTTTGTGTGCTAAAGAGACCTAGATCGTCCATTTTTTGAAAAAATAAGTTGTTTTTGAAAATATAGATTTTTTTGAAAAGTAGAAGCAGTATAGATAACAAAAACAATTTTTTTGAATCTTCTTAAGAAAAATCTGAGAAATGGATCTTGTAGAGAATGTCGTTCTGAGTAGACTCATATCGTTCTTTTTTCAAAATGCTGATTTTTCACCAATATGCAAGAACCCCTCAAAATAGAATCTACGATACAATTTTTAGGGAAAAATCGAAGATATGGGTTTTCCAGGTGCTCGTGTGCTAAATTGACGCAGATCATCTGTTTTCTGAAAAATAAGTTGTTTTTGAAAAAAGATAGATTTTTTTGAAAAGTAGAACTAGTAGAGGTAACAAATGCAATTTTTTAAAATCTTCTTAAGAAAACTCTGAGAAATGGGTTTTGCAGAGAAATGTCGTTATGAGTAGACCCAAATCTTCAATTTTTCAAAAAATTGATTTTTCACCAACATGCAAAAACCCCTCAAAAATAGAATCTACGAAACAAATTTTTAGGGAAAAATTGAAGATATGGGTTTTGTAGGTGCCCGTTTGCTAAAAAGACCCAGATCATCTATTTTTTGAAAAAATAAGTTGTTATTGGAAAAGAGATTTTTCTAAAAAGTAGGAGTAGAGGTAACAAATGCAATTTTTTCAAATTTTCTTAAAAAAAATCTAAGAAATGGGTATTGTAGAGAATGTCTTTCTAAGTAAACCCAGATCGTTCGTTTTTTGAAAAGTATTTTTTTCACCAACATGCAAAAATCCCTCAAAAATAAAATCTACAAAATATTTGTTTTTGGAAAAATCAAAGATATGGGTTTTGTAGGTGCTCATGTCTTAAGGAGAATGAGTTTTCTAGGTGCTTGTGTGCTAAAGAGACCCAGAACATCCGTTTTTAAAAAAAAGTAAGTTGTTCTTGAATTTTTTTTTTTTTTTTGAAAAGTAGTAGTAGAGGTAACAAATGAAACTTATTTAAATCTTCTTCAGAAAAATCTGATAAATGGGTTTTGTAGAGTATGTCGTTCTGAGTAAACCCAAATCATCCATTTTTGAAACAACTAATTTTTCACCAACATGCAAAAATTCCTCAAAAATAGAATCTAGGAAACAATATTTTTTGGGAAACATTGAAGATATGGATTTTGTAGGTACTTGTGTGCTAAAGGGACCCAGATCATCCGTTTTTTTTAAAAATACGTTGTTCTTGAAAAAGATAGATTTTTTTGAAAAGTAGAATCAGTATATAGCTAACATAGATTAATTTTTTGAATCTTATTAATAAAAATCCGAAAATGGGTCTTGAATAGAATGTAGTTCTGAGTAGACCCAGATCGTCCATTTTTCAAAAAACTGATATTTCACCAACATGCAAGAACTCATCAAAAATAGAAATCTACGAAACAATTTTTTTGGGAAAAATCAAAGATATGGGTTTTGTAGTTGCTAGTGTACTAAAGAGACCCAGATCTTCCGATTTTTGAAAAAATAAGTTGTTTTGAAAAAGATAGATTTTTTGAAAAGTAAAAGAAGAAGAGGTTACAAAGGCAAATTTTTTTAATCTTTCTAAGAAAATCTAAGAAATGGGTTTTGTAGAGAATGTCGTTCTGAGTAGACCCAAATCACCCATTTTTCAAAAAACTAATTTTTCACCAACATGTAAAACCCCTGAAAAATAGAATCTACGAAACTTTTTTTTTTGAAAAATCGAAGATATAGGTTTTGCATGTGCTCGTGTGCTAAAGAGACCCAAATTGCTCATTTTTTGAAAAAATATGTTATTTTTGAAAAAGATAGATTTTTTGAAGAATAGAAGTAGTAGAGTAACATAGGCAAATTTTTTGAATATTTTTTAAGAAAAATCTAAGAAATGGGTTTTGTAGAGAATGTCGTTCTGAGTAAACCTAGATCAACCATTTTTTGAAATACTAATTTTTCACCAAGATGCAAGAACCCCTGAAAAATAGAAACTACAAAACAATATTTTTTTGAGAAAAATCGAAGGTATGGGTTTTGTGGGTGTTTGTATGCTAAAGAGAACCAAATCATCTATTTTTTGAACAAATAAGTTGTTCTTGCAAAGGATAGATTTATTTGAAAAGTAGAATGAGTAGACCTAATAGAGACAAATTTTTTGAATCTTCTTAAGAAAAATCTAAGAAATGGGTTTTCTAGAGAATGCCATTCTTAGTAGACCCAGATTGTCCATTTTTTGCAAATCTTATTTTTCACCAACATGCAAGAACCCTTCATAAATAGAATCTACGAAACAATTTTTTTTGGGAAAAATTAAGGATATGGGTTTTGCAGGTGCTCGTGTGCTAAAGAGACCCATGTAGAAGTTCATAATCCAACCTCGTAGATCCTAATGAATTTCAGCAAGAAAAGAACCTATCACCAAAGGAGATCAAGAGACACAAGAATGGTGCTCTGCAAACATGATGCAAAAATACACTAACCAAAATTAGAATAATTACAAAGAAATCAATCCTTAACAAAAGAGATCGAAACCCTAAAGGTGAGAACCCTAGGATGAGTATTAAATTAGCATGTTACAAGTGTCAAGATCATAATGAAGAGATGACATGACCAATTTAATGATGCAAAGTAAAGATTCCTAAGTTTAGCTTAAGTGAAATTAAGTAAAGGTGACTTAATTAATTAATCAATATGATTAAATTAATTAGGTAAACAACCTATTACTCTAACAACCCCCTTAAGATGAATTTAGTGAGAAGATAAAAACTAAGGAACAAAGTAGGAAAATGAAAAAAATAATAGAAGCATGAAGAAGTTGCAAAAACTATTGTAGAATGACTGATGAAATGCTAAAAGAAAAACCCTCTTTGAAACAAATGATAATTGGGATCAAGAAAAAAAAATCTACATGAGTTCCCTCAAAATACTCAAATATAATGGTAAACCAAGGAAAAACATCTGTAACTCAAAGATACAGATGGCACAAGTACCAATAGTCTAAAGAGTTGATCAAGTGAAAATGGAAGGTCGCCTCCAGAAATAGGAATGTAAGAATGTCCATATGGTAAGTGCTCCATATCACTAAAATACATGGGTAACCAACCACTCCATCCGCCTAGTACATAGGAACAAATACTATATACATAGTTCACTCCAATGCGAAACCAAGGAAGCATTAGCACAAATAGTAGAAACCCCCATAATGCTGATAACAGAGAGGTATGATAGATACACTAAAATGAATACCTAAATGTAGTGCATGATAAAGAATAAAGAACATCTGAATATGCAGACATGAAAGTACAAGTAGGAATAAAGGATTTGCAAGCCAAGACACACAAGCATGAGAAAGGTATGAAGGAAAAACAAAGGAAAACATCAACCCCCATGGCACTTTATATCATAGTGCAAGTACAAAAAGGCACAAATTGATGTGCAAGAATACCAATACTACACATACAAAGTTGATGCACTCTATTTTAGTGTGTTTACAAATGATAAATACATGCAATGTGAGCCCATAAGGTCCAAAAAAGGACAACAATTGAGAAGGAGGAAATCTGTAAAAAATAAATAAAACAAATTTGGAAACCATCTACACCACTATGAAGAGCTCGGAACCAGATTTCTGATGATATCTCATTTGCCCATTTTCAACATCGTATGCAAAAGCTATGTCAAAAACAAGAAGAAGCCTCCAATCAAGAAGAAATTGTCCCAAAAGATAGGTACAAAGGAAGAACATCGAAAACACCACTGAAGTAGGAATAAGATGTAAATATTGTTGTAGAATGACTGATGAAATGCTAAAAGGAAAACCCTCTCCAAAACAAATGATGATTAGGATCAAGAAGAGAAGAATCTGCATGAGTTCCCAAAATGACACTACTTGAATCTGATGGAAAACCAAGAAAAAACATCTGGAACTCAAAGATACAGATGGCATAAGTACCAATAGTCTAAAGAGTTGATCAACTGAAAATGGAAGGTCGCCTCCAAAAAGAGGAATGCAAGAGTGTCCATATGGTAAGTGTTCCATCTCACTAAAATGCATGGGTAACCAGCTGTTGCATCTGCCTAGTACATAGGAACAAATACTATATACATAAGAATATGTAGTTTCTGGATTTGACTGTGTAATAGTTTTTGGATCAAACTATTACACAGTCAAATCCAGAAACTACATACTCTAATGACATGGACTATGGAAATATAATGTCTTTGACTATATACATAGCTCACTCCAATGCGAAACCAAGGAAGCGTTAGCACTAACAGTAGAAACCCCCCATAATGTTGACAAGGGAGAGGTATGGCAGGTACACTGAAATGAATGCCTGAATGTAGTGTATGATAAAGAACCAAGAACATCTGAATGTCCAAACATGAAAGTACAACCAGGAATGAAGGATGTGAAACCCAAGGCACATAGGTATGAGAAATAATCTAGCCTCACAAATCCCAATGAAAAACTGCAAGAAAATAACTTGTCACCAAAAGAGATTAAGAGACAAAAAGATGGTGCTCTGCAAACATGAAGCAAAAATGCATTAACCAGAATTAGAATAGTTACAAAGAGATCAATCCTTAAGAAATGAGACTAAAACCCTAAAGGTGAGAACCCTAGGATGAGGATTCAGTTAGCATGTGACAAGTGTCAAGTTTAATAATGCAAAATAAAGATTCCCAAGTTTAGCTTAATTGTAATAAAGTAAAGGTGAATTAATTAATTAATCAATATGATTAAATTAATCAAGTAAACAACCTATTACTCTAAAATCCCAGATCGTCCGTTTTTTGAATAAATAAGTTGTTCTTGAAAAAGATAGATCTTTTTGAAAAGTAGAAGTAATAGAGGTAATGGAGGCAAATTTAGTGAATCTTCCTAACAAAAATCTGAGAAACGAGTTTTGTAGAAAATGTAGTTCTTAGTAGAAAAAGATCATCCATTTTTCAAAAAAATGATTTTTTCACCATGTAAGAACCCCTCAAATATAGAATCTACGAAACAATTTTTTTGGGAAAAACCAAAGATATGGGATTTGCAGGTACTCATGTGCGAAAGAGACCCAGATTGTCCATTTTTTGAAAAAATAAGTTGTTTTTGAAAAAGATAGATTTTTTTGAAAAGTAGAAATAGTAGAGGTAATAGAGGCAAAGTTTTTGAATCTTCTTAAGAAAAGTCTGAGAAATAGGTATTGTAGAGAATGTCATTCTAAGTAGACCCAGATTGTATGTTTTTCAAAACCTAAATATATACCAACATGCAAGAACCCCTCAAAAATAGAATCTACAAAACAATATTTTTTTTGGAAAAATTGAAGATATGGGTTTTGCAGGTGCTCGTGTGCTAAAGAGACCCAGATCGTCTATTTTTTTTTTTTAAATAAGTTGTTTTTGAAAAATATAGATTTTTTTGAAAAGTACTAGTAGAGCTAATAGAGGCAAATTTTTTGAATCTTCTTAAAAAAAATCTAAGAAATGGGTTTTGTAGAGAATGTCGTTATGAGTAGACCCAGATTGTCCCTTTTTCGAAAAAATTATTTTTCACCAACATGCAAAAACCCCTTAAAAATAAAAGCTATGAAACATTTTTTTTGGGAAAAATCGAAGATATGGGTTTTGCAGGTGCTCGTGTGCTAAAGAGACCGAGATTGCCCGTTTTTTTTTTTTTTAAAGTTGTTTTTGAAAAGATAGATTTTTTTGAAAAGTAGAAGCAGTACTAGTAACAAAACATATCGTCTATTTTTTGAAAAAATATGTTCTTCTTGAAAAATATAGATTTTTTTTGAAAAGTAGTAGTAGAGGTAACATAGGCAAAACATTTGAATATTGTTAAAAAAAATCTGAGAAATGGGTTTTGTAGAGAATGTCGTTCTGAGTAAACCCATATTGTTCATTTTTCAAAAAACCGATTTTTCACCAACATGCAAGAACCCTTCAAAATTAAAATCTACAAAACATTTTTTTGGGAAAAATCGAAGATAGGTTTTACAGGTTCTAAAGAGACCTTAGATCATGTGTTTTTTCAAAAAATAAGATGTTCTTGAAAAAGGTAGATTCTTTTGAAAAGTAGAAGCAGTAGATGTAACAGAGGCAAAAAATTTAAACCTTCTTACGAAAAATCTAAGAAATGGGTTTTGTAGAGATTGTCATTCTATGTCACCCAAATCGTCTGTTTTTCAAAAAACTGATTTTTGACCAACTTGCAAAAACCCCTCAAAAATAGAATCTATGAAACATTTATTTTGGGAAAAATCGAAGATATGGGTTTTGTAGGTACTCGTGTGCTAAAGAGACCGAGATTGTCCATTTTTTATTTAAAGAAGTTGTTCTTGAAATAGATAGATATTTTTGAAAAATAGAGGCAATAGAGGTAATAGAGGCAATTTTTTTGAATCTTCTTATAAAATCTCTAAGAAATGGGTTTTGTAGAGAATGTCATTCTGAGTTGACCTAGATCATTCATTTTTTGAAAAACCGATTTTTCACCAACATGCAAGAACTCCTCAAAAAAAAAATCTTTGAATTAATTATTTTTGGGAAATATCGAAGACATGGGTTTTGCAGGTGCTCGTGTGCTAAAGAGAGACAGATTGTCCATTTTTTTTTAAAAAAGTTGTTCTTGAAAAATATAGATTTTTTTGAAAAGTAGTAGTAGAGGTAACAAAGGCAATTTTTTTGAATCTTCTTAAGTAGAATTTGAGAAATGGGTTTTGTAGAGAATATCGTTATGAGAATGGTGCTTGTGTGCTAAAGAGAACTAGATCGTTTGTTTTTTAAAAAAATAAGTTGTTTTTGAAAAAGAGATTTAAAAAAAAAAGTAATAGTAGAGGTCACAGAGGCAAAAATTTTGAATCTTCTTAAGAAAAATCTAAGAAATGGGTTTTGTAGAGAATTTTGTTCTGGGTAGACATAGAAAGTCCATTTTTCGAAAAACTAATTTTTCACCAACATGCAAGAACAACTCAAAAATAGAATCTATGAAACAAATTTTTTTGGGAAAAATCAAAGATATGGGTTTTGCAGGTGCTCGTGTGCTAAAGAGACCTTGGTCATCTATTTTAAAAAAAAAAAGGTTGTTCTTGAAAATGATAGATTTTTTTGAAAAGTAGAAACAGTAGATAAAGGTAATAGAGGAATTTTTTTTTATTCTTCTTAAAAAAAATATGAGTAATGGTTTTTTTAGAGAATGTCATTCTACGTAGACACAGATCGTCTGTTTTTCGAAAAAAATATTTTTAACCCACATGCAAGAACCCCTCAAAAATAGAATGTTCGTAACAATTTTTTTGGAAAAAATCGAAGATATGGGTTTTGCAGGTGCTCGTGTCCTAAAGAGACTAGATCACTTGTTTTTTGAAAAAATAAGTTGTTTGAAAAAGATAGACTTTTTTGGTAAGTAGAAGCAGTAGAGGTAACCAAGTCAAATTTTTTGAATCTTTTTAAGAAAAATCTAAGAAATGGGTTTTTTAGGGAATGTTATTCTAAGTACACCTAGATAGTCCATTTTTTGAAAAAATTAAATTTTCACCAACATGCAAGAACCCCTCAAAGATAGAATCTATGAAATATTTTTTTTGGTGAAAATCGAAGATATGGGTTTACAAGTGCTCGTGTACTAAAGAGACCCAGATCGCCCATTTTTGGATAAAATAAGTTGTTTCTTGAAAAGGATAGATTTTTTTGAAAGTAGAAGTAGTAGAGGTAATAGAGGAAAAGTTTTTGAATGTTCTTAAGAGAAATCTGACAAATGGGTTTTGTAGAGAATGTTGTTCTAAGTAGACTCAAATCGTCCAGTTTGTGAAAAATTGTTTTTTCACCATCATGCAAGAATCCCTCAAAAATTATATTCTAGGCATTGAGGATTTCCACCAAACCTAAGAGCACCAACTACAAATAATACCTTCAGAAATACGAGAGAAGCTCGGGGCTCTTTCACCAAGAAAAATGGAAAATCTATCGAGATCTGATTTTACATATTGTAAAATGTGGCTTATAAAAGCAAGAAAAATAGGTATTGGGTAAACAACCACCCAGTACAAGAAGAAACTAAACAAAATTTTACCCTAAGTTAAAACTTAAATACTCTAACACCCCCCTTAAGTGCAACTTAGGGAGAATGAAGATGGAAAAATGTAAAAAATGCAATATGGGCCCCAGCTACAAAACCATGTTAGGTACCCATTTACAATGTAAAAAGGAAATCTCTCACAACCGATGAAAAGAAGAAAAACTTGTGGGAAAAAACCCCTCTCCAAAAGAGAGAAGAAAACAAAAAATGATGCATGGATGGGGGACTCAATCACACCCCCCAAGGACTGCATACATCATGTATATACAATCAACAACCCCCCACCCCTGATAAGAGGGAAAGAGAGAGAGACTATATAGCCCCCCATAATGAAGAAGCTCCTATGGAAATGGTGCATGCACATCAAGACAAAACACTATCCAATTCTTGCAAACAATATTTCCCCTTGGGAAGAAACCAATCCAGTAGTGTATGAAGAAACTCCAAACCAATAGATGAGGAATGAAGTCTCAAGAAGTATGAAATCTTTGAAGGATGCTCAAATGGCTCCATGTTGATGTCGAATGATACCATAATCAAATCAGGATCTAATGAAGACTTAAACACATCAACCTCCAAAGATAATGATTCCTCTGAATGGTGCTCAAGATACTCCAACTCAATGCCAAATTGTGACACTAGAAGAGAAGAAGAAAGAACAAGAGGTTATGAAGGTTCACTCATCTCATCCAAAGTAGTGAAATCAACTCCTTTAAAGAGGATATGAACATCATCAATTGTGTCTTCCAAATCATCAATGTGAGACTCCACAAACAAGAATGATATGTCTACAAGATAAGAATCCCAATGAGGTGGATCTGCAAAACAATATGCATCTTGTTGATCAAGATCATGGGAAGTAGCAACCAATGAATGTGAAGTCTCAATAGGTATCCCTATAGGAGGAGTGGAAACCTCATCATCTTCATCATCAAGATGTGCAAGGTGTTCCAAAGAAGCAAACTCCTATAGTGTATCATAGTCATATGGTATAATATCTGAATCATCAAGAGGTATAAGAAAATCTGAAGCAAGATCATCTGGGAAGGTGGAGTATCAGGATTTCCATATAACTCCCAAATTTTGGTCCATAGAGAACGCGGACAATCAATGTCATCAATGAAACTCAATGTGTTATCATCAACATGAAGAGAAATCACTCCAAAAACATGATCTCTTTTGGAATGCTAAACAAACTTCTTGCTCCAAGAAGTACCAATTTGAGGAACAAGACCATATAGGTATGGTAAAAGATGAAAACATCGCAAATGTTTTAATATACCATTTGTCCATTGTTTATAGTTCCCCTTATTGAAGATGATTAGAGAAGGGTGAAATGAAAAACACATAATGACTATCAATTTTGTAAAATAATATAGAGATAATATCTTCCATGAAGACAAATTACAAATGCAATAAATGCTAATAGATAGTGAAATTAGGTGGATTGTCCTATACCACTGGGAACTTGGTGAAGTCAGCTTTTCAATGATATGTGGAACACAAAAAATAGACTCCATATTACAAAGATATGCTTTGTGGAAGGTCGCTTATATGGTGTGCAAAGCATGAATGAAAGGCCTGGATTAAGCCCTAGGGAAAATTAGCCCTTGGTCACCCATGTGACCACCTATAGTAATTAGCGAGAAAATGTGATTTGTTGTAAAATATGATGGAAATTGTACAAATCAATCACCAATCTGACTCACCAAGAATGCATATCAAACACACATCCACAACCTTACCAAAATCACTTCACAAGCACATCATGAGTGCTGGAATATGAAAAGGGATAAAAAGGCTACTATGGGGCAAATGTGCGATTAAAGGTCCCAAAATAGCACTTCATTAAAGCTATGCATGGGCTGACCTCTAAACCCTAATGAAATATTTGATGCAAAACTTTAGATATGTTTCAAGTTTTCTACAAAATCGCCCAATCAAGGTCCTCCAATCTGTACAGCCCTATCAAAGAATAGAATTACTCCTAACAAGGAGGAAATGCCTCACCTATAAATGAACACCAGGGAATAGAGGTTTCATGGCCTCTAGATAAGATTTCCCAAGACAACCTTTAATTTCAAACACCAGTCGCGGTCTGATTGAGGAAAAAATTCCAACACAAGAAAGGAAAGGGAGCTCTGTGACACGCGTTGTAGTGTGTTCCAAATCTAGATGCTTTGAAATGAAGGAAAAAATGCCTTTACACTTCTCAAAATGATGCCTTCTCCAAAAAATAATCCATGTTGCCTCTGGATTTGTAAAGAAACATGCCACAAAAAGTTGCAGTTGCCAAATCAAACAGAAAACAAATGCCTCCCTTCATGCATCTTAAACTCAAATTTCAGCGCCTCTGATGGTTTCAACATGTCTTCAAAACAAATGCAGCTTGAAAAGGTTGAATCGGTCTGCAAAGAAAATATCGCTTCCTCCAAATGCAAAGAACATGCCTTCTAAAGAGAGAAGCACCTTCAATGAATAGGGAATGAGAATCGATTGCCAGTCAAAACAAATCAGATGCCTCTTAAAAAAACAAGCCTCTTCATATACAAATTGTGCCTCCACAAGGGACATTGTTCCCTCCCAAGTAGCAGATCGAGGCTCGAAGAAGAAAATCGGGCCTCTAACAGGTAAATCACACCCTTTAGCAAAAAAATCTCAGCTAGTGAAAAAATGCACACCTCCTCCAGGCAAAGTCACGGTTGTAAATGGGCAGAGAAAACTCCATGAGAATAAATTTGTTCCTACTAGAGGAAAGAAACACACCTCCAAACATGAACAACAAACTCCAAATGTGCCAGGAAAAGAATGAAATAATCAAAAAAAGGAATTTTGAGGCAATTTTGAAATTTAGGAAAATTTCAAATGCCGAATAAAAATGATCTCAAAGCTGATGAAAACTATCAATGGGAGAATGAGGGAAGAGTTGTGTGCTCTAATACCATGTTGGGGATTTCCACCAAACCCAAGAGCACCAACTGCAAATAACACCTTCACAAATATGGGAGAAGCTAGGGGCTCTTTCACCAGGAAAAATGGAAAATGTATTGAGATTTGATTTTACATATTGTACAATGTGCCTAATAAAGGAAAGAAAAATAGGTATTGGGTAAAAAAACACCCAATACAGGAAGAAACTAATCAAAATTTTACCCTAAGTTAAAACTTAAATACTCTAACACTACGAAACAATTTTTTTGGAAAAAGTCGAAGATATGGGTTATGTAGGTGCTCATGTGCTAAAAAGACCTAGATTTTCCATTTTTCAAAAAAATAAGTTATTCTTGAAAAATATAGACTTTTTTGAAAAGTAGCAGTAGAGGAACAACAACAATTTTTTTGAATCTTCTTAAGAAAAATCTGGGAAATGTGTTTTGTAGAGAATGTCGTTCAAAGTAAACCCAGATCGTTCGTTTTTCAAAAATCTAATTTTTCGCCAACATGTAAGAACCCTCAAAAATAGAATCTATGATTGTATTTTTTTTTTGGGAAAAATCAAAGATATGGATTTTGTAGGTGCTCATGTGCTACAGAGACCCAGATCATCCATTTTTTGAAAAAATAAGTTCTTGAAAAAGACATTTTTTTTAAAGTAGAAGCAATAGAGGTAACAAAGGCAATTTTTTTGAATCTTCTTAAGTAAAATCTAAGAAATGGATTTTGTACAGAATGTCGTTTTTAGTGAACCCAGATCGTCTATTTTTTGAAAAGCTATTTTTTCACAACCATGCAAGAACCCCTCAAAAAATAAATGTACGAAACAAATTTTTTTGAAAAAATCAAAGATATGGGTTTTGCAGGTGCTCATATGCTAAAGAGACCCAGATCATCCTTTTTTTGAAAAATTAAGAAAGTAGTAGAGGTAATAGAGGCAAAAAATTTGAATCTTCTTAAAAAAATCTAAGAAATGGGTTTTGTAGAGAATGTTGTTCTGAGTAGACCCAGATTGTCTGATTTTCAAAAAATTGATTTTTCACCAACATTTGCGCAAGAACCCCTCAAAAATAAAATCCACGAAACAATTTTTTTGGAAAAATTGAAGATCCGTTTTGTAGCTGCTCATGTGTTAAAGAGACCTAGATCGTCCGTTTTTTGAAAAAAATAAGTTGTTCTTGAAAAAGAGATTTTTTTGAAAAGTAGAAGCAATACATGTAACATAGACAATTTTTTTGAATCATCTTAAGAAAAATCTGAGAAATGGGTTTTGTAGAGAATGTTGTTTTGAGTAAACCCAGATCATCCATTTTTTGAAAACATAAGTTGTCCTTGAAAAAGATAGATAAATTTTTTTGAAATGTAGAAACAATAGAGGTAACATAGGCAAATTTTTTGAATCTTCTTAAGAAAAAATTGAGAAATGGGTATTGTCAAGAATGTCGTTCTAAGTCGACCCAGATCGTCCATTTTTTTAAAAACTGATTTTTCACCAACATGCAAGAACACCTCAAATATAGAATCTATGAAACAATTTTTTGGGGAAAAATCGAAGATATGGGTTTTGCAGGTGCTCGCTCATGTGCTAAAGAGACCCATATCGACCATTTTTTGAAAAAATAAGTTGTTCTTGAAAAAAATATATTTTTTTGAAAAGTAGAATCAGTAGAGGTAAGAAAGTCAATTTTTTTTTATCTTCTTAAGAAAAATCTGAGATATGGGTTTTGTAGAGAATGTCGTTTCTGAGTAGTCCTAAATCGTCCATTTTTCAAAAAATTGATTTTTCACCAACATGCAAAAACCCATCAAAAATAGAATCAACTAAACAATTTTTTTGGGGAAAAATCAAAGATATGGGTTTTGCAGGTGCTTGTGTGCTAGACCTAGATTGTTTATTTTTAGAAAAAATAAATTGTTTCTAAAAAAGATAGATTTTTTTGAAAAGAAGAAGCAGTAGAGGTAATAGATGAATTTATTTTAATCTTCTTAAGAAACATCTGAGAAATGGGTTTTGTAGATAATGTTGTTCTGAGTAGACTAATAGAAAAAAATGGGGTAAAAAATAAAGAAGGATTTTAGCATGGTCTAAGAGTGTCAACCCGGGGATCGTAGCTTGCGAGAAGTGTTGCGGGAGTATACGTAAAGGGAGGAAAGCAGTGAATCAAGTGGGGATGAAATGCAGCTAGAACACACATAAATTTCCTAGTGAAAATCTAGTTCAACTTTCCTATTTTGTCTTTTTGTCAAAAGCATGACAAGAACTATGTAATGAACTATAACAATTTGCAGCAATAATGATCTGCAAAAATAACAATAGTTTACAACAGAAAGTAACACAACCCAGATCGCGTAATCATTTAGCTAGTGTTTAATGAAGGTGCTGAAATTGAAATCATGCAAAAAATGAAATATATCTTAACCAAACAAAATCGAAAGCAAATAAAATGTAGAAAATAAAACATCACCGTGCTTTACAAGGAGTGGGCCCTTGCTCAATGTTGGCACAATGGACATAATGGAAACCTTTCTACACTACCTCGATCAAAATAATCACTGTTTTATTTATTAAAAGTTTTGTACAGAAAATCTGCTATAAAAGTTTGATGTCAAAGTCAGTCTTCCAAATTCTATCCACTCCTTTACACCATGTGTATTTATATATACACTATTCATAGCTACTAAATACAACAAAAATATTGTGTTTTCTTTGGCCGGTGGTGAACAAACTATAATGAAATGGTTCAGTTGGCGAGAAATAAAAATGATTTTGTTATGACAATGAGCAGAAATAGGAGATGAGAATAAAAGACATGAAGATCTACAACTTTGTCCTCCAGAAAATTAGCACACATCTCCATAACGAGTTTCCTTCCTTAGTTTATCACCACAAAAGTGGTGCACGTGGAATCTTGGCTGAGTGTAGTTTGCTGTCTGTTTTTGCTGACCACAATAAAAATGGAAGATTTTTGGTTTTCTCTATACAACTGGTAATTGCATCTCTATTAAAAAATAACCATGATTTCTTGTGCTTATTCAAATTTGGTCACTGAAGAGGTAACCAATGCCACCTTGGAGACTAACATCATCTTTGAAAAGATAATAGAAATAAATTTCTTTGTCAAATGGTAATACACAAAAACTCCTGACCAAAAGATGACAGGAAGTTCTTTTGATCTGCAAGCTGCAAACTTTATTTCTCAAGTCTGAAAATCACAATGTAAAGACAACCGATCATTAATTTCCATATTTGGTAAAAAACTTAATTAAATACCACTTATACATATTTAATCATATGCAACATAAAATGGGGAAATAGTATGATGTGGAACAAAAATGAAATGTGGAAGTGGGTATGAAGGTATATGAAATAGGCTAAAATGGGACACAATTGGCTCTCATCATAGACCAAATTGTCCATTTTTTGAAAAATTAATTTTTTTACCAACATGCAAGAACCCCTAAAATAGAATCTACGAAATTATTTTTTTTCGGAAAAATCGAAGATAGGGATTTTGAAGCTGCTTGTGTGCTAAAGAGACCCAGATCGTCCATGTTTTGAAAAAGTAAGTTGTTTATGAAAAAAAGATAGCTTTTTTTGAAAAGTAAAAGTAGTATAGGTAACGGTGGCAAATTTTTTGAATCTTAAGAAAAATCTAAGAAATGGGTTTTGTAGAGAATGTCGTTCTGACTAGACCCAAATTGTTTATTTTTCAAGAAACTGATATTTCACCAACATGCAAGAACCCCTCAAAAATAGAATCTACGAAAAAAAATTCTGGGAAAAATCAAAGATATAGGTTTTGTAGTTGCTCATGTGCTAAAGGGACAAAGATTGTTCGTTTTTTGAAAAAATAAGTTATTCTTGAAAAGGGTAGATTTTTTTAAAAGTAGAAATACTAGAGGTAAAAAAATTGAATCTTCTTAAGAAAAATTTAAGAAATCGGTTTTGTAAAGAATGTCGGTTTGAGTAAACCCAGATCGTCCATTTTAAAAAAATTATATGATTTTTCACCAACATGCAAGAACCCCTCAAAAATAGAATATGTGAAATAATATTTTTGGGAAAATTTTAAGATATGGATTTTGTAGGTGAGATGTGTTGAACAGACCCAGATCATTAGTTTTTTGAAAAAATAAGTTGTTCTTGAAAAAGAGATTTTTTTGAAAAGTAGAAGCAGTAGAGGTAACAAAGGCAAAAATTTTGAATCTTTTTAAGAAAAATCTAAGAAATGGGTTTTGTAGAGAATGTCTTTCTGAGTAGGCCCAAATCATTTGTTTTTTGAAAAACTATTTTTTCACAAACATGGAAAAACCCCTGAAAAATAGAATCTACAAAACAATTTATTTTGGGATAAAAATAATATATGGGTTTTGTAGGTGCTCATGTGCTAAAAGGACCTAGATCGTTCGTTTTTTTTTTATAAATAAGTTGTTTTTGAAAAAGAGATTTTTTTGAAATGTAGGAGTAGTAAAGGTAAAATAGGCAATTTTTTTCAATCTTCTTAAGAAAAATATGAGAAATGGGTTTTGTAGAGAATGTCGTTTTGAGTTGACTCAAATCATCCAAAAACTAATTTTTCACCAAATGCAAGAACCCATTAAAAATAGAATCTATGAAACATCTTTTTTTGGACAAATCAAAGATATGGGTTAAATTGTTCCAAACACTAATTTTTCACCAAATGCAAGAACCCATTAAAAATAGAATCTATGAAACATTTTTTTTTGGACAAATCAAAGATATGGGTTATGTCGGTGCTTGTGTGCTAAAGAGACAAAGATCATCTATTTTTGGAAAAAATAACTTGTGCTTGCAAAAAAATAGATTAATTTCAAAATTAGAAGTAGTAGAGGTATCTGAGGCAAATTTTTTTATTCTTCTTAAGAAAATTCTGAGATATGGGTTTTGTAGAGAATATCATTCTGAGTAAACCCAAATTGTCTATTTTTTGAAAAACTGATTTTCACCAACATACAAGAACCCCTCAAAAATAGAATCTATGAAACAATGTTTTGGGGGAAAAATCGAAGATATGGGTTTTGTAGGTGCTTGTGTTCTAAAGATACCTAGATCATCCGTGTTTTGAAAATATAAGCTATTTTTTGAGAAAGATAGATTTTTTGAAAAGTAGAAGTAGTAGAGGTAACAAAGGCATTTTTTTAATTTTTCATAAGAAAATTTTGAGAAATGGGTTTTGTAGAGAATGTCGTTCTAAGTAGACCCAGATTGTTCGTTTTCCGAGAAACTAATTTTTCACCAACATGCAAGAACTGCTCAAAAATATAATCTACAAAATATTTTTTTGGGAGATAAAAGATATATGTTTATAGGTGCTCATGTGCTAAAGAGACCTAGATTGGCCATTTTTTGAAAAAATAACTTGTTCTTGAAAAAGACTGATTTTTTCTAAAAGTAGAAGCAGTAGAGGTAATAGAGACAAATGTTTTGATTCTTCTTAACAAAAATCTATGAAATGGGTTTTGTAGAGAATGACATTCTGAGTGGACTCAAATCGTCTATTTTTCAAAAACTAATTTTTCACCAACATGCAATAACCCCTAAAAAATAGAATCTATGAAACAATTTTTTTGGGAAAAATCGAAGATATGGGTTTTGTAGGTGCTCATGTGCGAAAGAGATCTAGATCATTCGTTTTTTGAAACAATAAGTTGTTTCTGAAAAAGATAGATTTTTTTGAAAATTAGAGGTAGTGGAGAGGCAATTTTTTTGATTCTTTTTAAAAAAATATGAGAAATGGGTTTTGTAGGGAATATCGTTCTAAGTAGACTCACATCGTCCGTTTTTCAAAAAAATGATTTTTCACCAACATGCAAGAACGCCTCAAAAATAGAATCTTCAAAACATTTTTTTCGCGAAAATCAAAGATATGTGTTTTGCAGGTTCTTGTGTGCTAAAGAGACCAGATCATTCGATTTTTTAAAGAGATAGATTTTTTTGAAAAGTAGTAACCTCATTTTTTTTTAATCTTTCTAAGAAAAATATAAGAAATGGGTTTTGTAAAGAATGTCGTTTTGAGTAAACCCAGATCGTCCGCTTTTCAAAAAACTAATTTTTCACTAGCATGCAAGAACCCCTCAAAAATAGAATCTACGAAACAATTTTTTTGGGAAAAATCAAAGATATGGGTTTTGTAGGTGCTCGTGTGCTAAAGAGACGTAGATTGTCCATTTTTTGAAAAAGTAAATTGTTCTTGAAAGAGATAAATTTTTTTGAAAAGTAGAAGTAGAGAATGTTGTTTTGAGTAGACCCTGATCTGAGAAATGGGTTTTGTAGAGAATGTCATTCTGAGTAGACCTAGATCGTTCATTTTTTGAAAAATTGATTTTTCATCAACATGCAAGAACCCCTCAAAGATAGAATCTAAGAAATATTTTTTTGAGGGAAAATCAAAGATATGGGTTTACAAGTGCTCGTGTGCTAAAGAGACCCAGATCATCCATTTTTTGAAAAATAAGTTCTTCAAAAAGATAGATTTTAAAAAAAGTAGCAGTATAACATAGGCAAAGTTTTTGAATCTTCTTAAGAAAAATTTGAGAAATGGGTTTTGTAGAGAATGTCGTTATGTTAGAGTAATTATTGTAATAAGGATTGATATTATTGTAATTATTCTAATCTTGTTTATGCATTTGTTGCTTCACGGCTTGTAGAGCACCATTGTTGTGTTTTCATTATCTCTTCTACGTGACAGGTTATTTGCTTACACCTTCACTGGTTTATGTGAGATTGTATTTCTTAACTTCAACATGGTATTAGAGCATTAGATTTGTCACTTCCTATTCATTTTTTTGAGGGATCTTGCTTAAAAGTGATTTTTTAGTCAACTTGGACCTCACCACTACGTCTAGAAGGTTTGAAATAGTCAAGATTGACCTTTGTTTCGTCAATTTTGGTTATATGGAGCCCAATATGTGAGGGTTTGAAGTTTTTTCAAGAGTTCCTGATCCAAAGCATACCTACAATTTTGGAGCATTTTGATCTCAAAAGAACCTCACCATCATGTTCAAAGTGCCCAAAAACCCCAAAATTGACTGTCAAATCATTGAAATCGAACATAGTGACTTCAGGAGGCAATTTTTTTCATTTCTGGGTTGTACGACCTGGTACAACATGCAATCCAAAAAAATTAGAAAAACAATGGTAATGGCTGCTGCCGTCAGTTAACCACTAGTGGTTAATGCTAGTGGCTAGCCTAATCGTTAGGCTTAACCCTCAAACCCTTTTGGAGCAGTTTTGGTATTTTGACCATAACGTTTGCATACGAACTCGGATTTTTGAAAATAAAATATCACTGGAAAGCTGTTTCCGAGCCCAATCCAGTGGTGTAGGTTTCTTTCCTGATTTTTCTTTTTTTTCTACATTTATTTCTAGTCAAAGCCCGACAATATTTTTGCACTTCCAGGGGCATAATTTTTGCATACATACTCCATTTTTCCCAAGTGAAAATGCGTTGGAAATGTGTTTGAACGCTCTTTCCAAATTTGTAGTTTATTTCATCATAAAATTTACAAGGTACATAGAGAGAAATCTGAAGTGAATTTTACTTTTTCACACTTTCTAGCTTTAAAATTTGTACTGGGTTTGGTTTTTTGTGTTGTGGGGGATGTTTTTTTCTTGTTTTTTGTATATGCACATCAGAAACCAAACAAATATTACATTAAAACACATTTCAAAACTTAAACTTCATGATGAACACCTCTTCAGTTGAACATCTTTCCCCACACAATTATCATACCTAGAAGGCACAAATGACTAGATTTCTCATGTCAAAGGGGTTATGGTCCTATTTGGATGAGAATAAGCCTCCTTTGACATGTCCATTTGAGGTTCAACAACACAAAAATAGGATGGATGAGGCTATGGGTTTTCTATCATTATATGTTTCAGATAGTCTTCTTTTTCACCTGGAGGGTTGCACAACTCCTCAAGCTATGTGGACTAAGTTTCATGATCTTTTTGGCACCATTAATTAGTTCAAGGAACTTCATATTGAGGCAAAATTGACAACCTTAGTACCTGATTCCTTTCCATCTATTGAGGATTTCTTGATGAAATTCAAATCAGTCAGATCATTGTTATAGGGTTGTGTTAAGAACAAAATAGACACCGAGTGTATATACCTGATTCTATCTAAGCTTTGAGGTTCATTTTAGATATTCTCTTCTACATTCTACTCTACCATGGATGCTTTCAGTCCATGATTTACCATGCCTACTATTGATGTATTCTGTGATCGGTTGACATGTGAGTAGGCCAAGCTAACACATTTGGATGCTCTTCTAGGATCAAAGAACCAAGCATTGGTAGCTCAGACATCTCAGGGGAAGCAGAAGCAAAAAAAGAGGCCGAAGATAGATTCAACAGGCAGTGAGAGTCCAAGCCACCACCTAAGTCTAATTCCAAACCATAATCCAACCCTAATAGGGTAAATCTTCTAAGTCTGGTGATTCTTCCTGCAAGACTAAGAAGAAATTAGGTGATCCTTCCAATTTATGTGGCAACGAAGGTCATCTAGTTTCTAGGTGTTGGAAGCGATTAGAGGCTTTAGAGGAGGCTATGCAATAGCATAATATCACCTCACCTTAGTCACCTTTCCCACACACACAGAAAGGTCATGCTCTTTCTACACGAGCATTACCTTCAGGATCCACTTAGATTCTAGATTATGGTGCTTCTCACCATGTGACACACACTCCAGAGTTTGTCACCACACTTACCCATTACAACACTTCACAAATTGTTGTTTGTGACTCTACACAACTTACAGTTATGGGTTTAGGTTCTATTTCATTGGGTGGTATTTATCTTCATGATGTTCTTGTTGTTCTTGACATTTTGATAAAACCTCCTTTCCATTTATCAGATTATCCATTCAGGCACTAGTAAGACAGTTGAATTCTCACCACATGATGTGGTTATTCGAGACCTACATGATCCTGATTTGGTTGTGGCTACTAGGAGTGTTGATTATGCATCCCACTTATACAGATTTGATGGCTTTGAGAGAATAGATGGTTCAGGTTCATCTCTTATAGCACATGTAGACATTGTGAATAGGCTTTGGCATGAGCATTTTGGCCATGTCAATTACAAATATCTCTAGCAGATGAGTACATAGGCACTTGTGATTAGGCTCCCATAGATTTCCTGTACTGATGGTGTTTGTCGGGGTTGTATACATGGAAAACATCACTGGAATTCTTTTCATACGCGTAGAGCCACACGTGTTAAGGCACCCTTGGAGTTAGTACATAGTGACCTCATGTCCTTTCTGACTTCTTCATTTTTAGGGGCCAGATATGTGATCACATTTATTGATGACTTCTCCAGATGTTCATGGGTGTACTTTCTTAAGTACAAGTCTTATGTCTTTGATTCATTCAAGATATTTAAGACATTTGTGGAGAAGCAATCTGGTGTTTCTATCAGGAGAATATGCATAGATAATGGGGGGAGTTTGTTAATCAAGATTTCAGGGACTTTTGCACTGAGCATGGTTTGCAAGATTAGTTTATAGTACCTTACATCACTCAGCATAAAGGTGTTGTTGAGAGAAAGAATAGGACTTTATGGGAGATGGCCAATCGTATGATACAGTCACAGTCCATGGATTCTTCATTTTGGGTTGAGGCAGTCAATTGTGCCAATTATATTCAAACTCAGATGCCTCATAAGGCATTATGACACATGACTCTTGAGGAGGCTTGGACCCATGTCAAGCCCGATGTTTCTACATTCCGAGTTTTTGGTAGTGAGGCTTGGGAATTTATTCCTGATGCTCAGTGGAAAGCCATGGAGAGTAAAATCCAACCACTCATATTTTTTGGCTATTGTGAGGATGTTAAGGCATACAGGCTATTTGATCTTGATTCCAGAGAGGTCTTATTTCAATAAGATGTCCAGTTTGATGAGTGCTTTCCTCTTATGGATTCTTCATCACCAACTTCTCCCTCACTACCTACTCCTCCCTCTTCATCTCTTGAGGATTGTTTATCTGTTGAGGATGATGCAGATGATGATGATCCACTATCCCCACCACCACTAGATACACAACATTTTCTCAAGTGGTCCACTTTACTGTAGAGGCAGCTAGATCTTTAGCAGGTGGATCCTTTAGATTCCCATCATACATGTGCATAGACATCATGTGCTAGTCTTTTGAGTCATGCAATTTTGGATGATCCTATGAGTATTCTATTTTCATGTCAAAGGAAGTTTCAATGAACATATCTTTTTCCTTTGCAATTGATGTCAAAGGGGGAGAGAGAGCATGCTAAAAGGAGTGAAAGCTAATAAGGGAAAGTAGGTAATGAGAAATATGATCTTTTAAGGGGAGAATCAAAAAGAAAAATCTTGAGAAGTATTTACAGAACTCGTATGGTGTCTTTGATGGTTTTTCACATCATGTGTTTCCATCAATGACAAGGGGGGTTATTGTTGCGAGAATAGAAAGATGAATGAAAGTGTTGTCATTGATGTCAACTAGTCAACTAGTTATCTACTAGTTGTTGTTGAATGTATATGTTGAGGATATTGAGAAAATTGTATTAAAGGAAGATTACAGTTATTCAACTGTTGAGGATGATGATCTGATACTTGTCCCTATGTTTTTTCTGTGTTTTGGTTGAGGTCCAAGAGAATTGTTGTTGGCCTTGATTTCTCTTTTTGGAAGTCTTTTGACTTGCAGGTTTAGAAATAAGATGTTCTAATTGCATTGAAGATACCTTTGGTTTCTAAAAGTATCCAACTTAATTGATCTATGTGTTTTACACTGGTTTGGTTGACCATGTGATAAGCACTATCTTCAAAGTTGATGAAGCGTGTTGGATCTATTATGGGTCCTAGTGAAGCATGTGTTTGGGTCGCCCTCATTCTAATTCCACCCTAGGATGTTTGGTGCTAACCTAATTTAAATTTGAAGTTGGATGGCTGACTTTGTATCTTTTCAAGGTTGGAGATAGTATAAATACAGAATGAGCTAGCGATGAAAATTGTACATAAGAAAAGAAGGAAGATAAGTGAAAGAGAGGACACGACTTTGAGGCTATTCTGAAAGTGTGTGAGTTATGTGTGTGGTTAATCATTTAATTAGTTTATGTGTTAATTCTGGTAATTTAATTGAAGGTTATAATCTGTGACAACTAATTTGAAAATATGCTATCAAGTAATGGTTTTTGGAAAAAATCAAAGATATGGGTTTTGTAACTGCTTGTGTGCCGAAGACACCCACTTTGTCCATCTTTCGAAAAAAAAGTTGTTCCCTAAAAAGATAGAGTTTTTTGAAAAGTAGAAGTAGTAGAGGTAGCATAGTCAATTTTTTTGAATCTTCTTCAAAAAAGGGGATATTTTTGGATCAAAATTTGAGATATAGGTTTTGTAGAGAATGTCCTTTTGAATAGAGCCATATTGTTCTCTTTTTGAAAAACTAATTTTTTCACCAACATGTGAGAACTCCTAAAAAATAGAAGTTGTGAAGCAAATATTTTTGGGATAAATTGGAGATATGGGTTTTGTAGGTGCTCATGTGCTGAAAAGACAGAGACCGTCCATTTTTCGAAAAAACTAAGTTGTTCCTGAAAATATTAGTTTTTTGAAAAGTAGTAGTAGAGGTAGTAGAGCCAGATTTTTTTATTCTTCTTTAGAAAAAGGGCAGATTTTTAGAGAAAAATTTGAGATATGGGTTTTGTAGAGAATGTAGTTCTAAATAGACCTAGATCATCTAATTTTTGAAAAATAGATTTTTTTCACCAACATGCGAGAAACCCTCAAAAATAGAAGTTGCGGAGTAATTTTTTTGGGAAAAATTAGAGATATGGGTTTTGTAGGTGCTCGTGTGCTAAAGAGACCCAAATCGTCCATTTTTTGGAAAAATAAGTTGTTCTTGAAACATATAGAGTTTTTTGAAAAGTAGAAGTAATAGAGGCAAATTTTTGAATCTTTTTCAGAAAAAGGGTAGATTTTTAGAAGAAAATTTGAGATATGGGTTTTTTAGAGAATGTCCTTTTGAATAGACCCAGATCGTCTATTTTTTGAAAAACTACTTTTTTCACCAACATGCGAGAATCCCTAAAAATAGTTGTGAACCAATTTTGTTTGGGAAAAATCGAAGATATGGGTTTTGTAAGTGCTTGTATGTTGAAGAGACCCAGATCATCTATTTTTCAAAAAACTAATTTGTTCTTGAAAAAGATAGAGTTTTTTTAAAGTAGAAGAAGTAGAGGTAATAGAGGGAAATTTTTTGAATCTTCTTTAGAAAAAGGGCAGATTTTTGGAGTAGAATATGAGATATGGGTTTTGTAGAGAATGTCGTTAAGAATAGATTCAGATCATCCATTTTTCGAAAAACTGATTTTTTCACCAACATGTGAGAACCCCTGAAAAGTAGAAGTTGCAAAGCAATTTTTTTCAAGAAAAATCAGTGTTGTGGGTTTTGTAGGTGCTCATGTGCTAAAGAGACCTAGATCCTCTAGTTTTTGAAAAACTAACTTGTTCCTAAAATTAAAAGTAGAAGTAGAAGAGGTAACAGAGGAAATTTTTTGAATCTTCTTCGGAAAACGGGTTGATTTTTGGAGAAAAATCTTAGATATAGGTTTTGTAGAGAATGTCATTTTGAATAGAGCAAGATTGTCCATTTTTCAAAAAACTGATTTTTTCACCAACATGCGAAAACCTTTCAAAATAAAAGCTATGAAGCAAATTTTTTTCGAGAAAAATCAGAGATACGGGTTTTGTAAGTGCTCATGTGCTAAAGAGACGCAAATCATTCGTTTTTTGAAAAACTAAGTCGTTTATGAAAAAGATATAATTTTTTGAAAAATGGCAAACTTTTTGAAAAAAATATGAGATATGGGTTTTGTAGAGAATGTCATTCTGAATAGATCTAGATTGTCCATTTTTTCACCAACATACAAAAACCCTTCAAAATAGGAGCTACGAAGAATTTTTTTAGGAAAAATTAGAGATATGGGTTTTGTAGGTGCTCATGTGATGAAGAGACCCATATCTTCTATTTTAAAAAAAAGCTAAGTTGTTCTTGAAGAAGATAGAGTTTTTTGAAAAGTAGTAGTAGAGGTAACATAGGCAATTTTTTTGAATCTTCTTCAAAAAAAGGGCAGATTTTAGGAGAAAAACTTGAGATATGGGTTTTGTAGAGAATGCCATTATCAATAGGCCTAGATTTTCTACTTTTCAAAAAAATGATTTTTTCACCGACAAGCGAGAACTCCTCAAAAACAGAAACTGTGAAGCAATTTTTTTTGGAAAAATCAGAGATATGGGTTCTGTAAATGCTCATTTTCTAAAGAGACTCACATCATTCGTCTTTTGAACAACTAAGTTGCTCTTGAAAAATAGAGTTTTTTGAAAAGTACAAGCAATAGAGGTAGAAGAGGCAATTTTTTTAAATGTTATTTAGTAAAACGACAAATTTTTAGAGAAAAATATGAGATATGGGTTTTGTAGAGAATGTTGATCTGAATAGACCCAGATCGTCGTTTTTCGAAATACTACTTTTTTCACCATGTGATCTCACCCCTCAAAAATAGAAGTTGCACAACAATTTTTTAGGAAAAATCAGACATATAGGGTTTTGTAGGTGTTCATGTATTGAAGAGACCAAGATCGTCTATTTTTTGAAAAACTAAGTTGTTCCTAAAAAAGATAGAGTTTTTTGAAAAGTAGAAGAAGTAGAGGTAATAGAGGCAAATTTTTTGAATCTTTTTTAGAAAAATGGTAAATTTTTGGAGAAAAATCAGAGATATGGGTTTTTTAGAGAATGTCATTTTGAATAGACCCCAATCATTCACTTTTTGAAAAATTGATTTTTTCACCAACATGATATAAACCTTCAAAATACAAGCCGCGAAACAAAATTTTTTGGGAAAAATCAGAGATATGGGTCTTGTAGGTGCTCGTGTGCTGAAGAGACCCAGATCGTCTATTTTTTAAAAAACTAAGTTGTTCATAAAAAAGATAGAGTTTTTTTAAAATTAGAAGGAGAGGTAGTAGAGGCAAATTTTTGAATCTTCTTCAGAAAAAGTGTAGATTTTTGGAGAAAAATATGAGATATGGGTTTTATAGAGAATGTCATTGTAAATAGACCTAGATCATCCATTAGTCAAAAAACTGATCTTTTCACCAACAAGCGAGAACTGTTCAAAAATAGAAATTGCGAAGCAAATTTTTTTGGGAGAAATCATAGATATGGGTTTTGTAGGTGCTCATGTGCTAAAGAGATCCAGATCGTCAGTTTTTTGAAAAACTAAGTTGTTCCTAAAAAAGATTTTTTTGTGAAAAGTACAAGCAATAGAGGTAGCAGAGGAAATTTTTTTGAGTCTTCTTCAGAAAAAGGACAGATTTTTGGAGAAAAATATGAGATATGGGTTTTGTAGATAATGTTGTTCTAAATAGACTTAGATCATCTGCATTTGGAAAAAATGATTTTTTCACCAACATGCAAAAACCCCTCAACATAGAAGTTGTGAAGCAATTATTTTTGAGAAAAATTGGAGATATGGGTTTCATTTGTGGTCGTGTGTTGATGACACCCAGATTGTCTGTTTTTTGAAAAACTAAGTTTTTTTCGAAAAAGAGATTTTTTCTGAAAATTAGAAGCAGTAGAGGTAACAAGGGAAAATTATTTTAATCTTCTTCACAAAGAGAGCAGACTTTTTGAGAAATATCTAAGATATGTGTTTTGTAGAGAATTTTATTCTGAATAGAAGCTATGACACAAGTTTTTTTCAGAAAAGAAGATGTGAGTTTTGTAGGTGTTCATGTACTGAAAAGACTCAAGTCATCCATTTTTCAAAAATATAAGTTTTTCCTAGCAAGATAGAGTTTTTGAAAAAGTAGAAGCAGTAGAGGCAAATTTTGGAATCTTCTTCAAAAAAACGGTAGTTTTTTGGAGAAAAATCTGAGATATGGGTTTTGTAGAGATTGTCGTTTTGAATAGACCTTGATCATCCATTTTTCAAAAAACTATTTTTTTCACCAACGTTCGAGAACCCCTCAAAAATAGAAGCTGCGAAGCAATTTTTTTTGGGAAAAATCAAAGATATGGGTTTCATAGCTGTTTGTGTGTTAAAGAGACCCAGATTGTTTATTTTTTGAAAAAATAAGTTGTTCCTAAAAAAAATAGAGTTTTCTGAAAACTAGAAGCAGTAGAGGTAGTAGAAGCATTTTTTTAAAAAAATGGGCAACTTTTTGGAGAAAAATATGAGATATGGTTTTTGTAGAGAATGTTGTTCTGAATAAACCCAGATCATCCATTTTTCAAAAAAACTAATTTTTCACCAATAAGGTAAAACCCCTCAAAAATGAAGTTGTGCAACAATTTTTTTTGGGAAAAATCAGAGATGGGTTTTGTACGTGCTCCTATGCTGAAGAGACCTAGATCGTCTAATTTTAAAAAAACTAAGTTTTTCTCAAAAAAAGATAAAGTGTTTTGAAAAGTAGAAGCAATAGAGGTAGTAGAGGCAAAATTGTTGAATCTTATTTATAAAAGGGTAAATTTTTGGATAAAAATCTTAGCTATGGATTTTGTAGAGAATTTTATTCTGAATAGACCTAGATCGTCCATTTTTTGAAAAACTGATTTTTCACCAACATGCGAGAACCCCTCAAAAATAGAAGCTATAAACAAATTTTTTCTAGGAAAAATCAGAAATATATGTTTTGTAGGTGCTCGTCTGCTGAAGAGACGCAGATCATCCATTTTTTGAAAAACTAAGTTGTTTTTGAAAAAGATAGAGTTTTTTGAAATGTAAAAGCTATAGAGGTAGCATAGGCAAATATTTTGAATCTTCTTTAGAATAATGGTAGATTTTTGGAGAAAAATTTGAGATATGGGTTTTGTAGATAATGTCGTTCTGAATAGACCCAGATCATCTAATATTTTGAAAATTTGATTTTTTTCACCAACATGTGAGAACCCATCAAAAATAGAAGCTACAAAGCAATTTTTTTTTGAAAAATCAGAGATTCGGCTTTTATAGGTGCTCGCGTGCTGAGGAGACCTAGATCATTCATTTTTTGATAAAAATAAGTTGTTTCTGAAAAGGATAAAGTTTATTGAAAAGTAGTAGTAGATGTAATAGATTTAATTGTTTGAATCTTCTTTAGAAAAAAGGTAAATTTTTGGAGAAAAATATGATATATGGGTTTTGTAAAGAATGTCATTCTAAAAATAAACCCAAATCGTCTGTTTTTCAAAAAACTAAAATTTTCACCAACATGCAAGAACCCCTCAAACATAGAAGCTGGTAAGCAAATTTTTCCAAGAAAAATCAGAGATATGGGTTTTGTAGTTGCCCGTGTGCTGAAAAGACACAGATCATCAGTTTTTCAAAAAACTAAGTTATTCCTAAAAATGATTGATTTTTTTGAAAAGTAGAAGCAGTAGAGGTAGTAGAGGCAATTGTTTTGAATCCTTTTTACAAAAATGGAAATTTTTTGGAGAAAATATGAGATATGGGTTTTTGAGAGAATGTCATTCTGAATAGACCCAGATCGTCCGCTTTTCGAAAAATAGATTTTTTCACCAACATGTGAGAACCCCTCAAAAATAGAAGGGTGATCCCATAATACTGGTTTACAATTTTTGGTCAAACTGGACACTGAATTGATTTTTTCTAACTAAATCTTCACTTTCGGGCACCTATAGCGGCTAAACCATGAGGAATTTGAAGATGATGCAAACTAGTGATTTGTGACATTTTGTTTGTTGATTCTAAATATATTTTTTTCAAAGAAATTGAAATCAAATTGTACTTCTTTTCCATCTTTTTCAAAAACTATTTCTTTACATTAAACACCATTTTAAGGAGTGATGCTCACCGTATACAAAACTTTTTTCCATGAAAGATAAAATTCCAATTTTTTTGAATTTTGATTTGTAACTACGATAGCTAGCACTTTCATTTGGTTTCATTGTGTTTTATTGAATATTTTTTCCTTAATCAAGTTTCGAAGTCAAACCAATTACAATTCAGACATAGGTGTACTATATACAACATAACTTTTTTTGTATGTATCGAAATTCCTTTTTTTTTGTTGGATCAAGGATTTAAATATCTAGTGCACTGATATTTTTCAAAAAAACAATTTGATAATCTGCTATTTTTTCACATGTGCAGAACAAAGAGCTTGGATTTCATTGAAAAACCTACATTCACAAGAAATAAAAAATAAATATAATAATAAAATTAAATTTATTAAAAACTATACTTTTTGGGAAGATTATAATAAGGATTATCTATAAAAAATAAATTTTAAATGAATTCATTTGATCCCCCAAAAGGTAAATCAAAAGTGGTTTTTTATCAACAATTTGATAGGTGTAAAGGAGACTCTATTATAGGTATGGTTTAAAACAAGAGGGGTTTTATCCAAGGAGGTTTGATCTAAGGTGGTTTGATCAAACCCTCTTCAATTGGAATCCTTCAAATGGAACTTTTAAAGACTTAAATCATTATATTTTCTAAATAATGTGATTTCAGCAAAAATCAAAATCTCCCAAAAATTGTAAACCAACATTGTGGGATCACCCAAAAGTTGTGAACCATTTTTTTGGAAAAAATCAGAGATATGGGTTTTGTAAGTGCTCATGTGCTAAAGAGATCCAGATCATCCATTTTTTGAAAAAATAAGCTATTTTTGAAAAAGATACAGTTTTTCAAAGAGTAGAAGTAATAGAGGTAGCAAAGGGAATTTTTTTGTATCTATTTCAAAAAAAGGGCAGATTTTTGAATAAAATTTTGAGATATGGGTTTTGTAGAGAATGTCATTCTGAATAGACCTAGATCGTCCATTTTAAAAAAAACTTAGTTTTCAGGAAAAATCAGAGATATGGGTTTTTTACGTGCTTGTGTGCTGAAAAGACCCAAATCTTGTGTTTTTCGAAAAAATAAGTTGTTCCTAAAAAAGAGAGTATTCAAAACTAGAAGTAGTAGAGGTAGTAATAGAGGCATTTTTTTTGAATTTCCTTCAGAAAAATGGTAGATTTTTGGAGAAAAATATGAGATATGGATTTTGTAGAGAATGTCGTTCTAAATAGAGCAAGCTCGTCTATTTTTTGAAAAACTGATTTTATCACCAATAAGTGACAAACCCTCAAATTAGAAGTTGAGAAGCAATTTTTTTTGCGAAAAATCAGAGATATGGGTTTTGTAGGTGCTCCTATGTTGAAGAGACCCAGATCATCCATTTTTCAAAAAACTATGTTGTTCCTGAAAAAGATAGAGATTTTTGAAAAGTGGAAGTAGTAGAGACAATTTTTTTAAATCTTTATCAAAAAATGGCAAATTTTTGGAGAAAAATCTAAGATTTGGGTTTTGTAGAGAATGTTGTTCTGAATAGACCCAGATCATCCATTTTACAAAAAACTATATTTTTTCACCAACATGCGAGAATCCCTCAATAATAGAAGCTGCAAAGAATTTTTTTTTAAAAAAAATTAGAGATATGGGTTTTGTAGGTGCTTGTGTGCTAAAGAGACACATGTCATCCATTTTTTGAAAAAATAAGTTCTTACAAATAAAGTTAGAGTTTTTGGAAAACTAGAAATAGATTATCTGTTACTAAAAATAGATGATCAAGGTCTCTTTACATGATCAGGGTCTGATTATCCGTTATAAGGGTATCTTAGATAAATATTAGGAACCTTTAATAGGAGCCTGACTTCAAATTTTTGAGTTGTTGTCCTCTACTACTTCTACTTTACAAAAACACTATCTTTTTGAGGAACAACTTAGTTTTTCAAAAAATAAATGAGTACCTAGAAAACCCATATCTTTGATTTTTCCCAAAAAAATTGTTTTGTAGCTTCTATTTTTGAGTGTTTCTTGCATGTTGGTGAAAAAATTAGTTTTTGGAAAAATGAATGATATGGATCTATTCAGAATGACATTCTCTACAAAACCCATCTTTCGGATTTTTCTCCAAAAATCTACCTTTTTTCTAAATAAGATTCAAAAAGTTTGCCTCTACTACTTCTACCACTTCTACTTTTCAAACAACTCTATATTTTCTAGGAACATTTTAGTTTTTTGAAAAATAGACGATCTAGGTCTCTTCAGCACACAGGCACCTACAAAATGCATATCTTCAATTTTTCCCAAAAGAAATTTCTCCACAACTTCTATATTTGAGGGGTTCTCGTACGTTGGTGGAAAAATCAATTTTTCAAAAAATGAATGATCTGGGTCTATTCAGAATGACATTCTCTAGAAAACCCATATCTTAGATTTTTCTTTGAAAATCTGCCATTTTTATAAAGAATATTCAAAACAATTGCCTTTGCTACCTCTACTACTACTTTTCAAAAAAATCTCTTTTTTAAGAACAACTTAGTTTTTCAAAAAATGGGCGATTTGGGTCTCTTCAGCACATGAGCATCTACAAAACCCATATCTATGATTATTTTTTAGGGGTTCTTGCATGTTGGTGAAAAAGATAGTTTTTCGAAAAACATACAATCTAGGTCTATTCAAAATGGCATTCTCTACAAAACCCATATATCAATTTTTTCTCCAATTTTTTTCCATTTTTGTAAAGAAGATTCAAAATATTTGCCGTTGCTACCTCTACTTGTACTTTTCAGAAAACTCTATCTTTTTCAGGAACAACTTAGTTTTTCAAAAAATAGACGAATTGGGTGTCAGCACACGAGCACCTTCAAAACCCATATCTCTGATTTTTCCAAAAAAAATTCCTTTGTAGCTTATATTTTTGAGGGGTTCTCACATGTTGGTGAAAAAATTAGATTTTCAAAAAAACAGACAATCTGGGCCTGTTCAGATTGGCATTCTCTAGAAAAGCCCAAATCTCTGATTTTTCTCCAAAAATCTATCTTTTTTCTGAAGAAAGATTCAAAAAAATTACCTCTACTTATAGTTTTCAAAAAACTCTATCCTTTTTAGAAACAACTTAGTTTTTCAAAAAATGGACAATCTAGGTCTCTTTAGCAGATGAGCACCTACAAAACCCATATTTTTGACTTTTCCCAAAATAATTTGCTTTGTAACTTCTATTTTTCAGGGGTTCTCACATGTTGGTGAAAAAATCAAGTTTTCAAAAAATGGATGATTAGGGCCTATTTAGAATGACATTCTCTACAAAACCCATATCTTAGGTTTTTCTCCAAAAATCTACCATTTTTTCTAAAGAAAATTCTAAAAAATTTCCTCGGCTACCTTTATTGCTTCTACTTTTCAAAAAACTCTCTTTCTCAAGAACATCTTAGTTTTTTGGAAAATGGACAATCTGGGTCATTCAACACACGAGCACCTACAAAACCCATATCTCTGAATTTTCTCGAAAAAATTTGATTCACAGCTTCTATTTTGAGAGCTTCTCGCATGTCAGTGAAAAAATCTGTTATCGAAAAATGAATGATTTGGTTCTATTTAGAACGACATTCTCTACAAAATCCATATCTTAGATTTTTTTCCAAAAATCTATCATTTTTTTGAAAAAGATTCAAAACATTTTTCTCTACTTCAACTTTTCAAAAAACTCTATTTTTTTTAGGAACAAACTAATTTTTCTAAAAACAAATGATCTCAGTCTATTCAGCACATGATCACCTATAAAACTCATATCTCTGACTTATTTTGAAAAAATCTTCTCTGCAGTTTCTATTTTTGAGGGGTTCTCACACAGTGAAAAAATCAATTTTTCAAAAAATTTGGACCTACTCAAAACAACATTCTCTACAAAACCCATTTATTAGATTTTTCTTAAGAAGATTCAAAAAAATTGCCTCTACACCTCTTTGCTTCTACTTTTGAAAAAAATCTATCTTTTTCAAAAACAACCTATTTAAAAAAAAAACAGACGATCTAGGTGTATTTAGCACACGAGCACCTGCAAAACCCATATTTTTTATTTCTCTCAAAAACATTATTTCGTAGATTCTATTTTTGAGGGGTTTTGCATGGTGAAAATTCAGCTTTTCGAAAAACCAATGATTTGGGTTTATTTAGAACAACATTCTCTACAAAACCCATTTCTTAGATTTTTCTTAAGAAGATTCAAAAAAATTGTCTCTGTTGACTCTACTACCTCTACTTGGTCTCTTTAGCACACAAGCACCTACAAAACACATATATTTGATTTTTCCAAAAAAAAATTGTTTTATAGTCTATTTTTTAGGGTTCTTGCATGTTGGTGAAAAATCAGCCTTTCGAAAAATGAAAGAACTGGGTCTACTCAAAACGACATTCTCTACAAAACCCATTTCCTAGATTTTTCTCAAGAAGATTCAAAATTTTTGCCTCTATTACCTCTTTTGCTTCTACTTTTGAAAAGAATCTATCTTTTTCAATAACAACTTATTTTTTCAAAAAATGGAGAATCTGGGTTTCTTTAGCACATGAGCTCCTGCAAAACCCATATCTTTGTTTTTTCCCAAAAAAAATTGTTTTGTAGATTCTATTTTTGATGGGTTCTTGCATTTGGTGAAATTTAATTTTTCCAAATACAGACGATCTGGGTCTACTCAGAAAGACATTCTCTACAAAACCCATTTCTCAGATTTTTCTTAAGAAGGTTCAAAAAAAATTTCTATGTTACCTCTGCTACTCAATTTATAAAAAAATATATTTTTTCAAGAACAATTTAATTTAGAAAAACAGATGATCTGAGTCTCTTTAGCACACGAGCCCCTACAAAACCCATATCTTCTATTTTTCCCAAAAAACATAGTTTTGTAGATTCTATTTTTGAGGGGTTCTTGCATGTTGGTGAAAAATAAGTTTTTTGAAAAATGAATGATCTGGGTTTACTCAGAACGACATTCTCTACAAAACCCTTTTCTCAGATTTTTCTTAAAAAGATTCTAAATATTTGCCTCTGTTACCTCTATTGCTTCTACTTTTCAAAATAATCTATATCTTTTTCAAAAAGAACTTATTTTTTCAAAAAACAGACGATCTCGATCTCTTTAGCACACAAGCACCTACAAATTTGCCTCTGTTACCTCTATTATATGGGGAGATTTCATAGAACCCATCAAAAATAGAATCTACGATATAATTTTCTTGGAAAAAATCGAACATATGGGTTTTGCAAGGGCTCGTGTGCTAAAGAGACTCAAATCGTCCCTTTTTTAAAAAATTAAGTTGTTTTTAGAAAAGATAGATTTTTTTGAAAAGTAGTAGTAGATGTAAGAGAGACAATTATTTTGAACCTTCTTAAGAAAAATCTAAGAAATGGGTTTTGTAGGAAATGTCGTTCCGAGCAGACATAGATCGTCCGTATTTTGAAAAACTGAATTTTCACCAAATGCAAGAACCCATCAAAAATAGAATCTACGAAACGATTTTTTTGGGGAAAAATCAAAGATATGGGTTTTGCAGGAGCTCGTGTGCTAAAGAAACCTAGATTCTCCATATTTTGAAAAAATAAGTTGTTATTGAGAAAGATAGATTTTTCTGAAAAGTAGAAGCAGTAGAGGTAATAGAGGCAAATTTTTTTATTTTTGAAAAATATCTGAGAAATGGGTTTTGTAGACAATGTTGTTCTGAGTAGACCCAATTCTTTCGTTTTTCGAAAAATTGACTTTTCACCGACATGCAAGAACCCTCAAAAATAGACTCTACAAAAGAATATTTTTTAGAAAAATCAAAGATATGTGTTTTCTAGGTGCTCATGTGCTAAAGAGACCCTGATCGTCCGTTATTTAAAAAAAATAAGTTGTTGAAAATGATTTAATTTTTTAAAAGTAGAAGCAATAGAGGTAATAGAGGCAAATTTTTTGAATCTTCGTAAGAAAAATTTGAGAAATGGGTTTTGTAGAGGTAATTTTTTTGAATCTTCTTTAAAAAAAATCTAAGAAATGGGTTTTGTAGAGAATGTCATTTTGAGTAGACCCAAATCATTCATTTTTTTACATTTTGATTTGCACCAACATGCATGAACGTCTAAAAAATAGAATCTAGGAAATATATTTTTTGGGAAAAATCGAAGATATGCGTTTTGTAGGTGCTCGTGTGCTAAAGAAACCCAGATTGTCCGTTTTTTGAAAAAATATATTTTTTTGAAAAGTACAAGTAGAAAGGTAAGAGGCAAACTTTTTGAATCTTCTTAAAAAAAAATGAGAAATGAGTATTGTAGACAATGTTGTTCTGAGTAGACCCAGATCGTCCATTTTTCGAAAAACTAATTTTTAAGTAACATGCAAGAACCCCTTAAAAATAGAATCTACAAAATAATTTTTTTTGCAAAAAATTGAGGATATGATTTTTGTTGGTGCTCGTGTGGCAAAGAGACCCAGATCATCCGTTTTTTGAGAAAATAAGTTGTTTTCTTGAAAAAGATAGATTTTTTTGAAAAGTAGTAGTTGAGGTAACAGAGGCAAAGTTTTAGAATATTTTTAAGAAAAATCTTAGAAATGGGTTTTGTAGAGAATGTCATTTTGAGTAAACACCCAGATCGTTCGTTTTTTTAAAAACTGATTTTTCACCAACATGCATCAACCCCTCAAAAATAGAATCTACGAAACAATTTATTTTGGAAAAGTCGAAGATATGGGTTTTGTAGATATGGGTTCATGTGCTAAAGAGACCTAGATGCTCTACTTTTTGAAAAAAGAAGTTGTTCTTGAAAAGATAAAAAATTTGAAAAGTGAAAGCAGTATAGGTAACAAAGGCAATTTTTTTGAATTTTCTTATAAAAATATGATAAATGGGTTTTGTAGAGAATGTCATTCTGAGTAAAACCAGATCGTCCATTTTTCAAAAAACTAATTTTTCACGAACATGCAAGAACTCTCAAAAATAGTATCTACGAAACATTTTTTTGGAAAAATTGAAGATATGAGTTTTGTAGGTGCTCGTGTGCTAAAGACACCTAGATCGTCCGTTTTTTAAAAAGTAAGTTGTTTTTGAAAAAGATAGGTTTTTTAGAAAAGTAGTAGTAGAGGTAACAAAGGCAAAAAATTTGAATCTTTTTAAGAGAAATCTGAGAAATGGGTTTTGTAGAGAATGTCATTATGAGTAAATCGAAAATGTCCATTTTTTGAAAAAATGATTTTTCAGCAACATGCAAAAACACCTCAAAAATAGAATCTACGAAACTTTTTTTTTTTGGATAAATCGAAGATATGGGTTTTGCAGGTTGTCGTGTGCTAAAGAGACCCAGATCGTCCGTTTTTTTATCTTCTTAAGAAAATTATGAGAAATGGGTTTTGTAGAGAATGTCATTCTGAGTAGGCTCAGACGTCCATTTTTTGAAAAAATGATTTTTCACCAACATGCAAGAAACCCCCAAAAATAGAATCTACGAAACAATTGTTTTTTTGAAAAATCAAAGATATGGGTTTTGTAGGTGCTCATGTGCTAAAAGACCCAAATCGTTCATTTTTTGAAAAAATAAGTCGCTTTTGAAAAATATAGATTTTTTTGAAAAGTTGAAGTAGTAGAGGTAATAGAGGCATTTTTTTTTTAATCTTCTTATGAAAAATATAAGAAGTGGGTTTTGTAGAGAATGTTGTTCTGAGTACCTCCAGACCATTCGTTTTTCGAAAAATTAAATTTTCACCAATATGCAAGAAACCTCTCAAAAATAGAATCTACGAAACAATGTTTTTGGGAAAAATTGAAGATATGAGTTTTGTAGTTGCTTGTGTGTTAAAAAGACCCAAATTATCCATTTTTTGAAAAAAATAAGTTGTTTTTGAAAAACATAGATTTTTTTCAAAAGTAGAAGCAGTAGAGGTAGAGGTAAATTTTTTGAATCTTTTTAAGAAAAATCAGATAAATGGGTTTTGTAAAGAATGTTGTTTTGAGTAGACCCAGATCGTTCATTCTTTTGAAACTTTGATTTTTCACCAACATGCAAGAATGCCTCAAAAATAGAATCTATGAAATATTTTTTCTTGAAAAAAACAAAGATATGGGTTTTGTAGGTGCTCATGTGCTAAAGACACCTAGATCATCCGTTTTTCAAAAAAATAAGTTGTTTTTGAAAAAGAGATATTTTTAGAAGTAAAAGCAGTAGAGGTAATAAAGGCAAAAACAAATTAATCTTCTTAAGAAAAATCTTAGAAATGGGTTTTGTAGAGAATGTCATTCTAAGTAGACCTAGATCGTCCATTTTTCGTAAAACTAATTTTTCACCAACATGCAAAAACCCCCAAAAATAGAATCTACAAAACAATTTTTTTGGAAAAATCGAAGATATGGGTTTTTTATTTGCTCGTGTGCTAAACAGACCCAGATCGCCAATTTTTTTTAAAAATAAGTTGTTTTTCAAAAATATAGATTTTTTTGAAAAGTTGAAGCAATAGAGGTAATAGAGAGAATTTTTTTGAATCTTTTAAGAAAAATATAAGAAATGAGTTTTGTAGATAATCGCGTTCTGAGTAGACCCAAATCATCCGTTTTTCAAAAAATTGATTTTTCATGAACATGCAAGAACCCCTCAAAAATAGAATCTACGATATTTTTTTTTGAAAAAATCGAAGATAAAAGGTTTTGTAGGTGTTCGTGTGCTTAAGAGACCGAGATTGTCCATTTTTTCACCAATGTTCAAGAACAACTCAAAAATATAATCTACATTACAATTTTTTTTGAAAAATTCGAAGATATGGATTTTGTAGGTGATCGTGTGCCGAAGAACCTAGATTGTCCATTTTTTGAAAAAATAAGTTATTCTTGAAAAAAAAAAAATCATAAGTAAAAATAGTAGAGGTAACAAAGGCAAATTTTTTTGAGTCTTCTTAAAAAAAATCTAAGAAATGAGTTTTGTAGAGAATGTCATTCTGAGTAGACCGAGATCGTCCATATTTTGAAAAACTGATTTTTCACCAACCTGCAAGAACCCCCAAAAATAGAATCTACAAAACAATTTTTTTTTAGAAAAATCAAAATATATGAGTTTTGTATGTGCTCATGTGCTAAACAGACCCAGATCGTTCGTTTTTTGAAAAAATAAGTTGTTTCTTGAAAATAATAGATAATTTTAAAAAGTTGTAGTAGAGGTAATAGAGGCAAAAATTTTAATCTTCTTAAGAAAAATCTAAGAAATGGGTTTCGTAGAAAATGTCGTTCTGAGTAAACCCAGATCGTTCGTTTTTCGAAAAAATATTTTTTCACCAACATGCAAGAACCCCTCAAAGATATAATCTATGAAATAATTTTTTTGCGAAAAATCGAAGATATGTGTTTTGTAGGCGCTCGTGTGCTAAAGAGACCTAGATCGTCTGTTTTTTGAAAAAATAAGTTGTTTTTGAAAATGATAGATTCTTTTCAAAAGTAGAAGCAATAGCGTTAATAGAGGCAAATTGATTATGATTAGACCCAGATCATCTATTTTTCGAAAAATTGATTATTCATTAACATGCAAGAACCCCTCAAAAATGGAATCTACAAAACAATTTTTTTGGGAAAAATTGATGATATGGGTTTTGTAGGTGCTCGTGTGTTAAAGAGACCCCCGATCGTCTGTTTTTTGAAAAGGATATATTTTTTACAAATATAGAAGTAGTAGAGGTAATAGAGACAAATTGTTTTAATTTTCTTAAGAAAAAACTGAGAAATGGGTTTTGTAGAGAATGTCGTTTTGAGTAGACCAAGATCGTTCATTCTTTGAATAAGATAGATAAAATAGAAAAGTAGAAGCATTAGAGGTAAAAAAGACAATTTTTTTTAATCTTCTTAAGAAAAATCTAAGACATGGGTTTTGTAGAGAATGTCGTTCTGAGTAAACCCTGATTGTCTATTTTTCAAAAAACTAATTTTTCACCAACATGCAAGAACCCTCAAAAATAGAATGTATGAAAATATTTTTTTTGGAAAAATCGAAGATATGGGTTTTGAAGGTGCTCGTGTGCTAAAAAGATCTAGATCATCCTTTTTCTAAAAAAAGTAAGTTGTTCTTGAAAAAGATAGATTTTTTAGAAAAGTAGAAGCAGTAGAGGTAAGAAAGACAATTTTTTTGAATTTTCTTAAAAAAAATCAAAGAAATGGGTTTTGTAGAGAATGTTGTTCGAGTAAACCTAGATCATCCATTTTTTGAAAAAATGATTTTTCACCAACATGCAAGAACCCCTCAAAAATAGAATCTACGAAATAATTTTTTTTGGAAAACTCGAAGATATGGGTTTTGTAGGTGCTCGTGTGCTAAAGATCCAGATCATCCATTTTTTGAAAAAATAAGTTTTTCTTGAAAAAGACAGATTTTTTTCAAAAGGGGAAGTAGTAGAGGTAACAAAGGCAATTTTTTTTTAATTTTTCATAAGAAAAATCTGAGAAATGGGTTTTGTAGAGAATATCATTCTGATTAAACCTTGATTGTCCATTTTTTCGTAAAATTGATTTTCCACCCACATGCAAGAACCCCCAAAAATTGAATCTACGAAACAATTTTTTTTCAAAAAATCGATGATATGGGTTTTGTAGGTGCTCGTGTGTTAAAGAGACTCAGATCGTTCATTTTTTAAAAAATAAGTTGTTTATGGAAAAAAGATAGATTTTTTTCAAAAATAGATTTTTTTGAAAAGTAGAAGCAGTAAAGGTTAAAGAGGCAATCCTTTTGAATATTCTTAAGAAAAATATGAGAAATTAATTTTGTAGAGAATGTTATTCTGAGTAGACCTAGGTCATCCATTTTATGAAAATATTGATTTTTCACCAACATGCAAGAGCCTGTCATAAATAAAATCTACGAAACAATTTTTTTTGGGAAAAATCGAAGATATTTGTTTTGCAGGTGCTCATGTGCTGAAGAGACCCAGATCATCTGATTTTTGAAAAAATAAGTTGTTCTTGAAAAAGAGATTTTTTGAAAAGTAGAAGAAGAAATTTTTTTTGAATCTTCTTAAAAAAAAATTGAGAAAAGGGTTTTGTAGAGAATGCATTTTGATTAGACCGAGATCGTTCATTTTTTTTAAATTTGATTCTTCACCAACATGCAAGAACGCCTCAAAAATAGAATCTACGAAAGATTTTCTTTTGGAAAAATCGAAGATATGGGTTTTGTAGGTGCTCATGTGCTAAAGAGACCAAGATTATCTATTTTTTGAAAAAAGAAGTTGTTTTTCTTGAAAAATAGATTTTTTGGAAAGTTGAAGCAGTAGAGGTAACATAGGCAATTTTTTTGAATTTCCTTAAGAAAAATCTAACAATTGGATTTTGTAGAGAATGTCATTTTGAGTAGACACAAATCATCTGTTTATTGAGAAACTGATTTTTCACCAACATGCAAGAACCCCTCAAAAATAGAATCTACGAAACAATTTTTTTGGGAAAAATCGAACATATGGGTTTAATAGGTGCTTGTCTGCTAAAGAAGTTGTTTTTGAAAAATATAGATATTTTTCAAAAGTAGAAGCAGTAGAGGTAGAGGTAAATTTTTTGAATCTTAAAAAAAAAATCAGAGAAATGGGTTTTGTAGAGAATGTCATTCTAAGTAAACCCTGATCATCCATTTTTCAAAAAATTGATTTGTCACCAACATGCAAGAACCCTCGAAGATAGAATCTAGGAAACATTTTTTTTGGAAAAGTCGAAGATATGGCTTTTGTAGGTAGCTCATGTGCTAAAGTGATCTAGACCATCTGTTGTTTAAAAAAATAAGTTGTTTTTGAATAAGATAGATTTTTTAGAAAAGTAGAAGCATTAGAGATAATAGAGGCAAATTTTTTGAATCTTTTTTAGAAAAATCTAAGAAATTGGTTTTGTAGAGAATGCCATTCTAAATAGACTCAGATTGTCCATTTTTTTGAAAAACTAAATTTTCACCAACATGCAAGAACCTCCAAAAATAGAATCTACGAAACAATTTTTTTTTGGAAAAATCGAAGATATGGGTTTTGTAGGTGCTCGTGTGCTAAAGAGACCCAGATCGACCATTTTTGGTAAAAATAAGTTTTTCTTGAGAAGATAGATTTTTTTGAAAAATAGAAATAATAGATGTAATAGAGAAACTGATTTTTCACCAATATGCAACACCCCCTCAAAAATAGAATCTACGAAACAATTTTTTTGGGAAAAATCAAAGATATGGGTTTTATAGGTGCTCATGTTGTAAAGAGATCCAAATCGTCTGTTTTTTGAAAAAATAAGTTGTTTATAATAAAGAGATTTTTTAGAAAAAGTAGTAGTAAAGGTAATAGAGGAAATTTTTTTGAATCTTCTTAAAACATATCTGAGAAATGGGTTTTGTAGAGAATGTTGTTCTAAGTAGACCTATATCGTCAGTTTTTTGAAAAACTATTTTTTCACCAACATGCAAGAACACCTCAAAAATAGAATCTATGAAACATTTTTTTGGGGAAAAATAAAAAATATGTGTTTTGTAGGTGCTTGTGTGCTAAAGAGACCTAGATCGTCCATTTTTTGAAAAAGTAAACTTTGTTCTTGAAAAAGAGTTTTTTTTTCAAAAGTAGAAGCAGTAGAGGTAACAAAGGCAAAAAAAAATTAATCTTCTTAAGAAAAATATGAGAAATGGGTTTTGTAGAGAATGTCATTCTAAGTAAACCCAGATCATTCATTTTTCGAAAAACGGATTTTTCACCAACATGCAAGAACCCCCAAAAATAGAATCTAAAAAACTTTTTTTTTTCGAAAAATCAAAAATATGGGTTTTGTAGGTGCTCGTGTGCTAAAGAGACCCAGATCATCCGATTTTTTTTTTAAATAAAGATGTTTTAAAAAATATAGATTTTTTTTTTAAAAGGTAGAAGCAGTGGAGGTAGAGGTAAATTTTTTGAATCTTCTTAAGAAAAATATGAGAAATGGGTTTTGTAGAGAATGTCGTTCGGAGTATACCCAGATCATCCTTCTTTTGAAACTCTGATTTTTGACCAACATGCTAGAACATCTCAAAAATAGAATCTATGAATCAGTTTTTTTTGGGAAAAATCAAAGATATGGGTTTTGTAGGTGCTCGTGTGTTAAAAAGATCCAAATCATTCATTTAAAAAAAAAAAAAGTTGTGGTCTTGAAATAAAAAATTCAAAAGTGGAAGCAAAAGAGGTAACAAAGGAATTTTGTTTGAATCTTCTTAAGACAAATCTAAGAAATGGGTTTTGTAGAGAATGTCATTCTGAGTAGACTCAGGTCATCCATTTTTTGAAAAAACTAATTTTTTACCAACATTCAAAAACCTCCAAAAATAAAATTTACGAAACATCTTTTTTGGGAAAAATCAAAGATACTGGTTTTGTAGGTGCTTGTGTCCTAAAGAAACCCAGATTCTCCGTTTTTTGAAAAAACAAGTTTTTGAAAAAACAAGTTTTTGAAAAAGAGAGTTTTTTAAAAAGTAGAAGCAATAGAGGTAGATGTAAATTTTTTGAATCTTTTTAAGAAAAATATGATAAATGGGTTTTGTAGAGAATGTCATTCTAGGTAAACCCAAATCGTTTATTTTTTTGAAAATCTGATTTTTCACCAACATGCAAGAACGCCTCAAAAATAGAATCTACGAAATAACTTTTTTGGGAAAAATTGAAGATATGGGTTTTTAGGTGCTCGTGTGCTAAAGTGACCCAGATCGTCTGTTTTTCAAAAAAATAAGTTGTTCTTGAAAAAGATAAGTTTTTTTTAAAAGTAAAAGTAGTAGAGGCAACAAAGGATTTTTTTTTGAATCTTTTAAAAAATAATATGAGAAATGGGTTTTGTAGAGAATGTCATTCTGAGTAAACCCAAATTGTTCATTTATTTTGAAATTCTGATTTTTCACTAACATGCAAGAATGTCTCAAAAATAGAATCTATGAAACATTTTTTTTGGGGAAAATCGAAGATATCAGTTTCGTAGGTGCTCGTGTGGTAAAGAGATCCAGATCGTCCATTTTTTTTAAAATATGTTATTCTTGAAAAAAATAGATTTACTTCAAAAGAAGAAGCAAAAAGGGTAACAAAGGAAAAAAAAATGAATCTTTTTAAGAAAAATCGAAGAAATGGGTTTTGTAGAGAAATGTCGTTCTGAGTAGATCCAAATCATCCATGTTTTGAAAAACTGATTTTTCACCAACATACAAAAACCCCCAAAAATAGAATCTACGAAATAATTTGTTTTTTGGAAAAATCGAAGATATGGGTTTTGTAGGTGCTCATGTGCTAAAGAGACCAAGATCGTTTGTTTTCTAAAAAACTAAGTTTTCTTGAAAAAGATAGATTTTTTTGAAAAGTTGAAGTAGTAGAGGTAATGAGTGCAAATTTTTAGAATCTTTTAAGAAAAATATGAGAAATGGGTTTTGTAGAGAATGTCGTTCTGAGTAAACCCAAATTGTTCGTTTTTCAAAAAATTGAGCTTTCACCAACATGCAAGAATGCCTCAAAAATAGAATCTATGAAACTTTTTTTTTTGGAAAAATCAAAGATATGGGTTTTGTAGGTGCTCATGTGCTAAAGAGACCCAGATCGTCCGTTTTTTGAAAAAATAAGTTGTTTTTGAAAAAGAGAGATTTTTTTCAAAAGTAAAATTAGAAGAGGTAAGAAATAAATTTTTTTTAATCTTCTTAAGAAAAATAAGTGAAATGGGTTTTGTAGATAATTTCATTCTAAGTAGGCACAAATCGTCTATATTTCAAAAAACTAAATTTTCACCAACATGCAAAAACCCCGAAAAATAGAATAGAATTTAATTTTTTTTTTGGAATAATCAAAGATATGGGTTTTTTAGGTGCTCGTGTGCTAAAGAGATCGAGATTGTCCGTTTTTTGAAAAAATAAGTTTTTTTTGAAAAAGATAGATTTTTTTAAAAGTTGAAGCAGTAGATGTAACAAAGGACAATTTTTTGAATTTTTCCTTAAGAAATGGGTTTTATAGAGAATGTCGTTCTGAGTAGACCCTAATCATCCAGTTTTCAAAAAATTATTTTTTCACCAACATGCAAGAACCCCTCAAAAATTGAATCTACAAAATATTTTTTTTGGGAAGAATCGAAGATATAGGTTTTGTAGGTGCTCGTGTGCTAAAGACACCTACCCAGATCGTCCGTTTTTTGAAAAAATAAGTTATTTTTGAAAAAGAGATTTTTTTAAAAAGTACAAGCAATAGAGGTAAAGGTGATTTTTTTTTAATCTTCTTAAGAAAAATCTTAGAAACGGGTTTTGAAGAGAATGTCGTTCTGAGTAAAGCATGGTCATCCATTTTTTGAAAAATTGACTTTTCACCGAGATGCAAACCATCAAAAATATAATCTACGAAACATTTTTTTTGGAAAAATTGAAGATATGGGTTTTGTAGGTGCTTGTGTGCTAAAGAGATCTAGATCATCCATTTTTTTAAAAAATAAGTTAATTTTGAATAAGAGATTTTCTTGAAAAGTAGAAGCAGTAGAGGTAACAAAAGCAAATTTTTTTAATCTTCCTAAGAAAAATTTGAGAAATGGGTTTTGAAGAGAATGTCGTTTTCAGTAGAACTAGATTGTCCATTTTTTGAAAAATTGATTTTTCACCAACATGCAAGAACCCCTCAAAAAAAGAATCTACAAAACAATTTTTTTGGGAAAAATCGAAAATATGGGTTTTGTAGGTGCTCGTGTGCTAAAGAGACCAAGATCGTCCATTTTTTGAAAAAATAATTTCTTTTTGAAAAAGACAGAATTTTTGAAAAGTATCAGTAGTAGAGGTAGAGGTAATTTTTTTGAATCTTCTTAAGAAAAATCTAAGAAATGGGTTTTGTAGAGAATGTCGTTTTGAGTAGACCCAAGTTGCCCATTTTTTGAAAAACTAATTTTTCACCAACATGCAAGAACCCCTGAGAACTAGAATCTATGAAACATTTTTTTGGGAAAAAACAAAGATATGGGTTTTGTAGGTGCTCGTGTGCTAAAGAGACCGAGATTGTCCATTTATTAAAAAAATATGTTGTTGTTGAAAAGATAGATTTTCTTAAATGTAGAAGTAGTATAGGTTATAGATAACAGAGGCAAGAAAATTAATGTTCTTAACAAAAATATGACAAATGGGTTTTGTAGAGAATGTCATTCTGAGTAAACCGAGATCGTCTATTTTTCGGAAAACTAATTTTTCACCCAACATGCAAGAACACTCAAAAATAGAATCTACGAAACAATTTTTTTTGGGAAAAATCGAAGATATGGGTTTTGTAGGTGCTCGTGTGGTAAAGAGACCCAGATTGTCCGTTTATTGAAAAAATAAGTTGATGAATAAGATAGATTTTTTTGAGAAGTAGAAGCAGTAGAGGTAACAGAGGCATTTTTTTTTAATCTTCTTAAGAAAAATTTAAAAAATGGGTTTTGTAGAGAATGTCATTCTGAGTTGACATAAATCGTCTGATTTTGAAAAACTAAAATTTGTCACCAAGATCCAAAACCCCTCAAAAATAGAATCTATGAAACAATTTTTTTGTGGGAAATATCAAAGATATGGGTTTTGTTGGTGCTCGCGTGCTAAAGAGACCCAGATTGTCCATTTTTTGAAAAAAAAAGTTGCTTTTGAAAAGTATAGATTTTTTTGAAAACTAGAAGCAATAGAGGTAACAAAGGATAATTTTTTGAGTATTCTTAAGAAAATAATGAGAAATCGGTTTTGTAGAGAATGTCGTTCTGAGTACACCCTGACCATCCATTTTTCGAAAAGCTGATTTTTCACTAACATGTAAAAACCCCTCAAAAATAGAATCTACGAAATAATTTTTGTGTGGAAAAATCAAAGATATGGCTTTTGCATGTGCTTGTGTGCTAAAGAGACCCAGATCATCCGTGTTTTGAAAATATAAGTTGTTCTTGAAAAAGATAGATTTTTTTCAAAAGTAGAAGCAGATGAGGTAACAAAGCCAATTTTTTTGAATCTTCTTAAGAAAAATCCGAGAAATGTGTTTTGTAGAGAATGCCATTTCAAGTGAACCCAGATCATCCATTTTTCAAAAAACTAATTTTTCACCAACATGCAAGAATCCCCAAAAATAGAATCTATGAAACAATTTGTTTTTGGAAAAATCAAAGATATGGGTTTTGTAGGTGCTCATGTGCTAAAGAGACCCAAATCATCCATTTTTTGAAAAAGTAAGTTGTTCTTGAATAAGATAGATGTTTTTGAAAAGTAGAAGCAATAAAGGACATAGGAAATTTTTTTGTATCTTCTTAGGAAAAATTTCAAAAATGGGTTTTGTAGAGAATGTCATTTTGAGTAGACCCAGATCGTGCATTTTTTGAAAAATTGATTTTTCAGCAACATATAAGAATGCCTCAAAAATAGAATTTACGAAACAATTTTTTTGGGAAAATTGAAGGTATGGGTTTTGTAGGTGCTCGTGTGCTAAAGAGACCCAAATCGTCTGCTTTTTGAAACAATAAGTTGTTATTGAAAAAAGAGATTTTTTTGAAAAGTAGAAGCAGTAGAGGTAACAAAGGCAAAAATTTTGAATATTCTTAAGAAAATTTTGAAAAATGGGTTTTGTAGAGAATGCCGTTCTAAGTAAACCCAGATTGTCTTTTTTTCGAAAAGAGTAATTTTTCACCGACATGCAAGAACCCCTCAAAAATAGAATCTACGAAACAATTTTTTTTAGAAAAATCGAAGATATTGGTTTTGTAGGTGCTCGTGTGCTAAAAAGACCCAGATCATCCGTTTTTTTCAAAAGGAAGTTGTTTTTGAGAAAGAGGTATTTTTTTAAAAAGTAGTTGTAGAGGTAACAAAGGAAAAAAATTTGAATCTTCCTAAGAAAAATCTGAGAAATGGGTTTTGTAAAGAATGTCATTCTGAGTAGATCTAGATTGTCCATTTTTTGAAAAACTAATTTTTCACTAACATGCAAATGAAGGAACACAAAGACCACTAAGAGGGGGGGTGAATCAATGGGCTATAATTTTCAACATTCTAAGCAATATAAAAAACTATACTGAAAACATAAACTAAGAACTAGAGAAAGGAAACCAAACCAAACTCACAAAAACATCCACAACACATGATATACAAGGAAAACCCAAGATGGGAAAAAAAACTCGATGAGAATAGTTGTTGGAGGCTACTACTGTAATCTAGCCTCACAATGAAAATGATCTATGTTTACAATTTATGGGCACGTTCAACCCAATGGAACACCAATTCCAAGTTTATGAGCACCAACTCAAAGAAGCTTCTACCCTTAATTGGAGCACCCACTCAAATGAGAATACAATGAGATATTTATGATTACAATTTTAGTATCATATTACAAATGAATTTTTCTAACTCAAGAATTTTTTTGCACTTGAGAGACTTTGTTGTTTTTGTTGTAAACAACATTCAGCTTTTAATCATCAACTCACTCTGCAAGTATTCGTGCACTAACTATGCAAGACTCTATGATCTACACCCACACAATAAGTCTCTACAAAACTAGCATATGCCTTACACTCTTCTATAGAAAATAGAAACATTCAACACTTAGAAAATGCATACTCTATTTTTACAGAGTCATCTAATCACTTTTCACACTTCTTTGCTCTCCACTCGTACCTCCTCACTCTTCTAAGGTTACATCATTATTTTCAACCACATCCAATAATGAATAACTATCTGATATATATTACTCCTGTAGAACAAGGAAATTTCGTAGCCCTAATCTTTAAACAAATATTTATGTAACTTTCTATCAGTAACTTTATGACATTCCTGTAGCAATTTTCTACACAACATTAAAAATCTCAAACTTATTCTCCTTTCGTTATTCCATCTGTAAAATTTGAATGCTCTTTTTGAGCTACTAAATGATTCGATGATGCTACTTCTTTTTAAATTGGCTGCCATGAATTTAAAATGTCTTTTCTGATTTTAAACAAAATAAATATCACATTTCTTTTGCCTTAATTTTCCTAGTTGAATAGCATCTTACAATCTAATATCAAATTTGTAATAAATAGAAAACCTTATCTAGGGCACCACCGTCAACTAATCAGAGTCAAAAAGTGATAACTTAAACAAAAATGTTTGAAAAGTTTTTTTAACTAGCACTGCGACAGAAAGAAACTTCACTGCCAAGCAAAGAATCAACAAAAAATTCTACTTTCATTGGCCGCCAAAGAGAAAGATTTTAAAATATAATTGTTTTCCATGCTTAATAAATGAAAATCTGATATACATCAAGCTGAGATAACCACCTAGTTGAATGGCAGTGAAGATAAAAATGATGTGTTGATTTAGGGTAAAACCACCTTACCTTATGCTTGAACAAAAAGACAAACAAAAGCTTTGAGTTAGGGTTCAATCTGTTGCACATTATCCTATAGTTGTCAATGACATAACACAACCAATCTTCTTTAGCCGTGCAAAACCCTAGCAAATAAAAAAAGAGGTAATCAACCAAATCTCCACATATTCACCAATTTATTATTAGCATGTCATTATTAGACAAACTTTTTCCAAATCAATATTCTCTTATTGGTCCAAGTTGCAAGGTTTTCTTTTTGTATATTAAATATTGACCATCGTTGACTTTGATTTGAAGCTATTAACTTTTTGTCGCTATGAAACTCTTGTCACTATGCTTGTTCCTGTAGCATGAATTGCACACTGTTGTAGCTGCAAACTGTGAAGTTCCTATAGCATGAATTTCTTGTCACTGTGAACTTCCTCTAGCTACATACAATGCTTTATATACCATGAGTTGACATCAATGTCAATCTAATGCCAACCAACAAACTCAATGCCAACAATCTCCCCCTTTGGCATTGATGTCAACCAATTGAATGTTATTCTATCAACTGAATTTTTTCCCTTTCTTTCATCTAGTTGATCCCTTCCCCAATCTAATTCCAACCAACAAACTCTATGCCAACAATCTCCCCGTTTGGAATTTATTTCAACCAATCAAATGCTATGTTATCAACTAAAGTTTTTCCCTTTCTTTCATTCAATTGATCCACTCCCACTCAACAGATAATCTATCCCCTTTGACAAAAAAGGCAAAGGGTGTCATAAAGACCACTTTTAGATTGAATATGCTATCATAATTTTGCACTTGCAGCAACATAAAAATTGAAAATACATTATTTGAAAATTACTACTTTCATATTGTCTCCCCCTGTCATGAGCATAAGAAGATGAAAATCTGCACTAATTAAATACAAATGTAGTTCAGTATGAAGGATAGCAATAACATGTAAGGATAAAAAATAATCATGGAAAACAAAGACTATTAAAATCAACAAGTGTATGACATGAGAAAAAACCATTTCTCCTTGAAGAACCATCTCTCCTTGATCTTCAAACTTGATACTTCTGCCTCCTTGGAGTAGAACAAACTTTGGGATGTAAGATGAAGTCTAATAAGCTCTCCCTGGATCATAAACTTCCTTATCAAACTAAGTGTTAGAAGAGGGAGATACAACTCCCAACCTCATTCTCAAATACTCAAATGTCTCTTTGGGCAATGGTTTGGTAAGGATATCAACTATTTTATCAGCAGTATTCTCTCAAGAAATGGTACTTAATAGCTATGTGTTTGGTTCGTGAGTGCATAATTGGATTTTTAGAAATATTGATTGCACTGGAATTATCACACATAATGGAAATAGGTTCTAAATATTCTACCTGAATATCTTTTAGAGTTTATTTCATCCATAGAACTTGAGAGTAACATGAGGCAACAACTATGTATTCTGCTTCAGTTGTAGACAATGAAATAGATTCTTACTTTTTACTATGCCAAGAGACCAATCTACCACCAAGGAAGAAAGCACCTGCACTTTTTCTCACCTTGTCATCTATGCACCTAGCCCAATTTTCGTCTATGTAATCTTGCAATGTGAATTCATTATGTTTAGCATACCATAAACCATAGGTCAAACTACCTTGCAAATATCTGAAAAATTCTTCTTACAACATTCAAATGAGATTGTTTTGGGAAGACTAAAATCTAGCTACCATACAACAACTTGTACAATATCTAGTCTAGAGGTAGTAAGATACAATAGACTTCCAATCATAGATCTAAACATGGTTTGATCAACATTAGGTGAGTCATCATTCTTGGATAGCTTGCATGTAGTCACCATAGGTGTACTAACAGGCTTACAATTATCTATTTGAAACCTTTTCAACATGTTTATAGCATACTTGGTTTGTGAAATAAAATTTCCTTTGTCTATAATTGTGAAATTTGCAAACCAAGAAAGTAGGACAGTTCACCTATGATCGACAAACTTCTTGCACAAATTATCATGACTTCCAAAAAAAATGATATCATCTACATAAACAACAACAATAATCATATGCTTACCTTCCACTTTGGTGTATAGATTGTTGTCAACATATCCTTTCCTGAAGCCTTGCTGATTAAAATAGTTGTCCAATCTAGAGTACCATGCTTTAGGTGCTTTCTTTAACCCATATGATATTTTTCTCAATCTGCATACATAATCTCCTTGTTCAAGTGACTCAAACCCTTCGGGTTGTTCCATGTAAACTTATTCCTCAAGGTTACCATCCAAGAATGCGAACTTAACATCCATTTATTAAACTTTGTAGTTCTTATATGTTGAGATGCTAAGAATATTCTAATAGCCTCTAGTCTTGCAATAGGGGCAAATGTTTCCTCAAAATCTATGCCCTCAATTTTTGAGTATCCCTTGCATACTAGTATAGATTTATTTCTAATCACTTTACCTTCTTCATGTACTTTTTTCCTGTAGACCCATTTTGTCCCAATAATTTTCTTATCAACTGGCCTTGGAACTAAATCCCATATTTTATTTCTTTCAATTTGTTGTAGCTCCTCTTTCATAGCCTTTACCCAATCTTCACTCTTACTAGCTTCATTGTAACTCTTTGGTTCTATTTTAGTTAGAAGACACAAGTTCACTTGATTATCATTTCCAGCATGTCTTCTTCTAGTTTGTACACCAAGATCTCTGCTCCCTATAATCTAATTTTTCAGGGCGGTACTTCTGAACATACTTTCTTTGGGGGTTTATTTGGAGTTTTTCCAACTACATCTTCTTCATTTTTTGATTGCTCTTCACCTTCGTCATAATGTTCTTCAATCTAATTTTTTAATTTCTTCCTTGATTATTGCAAATCTATTCTCACATGTACACACTCAACTACTCTCTTGAGGCATTTTTTGAAACAATTATATGCCTAACTATGAGTTGAGTATCCTAAGAATATCCCATCCACATCTTTCATCAAAGCTACCAAGACCATCATTATCTTTATTAATGAAATGCTTACTACCAAAAACTTTGAAGTATTTCAGAGATGGTTTATTACCATACCATAGCTCATAAGGTGTCCTTTTGTTGCACACTCTTTGTTGGGACCTATTTAATGTATATATTGTTGTATGAACAACCTCTTTTCAATAAACATCTGATAGGCTTGACTTATTAAGCATATTTCTTTCCATTTATTTCACACTCCTATTCTTCCTCTCAACAACTCCATTTTGTTGAGGTGTTAAGGTAGTAGAGGATTATCTTCTAATCTCATGTTGTTCACAATAGTCTTAAAACTGATTTGATGTAAATTCTCTACCATAGTCTGATCTTAAACATTTTAAATTGAAACCACTTTATTTCTCAACCATCTTTCTGAATACCTTGAACCTATCAAATTCTTGTGACTTATCCTGTCGAAAGGTTACCCAAGTCATCCTTGAGTAGACATCAATCAAAAGCATAAAGTATTTTTCACCACTTATAGATCTTGTCCTTGTAGGACCACATAAATTTGTATGTAATAACTCAAGTGGCCTTATGGTTGAGTACTCTTTAGTCTTGAAACTCACTTTGGTTTGCTTCCCTTTTTGACATTCATCATAGATAATGTTTGTTGGTTTAGTTATCTTTGGCATATGCCTCACATACCCTTTTGAGCTTACCTTGACAAGATTGTCAAAATTTATGTGCCCTAGCCTTCTTTGCCATAACCAACTCTCATCCATTTGTCCAATCTTACATTCTCTCAAGTTGTAGAAATTTCCATTTATTCTTTTACCTTCAGCAACTAATCTTCCATTGTTCTCTTTTTTAATCTCACATCCTTTGGAATCAAAGGAAAATTTATAACCACTGTCACACATTTGATTTACACTGCGTAAGTTATGTTTCAGACCTTCAACATAGTATACACCCTTTATAAGAAATTTCCCATCAATTCTTAGAGTTCCTTTACTTTTTATCTTGATTGTGGAGTTATTCCCAAGCTTAATTGAATCATCGTTCCAATCTTCTAACTGTTTGTACTTGTTCTTGTCACCAGTCATGTGGTTGGAGCAGCCATTATCTATCACCCACATATTTTTCTTCTCTATGTGTAATGGTGTTTGTGCTAACATGTTTGACTAAACTTTTTCTTTACTCACCTCTTTCCATTCTTTCTTGGTTTTACTCTTCTTTTCTGCTACTGTTTGTTCATTTTTGTTCTTGGGGGCAGCAACTACGTTCTTTTCATGTTTAGTAGATCTTTCTCTACAAAACGTTGTAGTGTGTCCATAGTTATTACAATAGTAGTATTCTATATTCTTATTGAACATAGGAAAGTTGAAGCCTTTATTAGTTTGACTTAAACTTTTACAATCTACACTCCTATGTCCCCGATCATTGCAATTGTTGCACACTATATCCAAATCTCTCAAGGGTGCAAAATAATTTCTGCTCATGAAATTTGGAGCTACTCTTCACAACTATTTGCACTGTATGAACTTATGACCATAAGCATTGTATCTAAAACAATAACCACATAATTTAGGGGTATACCAATTATTATACTGAGAAATACTTCCAATTGTTTCTATAGCGGCAGTAGATCTTCTCATCCTTGGGACAACAACATTAACATGAAGGATAGCAACGTTATTCTTTGGGGCTGCAACACTATCCCTTGGGACAACAAAATTTTCACTTATGGTAGCATTAATAATATCTCTTGGGGAATCAATTTTTTCACATGTGGTAGCATTAATATTATCACTTGGGGCTATAGCATTTTCACTTGTTGTAGTTGTGAAAACAATCTTCTTCTTGGAATTTTAACCCATATTGGAGCTCTCACCATGTTCATAGCCAACACCACTATAATCTTTGTTCTTTTTCTGCTTTCCAAGTATATCATTTAGTGCATTAGTGTTGTACTCATTTTTCATTCTCAACTTTAGATCTTCCTGACAAGTTTCTAACTCTTTCCTCAGAGTTACTACCTCTTGTTCCAACACATGACATTCTTTTTGCTTTGCCTCAACTTCTGACTTCAAAACTTCATCCATTCTTTGAGCTTCTTCCAACTGTGTCTTTAGAGTGACAAAACTCTTTCTAAGTGGTCTTGTTCTTTTAATGCACTGTTCTTGAATTTGGTATGATCTTTCTTCAACCTTTTTAATTCACTAAGAGCAAAAATCAGCTCTCCTTCAATATTAACCTCAACATCATCTTCATCTTCCTCATCACTATCAACTGTTTTTGACCAATGTTTTTTGTTGGTGTTGACTTCTCAGTTATCTTTGGTTGTCCTTCATAACAAAATCTATTGGCATGCTCTTTGGTATCTCAGATATTCTTTCAGAGGCTTTGTTTTCGGTATTCTTTTTTATGGTGATTAAGGATTTTTGTGATATATTGGATCTTGATGTTTTCTGTTGGATCATATGGTGATACACCTAGTTCATGGAATGCTCTTTCAGTTTCAGTTCTTTACTTTATGGTACTGACATTTGACATCATTTTCTTTATGATAGGACATGCATAATCTTCAGATATGTATCTTTTCTATCATGACAACCATAGGTATATTCAACATGTTTACAAGTCATTCGGACATACTCATATTGGAAAATTCATTTTCAGGTATATTGTTTCAGTTGATATTATCATATTGTTCTTGGTTTGGCATCTATATCTTCTTGGCATCATCGGTATATGAGGTTGTTATAATTCCTTCAGATGGTTTTTTCATTTCATATCTTCATGGCTCTTTCACATTTTCTTGGTGTCACCAGCTATGACACATTGATTGGTATACATGAATTATTTATCCCGTCTCTTATAATTCAAAGCTATAAGGTTTGATGGTTGTGCTAATATAAAAGAGATCACATTGCATAAGTATTTGGAATGGTAGTAAGGATCTTGGTTTATTCTTGACACCCACAGATATATGTCTTTAAAAATTTATATTTTTTTCAAACGAGACTCCTTAGCATGAGCCTTGACACCATAGTCGACATCCAAAAGTGATCTAAGATATAAAGGTGATCATTCAACATAGCATATAATGTAACCCTATCGGGTTTCCCTAAGTCTTTATTAAGGGGTGATAGTGATTTTGACTTGGATTAAAGTCCATTGCATAGAATACTTGGCTAACACATTTCTTTGGGAATATATTTTATCTTGATCATTTACCTCATGGCATTCATGGAAAAATCAGTTTTCTCATCATTCAATGTTTTATGGCCTTTATGGTTTTGTGATTGATTTCAGCCAAACGCCTATAGAAGGTATGTGGAAATATTTAAAAGTCACTATGAAAGTGACATGGCATCGAATATTTGGTAATAATCTTCATTGTTATTATTGTGGTCGAAATTTTGAAAAGACTTGGAAATAGCACAATGTTTTTTTATGATTAAGGGTGTCGACATGTTGATGTGAAGGAAATGATAGTGGCGGCATTTGGTAAATGGCTTTGACTGCAGATTTGAAATCATAATGATTTTTGTTTATAACTCAAGCTTATCCTTTCGTATTTCAAAGCTCACTTCATTTTGAGAAAGGCATCGAATGTTTAAGGAAAGAAAAGTTTAGAGAAAAGTTATTATTGTGGAAAGCATGCAAAACCCTAGCCACCACCATGAAGATGTGTTAGAAAATTTATTATTTGTTGACTGTGGAAGTTGGAAGGAGATGCGGCAAAGCTTGTTGATGGAAGATTTCAGTTGGATAGTTTTGGAATGGTTCTTCTGGTATTTGTTTATTTTCATTCCTCCTTAAACAGGTATTAAAGTTAACAATAGTTACAGGCTTTCATCATGTTTATTTTTGTTAAGGTATTAACAATGAAGGTTCAGTGATTAGTTTGATTCGAAACCCTTGGTTATTTCTTTGCAACCAAATAAAGGGTTAAAAAGCAATCGGTTGAAAACAATTATTGTAATATTCAATTTCTATTGAAGATTCATGAGATCATTTGTATATAAAAATAGAGATGGAAAATGATTTGTTGTGTTGGTATTTTGAGATACTTGTGCACACATTCTACAATTGAAATTATTGTAAACATAATGCAAAAAACTTAACTATTATATCTAGTATTTTAAAGATTCAAATAATGAATCTTTAGGATATTTGGTGTATTGGTTTGAAAGAAGTATGTGGGTTGAATTGTAATAGAGAAACCCTCTGATATTTATCAATCTGATTTGAAGAAGGGGTTGGTGCTCCTAGGAATGGGTGTTCCTAAATTGTAAAGGAGTTGGCGCTCCTAGTTTTATTGAATTTCGTGCTTCAGTATTTTTGGTGTTGAGTTGGTACTCCACCATTGTTACAGAGTTGGTGTTCTTGGAATGAATAAAAGGAATATTTTACAAGTGGTTTTTTATAGCCCATGAGGGTTTTTCCACTCAAGAAAATAATGTGTCATATGTTGAAATTTTTGCAATTGTGTTTATGTTAATGTGCTTAACTATTTATGTTTTCATTTTCTCATATGTCAAAAGAATTTCGTGCAATGCTTTGATGCATGTTTAATGTTTCATTCTGAAAGGGTTCAAAGTATAAAGTTCAATCTATAATGAATGTATGTTGCTCAATCTATCATAAAATGCATAGAATCTTTTGAATCTAAAGCATTCTACAGAGAATTGTTCAATCAGTTTTATATGAACAATTTATATTATGCTTTGAAAATGTTTTGTAAAGTCACTCAAAACAATCATTTTGTTTAAAAGTTCACTTTGCAATCAAAAGTTTCACTTAGTTCTTTTCAAAGTCATCATTTATATCTGCATTTCAAGTTACAAAAGTTAAATTTTTACATTACTTTGATTCACCCCCCTCTCATAGTAATTCAGCTTCCAACAATTGGTATAAGAGCCATACTCGTACATAATTCAAACCAACTTAGGGTTTCTTGGTCGTGGAAGTATTTTTCATGGGTAAGTGCAAGAGAAACAAAGGTGAAAATAAAGCCCCTAGTGTCAAGCAAAATGTTGATAAATCAACCTTCGTCAAATCCCTGCCAGTTGATACTAAAAGTGATCTTGTTGTTAGTGAAGAAGATCACTTAGTAAGTGACTTTGAACAGGAAATTGGTGAAAAAGATTATGAAGATGAAGAGTATGAGGTTGATCTAGAAGGAGAAGTGCTTGCTTCCTTAGATGGATTTAAAAGGCTTAAACAAGAAAATTAGGATCTCAAGGTACACTTACAAGAAAGTGTTGATGTCAATAAAGTTGTCATACAAAATCATAATGAGGATAAAAATATTATTGAATTTTTGAAAGCTCAAATGGCTGATAGAAAAAGAACTGAAGAGGGTTTGGAAGCCAAGTTAAAAGAAAAGGATGAATTGTGTAATAAACTAGAAAATGAGGTTAATTCATTGAAGAAAATTTCAGATAAAGATTCTTTGTTAAAAGAACTAACTCTTAAAGATGATATGATTATAAGTCAGAAAATTGAAATTGAAGAATGTAAGAGGATAGCAGATGTTGTAAGGTTTGATTTGGAGGTTAAAAAGATTGAATGTCTAAAACTTGAAGGAGAAGTAGTTTCTTTAAGAAAAGATCTTGAAAGTGTCAAGGTTCAATCAGAGAGTACTAATCTATTGAATGAGATATTGGATAGGAAAAAGCATTCTAAGGATATTATGGGAGTGGGATACGAGGTTGGAAAAAATTCTAGTGTTGAAGATGAATCTAACAAGGAATTTGTGTTTGCAACAACTGATGGGAAAATTTTCAAGGCTAGGAAGATTCCTAAGATGAAAATAGACTTGAAATATCATGCTCCAGAGACAAATAGCAAGGTTGTTAACAAATTTACAAGTTTCTCATCGATCAAGAAGTGTCAATCAATAAGGTACAATTATTCTCAATTACATGGTTACTATTATTCATGTCATGTTTATGGACATAGGGCTAGAGATTGTGAAATTTATTCAAGAAACAATAAGGGAAATAGTATTCATAGTTTGTCAAAACATAATCATGACACTATATGTTATACCTGCCACAAATTTGGTCATGTAGCAATTAACTATTGGTGGAATGATAAGATTGGTAATGGAAGTTCTAATAGAATTCCTAGAAGAATTTATCATTCTTTTGGTTCAGATCAAAATTTCATGTGTTATAGATGTATTTGTTTTGCACATAGAACTCAGTCTTGTAGAAATCATTTGTTAAAGTCATCTAAACATAGCACAAAGACACATACCTTGAAAAAGCAATAGCGGGTAGATACCTTGGACAAGAAGAAGATAGGTGTTAAGAAGTTGTAGAGAAGAAAGGAAAACCAGGAGAAGGATGGTTTAAGTCTTGTGCATATTGCACAAGTGACCTCTATTAGTTCATAAAGAGAAACATGAAGTTAGGGGGAGTTGTCAAATGTTTTATCTCTTACCCCTAGAATTTTAGAAGGTATGTTGTTTGCTGACAATATTTAATTCAAGAAATATGATACTTCTTACTGTGGTGTTTTAGATCAGGGCTAATTCAGTCCTTATATCATTATAGTTTGACATTGGTATACATATATTTAATAGCCTTTGTGTCTATACATCAAATGCCTGTGTATAAATCTTGGATTCACATGTTCACACAACTTGAAGGATTGAAAATTGTTCAAGCAGTTCAAACCTATATTTGAGTTTGGTTAATAGCTATATTTATTAGGTTAAATGATGATAGTATATAGTACAATGCTTTGTCATGTTGACATAGTTCTGTGCTATTGTGTTTATGCTTTGATAGTACATGTTCAGTTCATATTTTTGAATGTTATGACAGTCAGGTCTACTAATAGTGGATAGTGGACAACACAATCATTTCCCACTGTGACAAGCTTATACTATTGAAGTATGATACATGTTAAGGGTCAATGGAAAGTGCAGTAGATATGAATTGTGAACATTTTACATCACAATCCAAGTGATGTGATCTTGCTTATGCTTATGATGTTCATGCCAAGACAACATACTCTTCTATGGTGAAGTGTTTGTAATGGTTCCTTATTTTTATCTGTCAAGGGGTCGTATAAGAATCTCTGAAAAGGTTTCTAGTCTCTCATATAATCTTCTTTCTAGTATTTCTATGGTTAGTGTGGTTGATGCTCAGACCATGGCACAGGATGATGGTTGTATTTTTCTTTGCTGGCTTATTTGAATGACTAAATAGAGTGATTGATTTTTGATGGCATGCAAGAGATACAGGCTATGTGTGTAAGAAAACAAAAGAATGATTCCTATATTTTGGGCAATATCAATTTTTTTAATCATATTGGTTCTAATGTTATCGCCTTCACATTCTAATGGTGTAGGTTGTTGTGAAGAAGTGTTTGTAGTCTTCTGTGTGTGTGTTTCAATGTTGTGTTAAAGGTTCTTGACTTAAAGGGTATGGAGTGGATCCATCTTTGAAAAGAACTGAATGAAAGGTTTTGAATGCGTGTATAACTATCAAGCTATATATGTTTCTTGAGTCTACTTGAGTGCAAATAATCATTATTACTAAAAAATTTTATTGTTGGTGTGATGGATATCTTGTTTTTGAAATGCATAGTTTTCAGTGAAGAGTAAACAACACAAGAGAAGGGTGTAGACTTTATGTTCTATGATTGAAAGTTAGTTGAGGCAACATTCAGTTTAACAATATGTATGGATTGTGTTATACTGAGCTTGGATAGAGACAACACTTTTGTTTATAACAATAACAACATAAATGTCATGGATCAAAAGGTATTAGTTGTTTAGTGATACAGTTTGACAGTGATAAGGACATTTGGTTTGACCCTGGTTTTATTGTAATATTTGATTGAGGATTTATATGACAGTGTGACATGACTACTTGTTAGAGTTTGTGGCTCTGATATTAAAAATCAGTGATAGTTGTTGAAGATTTGTGGTCTAAATGCCTTAACCTTTTGATATTGCTAACAAAGGTCATCATCTGGTTTGGAAGGCAGTGAATGAATCTCTGCATTAAGGAATTTTTTTTGCAGGTCAGTGGTGAAACAGTTCAGTATCTCCCTTATATTATTTGGTATCAAAGAAGATGAAGTTATTCTCATGATTGTGATAGTACACAAGAACAAAGATTTCCCTTAGTGTGTTTTGTTACTGTGTGTTATTGACCAGATTCGAGACTATGCACATCGCAATATGGTATACAAATTGGGTGGTGAATTTCTAGTATGCTTGCAATGGATTGAAAGTGTTTTCAATGACCCATTTGGATTATTTGACAGTGCTCTTGTCTTCCTAGCTTTCTTTCTTTATGACAATATGTACTAAAAATGTTGTTTGAGAAAAGGAGTAATGATACCAGTTTTGATACATCTTTGAATGGATCTTCTTTGTAGGGGGAGCTTGTTTCTATATGTTCTCATTTCCAGCTCTCTTCTATTTTCAGTTTGCTACTCTTATTGTTTTACTTGCAGCTAGTTCATATAGTTCTTTGTTGGCTTCTCAGTTGTGGTTTCATTGCATTTGTTTATCTTTGAGGCAAAAACGGGGAGAGTAATTTGCATTTTTCCATCAAGAACAAAGGGGGAGTTTGTTGACTTCTTAGTTGTATTTGGTTGTCCTTGATGAAAAAATTTGTTGGCATTCTCCTTGGTATCTCAGATATTCTTTCAGAGGCTTTGTTTTTGGTATTCTTGTTTATGGTGATTAACGATTTTCATGATATATTGGCTCTTGATGTTTTCTGTTGGATCATATGGTGATACTCCTAGTCCATGGCATGCTCTTTCAGTTTCAGTTCTTTACTTGATGGTACTAACATTTGACATGGTGTTCTTTATGTCAGGACATGCATAAGCTTCAGATATGTATCTTTGCTACCATGAAAGCCATAGGTATATTCAACATGTTTACAAGTCATTGTGACATACTCATATTGGTAGATTCATTTTCAGGTATATTTTTTCAGTTGATATTATCAAATTGTTCTTGGTTTGGCATCTATATCTTCTTCACATCATTGGTATATGACGTTGTTATACTTTCTTTAGATGGTTTTGTCATTTTATATTTCATGGCTCTTTCACATTTTCTTGGTGCCACCGGCTATGACACATTGATTGGTATACATCAAGTCTTTATCCTATCTCTTATAATTCAAATTTGTAAGGTTGGATGGTTGTTCTAATAGAAAAGAGATCACATTGCATAGGTATTTGGAATGGTAATAAGGATCTTATTCTTGACATCCATAGGCATATGTCTTTAACAACTTATATGTTTTTCAAAGGAGACTCCTTAGAATGAGCCTTGACATCATAGTCGGCATCCAAAAGTGATCTAAGATATAAAGGTGATCATTTCACATAGCATATAATGTAACCCTATTGGGTTTCCCTAAGTCTTTATTAAGGGGTGATAGTGATTTTGACTTGGAGTAAAGTCCATTGCATAGAATACTTGGCTGACACATTGCTTTGGGCATATATTTTATCTTGATCATTTATCTCATGGCATTCGTGGGAAATTCAGTTTTCTTATCATTCAATGTTTTATGGGCTTTATGGTTTTGTGATTGATTTCAGCCAAAGGCTGACAAAAGGTATATGGAAATATTTAAAAGTCACTATGAAAGTGACATGGCATCAACTATTTGGTAATAATGTTCATTGTTATTATTGTGGTCAGCATTTGGAAAAGACTTGGAAATAGCATAATATTTTTTTATGATTAAGGGTATCGACATGTTCATGTGAAGGAAATGATAATGTCAGCATTTGGTAAATGGCTTTGACTGCAGATTTGAAATCATAATGATTTTTGTTTATAACTCAAGCTTATCCTTTCGTATTTCAAAGCTCACTTCATTTTGAGAAAGGCATCGAATGTTTAAGGAAAGAAAAGTTTAGAGAAAAGTTATTATTGTGGAAAGCATGCAAAACCCTAGCCACCACCATGAAGATGTGTTAGAAAATTTATTATTTGTTGACTGTGGAAGTTGGAAGGAGATGCGGCAAAGCTTGTTGATGGAAGATTTCAGTTGGATAGTTTTGGAATGGTTCTTCTGGTATTTGTTTATTTTCATTCCTCCTTAAACAGGTATTAAAGTTAACAATAGTTACAGGCTTTCATCATGTTTATTTTTTTTAAGGTATTAACAATGAAGGTTCAGTGATTAATTTGATTTGAAACCCTTGGTTATTTCTTTGAAAATAAATAAAGGGTTAAAAAGAAATCGGTTAAAGAAAACAGTTATTGTAATCTTGAATTTCTGTTTAAGATTCATGAGATCATTTGTATATGAAAACAGAGATGGAACATGAGTTGTTGTGTTGGTATTTTGAGAGACTTGTGCACAGATTCTGCAATTGAAATTATTGTAAACATAATGCCAAAATCTTAACTAGTATATCTGGTATTTTAAAGATTCAAATAATGAATCTTTAGGATATTTCGTGTATTGGTTTGAAAGAAGTATGTGGGCTGAATTGTAATAGAGAAACCCTTTGATATTTATCAATTTGATTTGAAGAAGGGGTTGGTGCTCCTTGGAATGGGTGTTCCTAAATTGTAAAGGAGTTGGTGCTCCTGGTTTTATTGAAGTTGGTGCTTCAGTCTTTTCGGTGTTGAGTTGGTGTTCCACCATTGTTACAGAGTTGGTGCTCTTTGAATGAATAAAAGGAATATTTTACAAGTGGTTTTTTATACCCCATGAGGGTTTTTCCACTCAGGAAAATAATGTGTCATGTGTTGAAATTTGTGCAATTGTGTTTATGTTCATGTGCTTAATTTTTTATGTTTTCATTCTGTCATATGTCAAAATAATTTCATGCAATGCTCTGATAAATGTTTAATGTTTCATTCTAAAAGGGTTCAAAGTATAAAGTTCAATCTATCATGAATGTATGTTGTTCAATTTTTTATAAAAGAATGTTTAATCTATCATAAAATGCATAGAATCTTGTGAATCTAAAGCATTATATAGAGAATTGGTCAATCACTTTTATCTGAAAAAATTATATTATGCTTTGAAAATGTTTTGTAAAGTCACTCAAAAAAATTATTTTGTTTAAAAGTTCAGTGCTGTTAAAAGTTCACTTTGCAATCAAAAGTTTCACTTAGTCATTTTCAGAGTCATCATTTATATTTGCATTTCAAGTTACAAAAGTTAAATTTGCACATTACTCTAATTCACCCCCCCCCCCCTCTCACAGTAATTCAGCTTCCAACAACTGTCTCTATTCCTTTCTTCACTAAGTTGAAGGAAACTTCTCTCTTAGAAGGTTCAACACTCATAGTCCTCATTTCATAGGAAGATAATGAACCAAATAATTCATCCATCAAAAAAGTATTCAAGTCTCTAGCTTCTTCTATGGCAAAAACTTTATTGTCATATCTTGTTGTGAATGACCTCAAAAATTTCTTAAGAATTACATTATCATCAATTTCTTCATTAAGTCCTCTTACAACATTAACAATCTCATCTACTCTTAGTAGGTAATCAACAATCTTCTCATCTTCCCTTATCTTCAATCCTTCAAAATGAGCTCTAAAATTTTGTAATTTGGATTCCTTCACATTCTCATCACCTTCATAAATATTTTGTAGCTTATGCCAAGTTTTTTTTGCAGATTTGTAGTGCATACCTTTGAAAAACTCAATATCAAACAATCCACTAAGAATAGCATGCTTTGCCTTGACATTGTACTCATATTCCGTTTTAGCATTAGGGTTAGTTGGAGGAGTTTGGGGAGAATTATAACCATTTTTGACAATAAACCACACATCATAACCTAAGGAGGGCAAGAAGGTTTCCATTCTTCTACTCCAAAAGGCGTAGTTAGTGCCATCAAACATAGTTGATTTCACAAAAGAGGATTCATGCTTAGACATTGTGTTCACAAATCAGAATCTACCCAAGCTGAAGAAATCTTTCTGTAGTGCCTCTCCGCATTTGGCCTTCATGATAATTGGGTAAGTTGTTTAGTTGATTTGCGTGTCACGATGGGTTCGTTATTTTACATTGATTAATGGATTTTGAATGATGTGATTAAGTTAATATCTGGCCTAGCCTCAATTAATCTACTTAATTAAATTAAATTTTATTTATAAGGTAACTTAAATTAAATTGGAAGTAAGAGTCTGCTAGGTATTCAATTGAACCTTAGTACAGGTATTTTTATGTGAGTTCGGACCTTGGGTCCATTTCGAGTGCCTTACCCACAATTCTTAGTGACATGCGCATAAGTCAAGTTGTGTAAGGAAGATGCTTCTAGCTATTGTATTATATCTTATGATTAATACTCTAATGGTTAAATGTTAGATTCATTAATTACCTAAAGTTAGCTCAAATGAATTATATAGGTCATCGTACCATATCAAGAAAAGATCAAGTATTAATTGTTTGGTCAACAAAGCTAATTACATTCTTGTGTAAGGTTGGCACTTGACTTTAAATTTTTCATCTAAGAGGTATTGGTGATAATGCCAAGGGAAATTACTAACCTAGAATTTATTATCGTCAATAATAAATGTGATATTGTTATAGTTAGTAAGAGACAAATTGGAATGAAGTAAATACTATATGAATTAGATCTTTTTAAGAAAGTCGGTTATCCTATCATAGTTCTCTTAATTATGCTCTTAGTCGCTATATCACTATTAGAGTGCATTCTTGAAGAATCATCTCTAGAAGTCTTAGTCATATTATGGTCCCTACAAATTCATAGTAAGGTATATATTTCTTAATATAGAGATAATTGAAGGGAAAGAGGGATGGATCTAATGACCCAACAGTGCAGAAACCTTTCCCTTAACACCAATACAACAGAGGAGTGAAGCATAAACTGATTCTAATAGCTTCTCAAACTACTTGAAATGCATACAACCATTGAAATGAGATAACAGAGAATGAGCAAACACATATGACACAATATTTTACGTCGAAAAATCTTTTCAAGTTAAAAACCCACCACACAAAGTCAAGTCTATTGTATTACAGTAATGAATTGATTACATACAATTTTCAAACTTCTCTGTTCTGCTCACAATCGCCCAGAGAGATTCGGATCCATTGTTACAATGTTTTCTCAACATACAGTTCGAACTCTCTTTCAAGAACTCACGTTCTTCTTCTTCTTCAGCTCTTCAACTTGCGACTTCAACTTGTTCTCCCTTTTCTGCAACTTACACAAGGCGTATATAACCAAACACCTACTAGATAGTGAAAGTCAAACCCTGCAATCAATGCCATCAACCAATGGCTGACCAAGAAACTCCAACTAAACACGCAATCATAAGAGCCCATGCCAAGTCCTACATCAAGCCACCCAAGCATTCAAAGCGACGCCAAAAATGGGTTTGGCTCCGCCAACTTATGTTGGCCATGCACTTGCAACAATAACTATTTAGGTAACCATCCAATCAACATTCGGTCAAATTGCCACGTGTCACCATCCCATTGCCTATCGCAACTGACAAAAAGATCAATACGTCCATTCAGACACCGAGCATGTACAAGACTTCCACATCTTTTACAACTCTGCCGAAGTCGGAGTCGGAACGGGAACCAGAAATGGAAACAAGACTTTACCAAAAGTTCAGGTTCAGGAACCTTTTCGATTCCGCCTTCGCCAACTATGGGGAAGAGTAAGCCTGAGACAGTTCAGCCCAGAGGAAGTCAATGTGAAGTCAAACCAGAAGACATGACCGGAGTCAGAGTCGAATCGGAATTGGAAACAGAAACATGACTTTACCAAAAAATCCAGGTTCAAGAAGCATTCTGATTCCGCCTCCGACAACTACAAGAAACAGCAAACCCGAAACAGAACGAAGTGGAGGAAACCATCCTGAGGAAAATCCAAACCACAAGGAAGACCAAATTGCACAAGTAGGAATCAGATCCAGAGCCGGAACGGGAACATAAACGGGAACCTTACAAACTACCATAGTTAAGTTCCAAAACTGGTTCTGCCTCCGCCAGAGACAAACCGACGAACCTTAAGAAAGCGCGGAGCGGAGCAGAAGCCGGAACGGGAAAAGAAACTGAAATAAGGCAAAAGGAACAATGCCAAGTTCCATCTTGGTTCTGCCTCCACCAGAGACAAATCGATGAACCTTAAGAAAGTGGGGAGCGGAGCAGAAGCCGGAACAGGAATAGAAACCGGAAAAAGGAAAAAGGAACAATGCCAAGTTCCATCCCGGTTCCGCCTCCGCCAGACAAAGTAAAAGGTACAAAAATTTCGCCAAGGCAAAAGAATGAGGACTTCAAGCTAGAAGTTGAGACACAATTTCTCAACACTCTCCCACTTGGTGAATACTTCCGGCTTCCTCATGATATCAAACCTCATTGACGATCATAGGCCGCAAGGCCCATCGATTTTGTGCACCACCTAAACTTGTCTGTGCTCATTGGATTTGTCAAAGCATTTGCAACATTCTTCAAGGTGTCAACCGTTTCCAAACTGACCTTGCCATCTTCAACCATATCCCTTACGAAGTGATATTGCACATCTATGTGCTTGGTCCTGGCATGAAAGGTAGGATTCTTTGCGAAACAAATGGCACTTTGACTGTCACAACAGATTGAAATCTGCCTAGCATTAAATCCAATGTCTGAACACAAATGCCTTAGCCATACTGCCTCCTTGCAAGCATGAGTTGTTGCCATGTACTCAACCTTTATCATGGATAAAGCAACAATAGCTTGCCTTTTTCTCATCCAACTGATTGCTCCACCATTAAGCATGAAAGTGTATCCACTGGTGGATCTCCTGCTATCAATGTCACCTTCTCAATCTGAATCAACATATCCTTGTATGCTGAGAGTCCTTTGTGATGCAACCATACTACCATGGTAGCACAAACCATAATCTGAAGTACCCTTCAAATACCTGAACACTCTCTCACAACATCCCAATGTGATCTCCCTAGATTTGCCATGAACCGGCTTAGAACTCCCATTGCTTGGGTAATGTCTGGTCTTGTGCAGACCATAGCATACATCAAACTGCCTACGACACTTGCATAAGTCACACTAGTCATGTCCTCCATCTCAGTGGCAGATTTTGGACAGTCTTCAGTAGATAGTTTCAATCCTTGCATGATTGGAACAACTAGCTACTTGTAGTCATTCATGCTAAACCTCTCTAAAACGGTTTTCACATACTTACTCTGACTGAGCCAAAGTTTTCTACTTGTTCTATCACTGGTTATCTCCATTCCAAGAATGTACCTTACTGCTCCAAGATCTTTCATTTCAAACTCAGCAGACAACTGAGTTTTAAGGTCAGAAATCATAGTCTTGCTATTACCAATGAATAACATGTCATCCACATACAGAGTAATAACAAGCACACGATCATTCTCACATTTATAATAGATGCAATGATCAGATTTTGATCTCACAAACCCAATTTACAACACAAATGTGTCAAATTTCGGGTACCACATTCTAGGAGATTGCTTTAGACCATAGAGAGATTTATTTAACTTGCAAACCAGATTTTGTTTACCTCTTTCAACAAAATGCTTAGGCTATGACATGTAAATGTTTTCTTCCAGCTCACCATGGAGAAATGTTGTCTTCACATCCATCTACTCAATTTCAAAGTCATATATAGCTGCCAATGACAACAATAGTTTGATGGATGTCAGCTTTGCTATAGGGGAAAAGATCTCTCCATAATCAATTCCCTCAACTTGGGAAAAACCCTTTGCAACCAGTCGTGCCTTATACTTCTCAACACTGCCATCAAGGCCTGTCTTCCTTTTGAATATCCACTTATAGCCAATAGGCTTTCGCCCTTTAGGCAGTGGTACCAACTTCCAGGTATCATTGTTTTTCAAGGAATCCATCTCCTCATTCATGGATTCTAGCCAAGAACTTGAATCAGCCATGTTGATTGCTTCTTTCACAGTCCTAGGCTCATCAGTGCTGGTAATTAAAGCATAAGCACAGTTTGAATCTAACATGGAGAAACCATACATTTCCAGTTGCCTTCTTTCTCGTCTAGATCTCCTTATAGGCTAAGGTTGTTCTTCATCATCAAAACTTCCAGAACTGCTTGAGCTCTCCTCAGTCTCAGGTATACCATGCAGCTCTTCCCTTTCTGGAGTTTGGGGAATCTCAATTGCATCCTTCTTTTTGTCACTCTGATTTGTCTCAAGCTGTTGATCACTTACTAGAGGTTTCAGCTCATGAAATATCACGCTTCTACTATAGAAAAGCTTCTTAGTAACAGGATTCCAAAGCTTGTATCCCTTCACACCAACTCCATAGCCGATGAGGATACACTTGATAGCCTTGTTATCCAATTTAGATCTCTTTTCATTTGGCACATGAACATATGCCTCACAGCCAAAGACACAGACATGTCTCAGAGAGGGCTTCTTACCAAACCATGCTTCCAAAGGTGTCTTGTCAACAAGAGCAGAGCAGGGAGATCTATTTAATAGATAACATGTTGTAGCCATAGCCTCAGCCCAGAACATCTGCTCCAGACCAGCACCACTCAACATACTCCTTGCCTTTTCCATCAGCATCCTATTCAACCTTTCAGCAACTCCATTTTGCTGTGCAGTGTAGGGGGTTGTCTTATGCCTTTTAATTCCATGATCAGTGCAATACCTTTCAAAATATGTAGAACAAAACTCACCTCCATTGTCTGTCCTTAGACACTTTATTTTCCTTCCAGTCCGATTTTCTACCAAAGATTTGAACTCTTTAAATCAACTGAACACTTTTGATTTACTTTTAAGAAAATATACAAATGCCCTTCTCGAACAGTCATCAATAAAGGAAACATAATATCTAGACTTCGATAACGAAGGAACATTAACTGGACCAAACACATCATAATGAACATAATCCAATATACCAAAAGATTTTTGAGGACTAGAGGAAAAAGAAACATGGTGTTGCTTTCCATAGATGCAATGTTCACAGAAATCGAACTCAAGATTACAATCATCAAGCCCTTCTACAAGATTTTTATTCTTCAAGGTTTTTAAACCTTTCTCACCAATGTGACCAAGTCTATGATGCCATAACATGGTCTTCTCTGCTGGGAGTTTTACCTCCAAATCATTTGTAGACAGAGAAGAGCCTTCATATTTCTCTATAGGTGCAAAATTACATGACTTTACAGAGGCACTGTTACAAAGAACAGGTCGTGCATCCAGCTTGTACAAAGTGCCAGTACGAACACCCTTAGCTAGCACCATTGCACCTCTAGCCATTTTACAACCTTTACTAGAAAAAGAAACTTCTACACCAGCATCATTTAACTTTCTAACAGAAAGAAGATTTTGAGCCAAACCTGGAATATGAAGAACACCACCTATTCTTTTGACTCTCCCATCAGGAAACTGAATTCTGACTCTTCCTTTTCCAACAATCTCCAGCATTGAATCACTTGCCAAATACACCTTTTCACCATCATACTTCTCGTCTTTAAGAACCAATCTCTGTGGGGTGTCATGTGGAAAGAGGCACTAGAGTCAATCAGTCAGACATCATCAGATGCCTGAGTTGACAAGGCTGCAATGAAGGCGTCTACATGACTATGAGAAGATTCATTATCAGAAGCATTCTTCTTCTTCTTCTCTTTACAATCCCTTCGGATGTGACTAGGTTGCCCACAGTTCCAACATTTTACCTTGGAATTTTTACCAGGAGACTTTGATCTCCCTTTAGACTTGGATTTTGACTTGTTGTCTTTCTTCTTGCCTTTCTCCTTTGGTCTACCTCGAACAACAAGAGCCTCTTTGGCCATCTTAGAAGATTTCCTTCGCATTTCTTCATATAGAAGCGAAGCAACCACATCATCCATCTTGAAAGTAGTGGTTGTGCTTCCAATAGCCATCACAAGATGATCCCAACTGTCAGGTAACGAACACAACATGAGAAAGCAATGATCCTCCTCCTCAATCTTTACACCTACAAATGCCAACTGAGTAACACTCATATTAAACAAGTTCAAATGGTTTGCAACAGATGCACCTTCATCCATCTTCAAGGAATACAACTTCTTCTTCAGGCATAACTTATTTACCAGATGTTCCCTGATAAATGTCACCAAGCCTTTTTCACAAAGAAGCTGCAGATATCTCCTCATGAACATTCAGGAGCACAGAATCGGCTAGACTCAGTCTTATCGAACCTCTTATTTTTCTATCAGCAAGATCCTAAGCGTCTTGGGTCATAATTTGTGGCTTAGTTCTAGACACTGCAATCCATAGGTCTTTATCCACAAGCAGGGCTTCAATCTTGAGTTTCCATAGCTCGAAGTTGTTGCCATTAAACTTCTCAATCTCAACTCTACCAGATGTACTCGCCATCTCAAACCAGAAACAAGTTTATCAATGCAAGACTCCCACTGGAAACAATATTGGCACAAAAAATTGTGCTTTTCCTTCAAAGATAACAAAACCGGCCAAGCTCTGATACCACTGTGAAGGTAAAGAGGGCTGGATCTAACGACCCAACAGTGCAGAAACCTTTCCCTTAACACTAATACAACAGAGGAGTGAAGCATAAACTGATTCTAATAGCTTCTTAAACTACTTGAAATGCATACAACCATTGAAATGAGATAACAGAGAATGAGCAAACACAGATGACACAGTATTTTACGTGTGAAAACCTTTTCAGGTAAAAAACCCACCACCCAAAGTCAAGTCTATTGTATTACAGTAATGATTCGATTACATACAATTTTCAGACTTCTCTATTCTGCTCACAATCGCCTAGAGAGATTCGGATCCACTAATACAATGTTTTCTCAACATATAGTTCAAACTCTCTTTCAAGAACTCACGTTCTTCTTCTTCTTCAGCTCTTCAACCTACGACTTCAACTTGTTCTCCCTTTTCTGCAACTTACACAAGGCGTATATAACCAAACACCTGCTAGACAGTGAAAGTCAAACCCTGCAATCAATGCCATTAGCCAATGGCTGACCAAGAAACTCCAACTAAACACGCAATCAGAAGAGCCCATGCCAAGTCCTGCATCGAGCCACTCAGGCATTCAATGCAATGCCAAAAACGGGTTTGGCTTTGCCAACTTACGTTGGCCATGCACCTGTAGCAATAACTATTTAGGTAACCATCCAATCAACATTCAGTCAGATTGCCACGTGTCACCATCCCATTGCCTATCGCAACTGACAGAAAGATCAACACGTCTAATCACACACCGAGCACGTACAAGACTTCCACATCTTTTACAACTCTGCCAGAGTCAGAGTCGGAGTCGGAATGAGAACCAGAAACGGAAACAGGACTTTACCAAAAGTTCAAGTTTAGGAACCTTTTCGGTTCCGCCTCTGCCAACTGCAGGGAAGAGCTAGCTCGAGACAGTTTAGCCCAGAGGAAGTCAACGCGAAGTCAAACTAGAAGACATGACCGGAGTCGGAGTCGGATCGGAATCGGAAACAGAAACATGACTTTACCAAAAAATCCAGGTTCAAGAAGCATTCTGATTCCGCCTCCGACAACTGCAAGAAACAGCAAACCCGAAACGGAACGAAGCGGAGGAAACCATCCCGAGGAAAATCCAAACCGCAAGGAAGACCAAATCGCACAAGTAGGAATTGGATCCGGAGCCGGAACGGGAATAGAAACGGGAACCTTACAAACTACCACAGTTAAGTTCCAAAACTGGTTCAGCCTCCACCAGAGACAAACCGACGAACCTTAAGAAAGCGGGGAGCGGAGTAGAAGCCGGAACGGGAAAAGAAACCGAAACAAGGCAAAAGGAACAATGTCAAGTTCCATCCCGGTTCTGCCTCCGCCAGAGACAAACCGACGAACCTTAAGAAAGTGGGGAGCAGAGCAGAAGCCAAAATGGGAATAGAAACCAGAACAAGGCAAAAGGAACAATGTCAAGTTCCATCCCGGTTCCGCCTTTGTCAGACAAAGTAAAAGGCACAAAAATTTCGCCAAAGCAAAAGAATGAGGACTTCAAGCTGAAAGTTGAGACACAATTTCTCAACAATAATTGCATACCTAGGTTTATGGATTACACTATAGATTCCATAATTAAATATTTAAGTGAGCCGACCAAACTATTAATAATTGCATTACTAAAGTTTATAAACTATTAGCAAAGAATAGTAGAATAGCAAGATACTAATATTTATTGTTTAAATTAGTTAGTAAGATGTAAATGAATTAATGATTATAATAATTATTTCTATATCATTAATCAATTTTGATAAATAATATTTATTTTTGTTTATTTATTAATAAGAATTTTATTATTCAATTTTGATGAGAAAAATAAAAAGAATTAAAATGATAATGATTTCTTTTATAAACTATAGTTAAATATTAACCTATTTATTTGATTTTGATGGTACTTTCAAGGAAGTTGGTAAAATGATTTTTCTTTCTAGTAAGAGGGTATCCCATGAGTAATATTGTGATGAAAAGCAATTTAAAATGTATAATAAATAAAACTTTTAAAAGCATTTTATAGAATTACACCTGCCACTTGCTTTTACCTCCATCTTGCTTCATGCATTCTTTCCAGCTTTCCACGTGCCTGGTCTTTGCATCCACATTTTGCATGCTCATCTACGTGGTACTTTGGGACATCCACTTTCTGCATGATGCGCTGGGTGGTATTTCATCCAAAAAAACTTGCCTCTTTGGAGGAGGCACACATGCAACGACTGAAGGAGAATCAGCCGCTATAACCCAAGATTTCTGACTTTGTTGGGGGAGGAGGTTGCAGCTAAATATCCATATACACCCAGCCCAGATCGACAGGAGGTTAGCCTCTCTCCAGTTCATGAGTCTTGCCTGTGCTTCCACATTCTATAGGACTCGGCCTTACACATGCCGAATGCATTTACTTGGAAATTTCTAACCCCTTTCATCAAATCCCCATTTTGTTGTGCATATCCTGTAATTAATGTATTCCATGAGACCACAATTCCTTGAGGCATTATGTGGAACAATTCACGTACCCTGTCTATGCTGTCACATTTTGCAAACCATATTCTGTCAAACAGTTCATGTACCATGTCTATGCGTTTCACATCTTCCATACCCATTTACCAAGAGAGGATGAAGGCACAGATAGAGGAACTTAAACAAGTACGCGACAATTTGTGCATAATCTTGAGGTATGGCACTTACCATGGTCTTATTACTAATCTGTACATGGCTGGATCACTCTTGGCTGAGTTCTATTTCATTCTAAATCCATTCTGCTCTTATCTGTCAAATGAAGGCATTGATTTGTGGATTTATCTATGGTTGTTTCTATATTGTCAATGGGGCATGTAAACTATTGAATCTATTTAAATCTGCCCTGGTAATGTTGCGTAATACTTTCTGCAAACTCTTCTCCCTTGTATTGACCTTCCACTTCTCCTTTTTGGCGATCTGCAGCCTGAGAACAAGGTTTCGAGCATGGTATTTGAGTATGTTTATTAAAATGAAAATTACCGCCAAATTTCTAATAATGTGCACATTTAGGTTTTAACATTACGGCATCCTTCACCCTTCGTAGTTGAGTGTATTTCAGCAAAAATAAAATAAAATAAAATTCCTGAATATGTAAAATACCCAGCCGCCTTGGGGGCGCTGGAAGAAGTTGCGGAATCTAGCCTTATGCCTGCCAGTCACATTTGCTTCAGTATTACTAAAGCCTTTTCATCAAAACCGTTTTGTGCATATTCTGCAATCATAGTATTTCATGAGATCACATTTCTCAGAGGCATTCTGCCAAACAGCACATATGCATTGTCCTAGCGTCCCTTACCCTTCATAGTTAAGTGTATACCAGCATAAAATATAATGTATACATTTTATAGAACTGTCATGGAACAGTCCTTGTGCCTTGTGTTGGGTTAAACTAGCTCTTGGGTTAGAGTTAGTAAATTAACCATAAGTGGTTTTTAGCTCATGGTTTTGCATGTATGGAAGTCTATATAATGGCTTGGTGACTCCATTGTATGTGTGGCTGGTTGAAGCCTCCAGGCTTAGCCCGATTGAGGTTGAGGGTTAATATGAAGATCTTCATTACTGGTTTTTTTCCTGGTTTGAGGTTTTCCAGGGTAAATCATGTGTTGTGATTGTGTTCTTGTTCATGCTTGATTTGTGTTTCTGTTTTTATTCTTCATTTGATTCCTAACAAGTGGTATCAGAGCAAGGTTTTGGGATTTGCTTTTTGCTTGCATGTGCAGGTTTGTGAGTTGCATGTACTTGCATGTGCGTTGCATGTACTTGCATGGACTCGCATGTGGCTTGCATGTGCTTGCATGTTGATGCATGTAAGGTTTTTAGGTGTTTAAGGTTCTAAGTATTTCTTCCATGATTTTTTTCTTAGCCTAAAAAGCTTGAAAAAGTCTGAAGGAATCAAATGAAGATTGAACTTTGGAGAAGTATTGAGCAATCCGACCGATGCATTGATGAAGAACGTATAATGGGAGAAGTTTGAGCATGTGTGCAGCTAGAATGTTAACGAAGCGACGCGGTGAATGCACTCATTCTAGTTGTGATGGAGGTCTTGTTTGGCTTTCAAGATGAAGTTGGATTTCTCTCAATTTTGTCAAGCCAGAAAGTTGAGAAAGTCTATGTAAGATTGGTCATGGTTGTTGTTGTAAGCATGTTGGTTGTAGCAAGAACAAGATTGTAATGGAGTTGTATGTAAAAAAATTTTTGTATACATGTATATGGGCCAATGGCTGTAAGACCCGGTATGGCTTGCTTGATCCCTGAAAGGAAAGGCCTTGTATGCGCTTGTGGAAGGGGGGTTTGGTGCTAACCCCAAGACCAAGTTTAAAGGGGGGATTGTTGGGTTAAACTAGCTCTTGGGTTAGAGTTAGTAAATTAACCATAAGTGGTTTTTAGCCCATGGTTTTGCATGTATGGAAGTCTATATAATGGCTTGGTGACTCCATTGTATGTGTGGCTGGTTGAAGCCTCCAGGCTTAGCCCGATTGAGATTGAGGGTTAATATGAAAATCTTCATTGCTAGTTTTTTTCCCGGTTTGGGATTTTCCAGGGTAAATCATGTGTTGTGATTGTGTTCTTGTTCATGCTTGATTTATGTTTCTATTTTTATTCTTCATTTGATTCCTAACACTTTGCCCAGCTTCCACAATTTTACATACATTTTCTGTTATGTTTGATGGAAGTCTCTACATCATTAATGGATATCTAATAGGGTGCACATTATTATAGCTCAAGTCCCGTTCAGACTGTTTCATTTAGCATCACCTGAATTCTCCACAAGAACATTGTACCTGAGCAAAATGATGGGAATGGCTCACAACTCTCAGATCAATTTCTCTTGCATCGATCAATTTCTATCTTTTATATAACAACTGATTTTGTAGTATGGTTCGTTGTTTTGTGCTTATCCCGCGTTTACTCCCTCTTCTCTAACTGATTTTAATCTATCTTCGAATGGCTTCACTCCATTTTGATCGATATCTTTAGAGCAATGCATTTTGACATGTTGTTGAGCTTTAGCAAGTTTATGTTGTTTGGTCGGCTCTCCAAAGTCTTTAAGAGAATACGTATAAACTTGATAATTAATGGTATGTGTAGGAATGTGTAACGTTATTAGTAATCTAAAAGATGAAGTAAACTTAGCATAGTAATGGCTTTCTTTTAAGGGCCACGTATAATTTCATCATGGAGATTTTTCTTCTTAAAAAAGTTTCATTAGTTTTCCTTTATAGCGAAGCTTCTTCCATGGTGTGGGGAGGTCTTAACTTTAAGAAAATTAAATAAATAGATATTTAGTGACCTTAGATTTTTAGAAAGAAAAGCATCTCTTTTGTTAATTTTAAATCTGTTTTTTTTTCTTATATATCTTTTCATTAAGAAAAAACAGATGGAATATATATTTAATATATTCATATGATTATTACATATAATACAAAGATGAGTAATCTTAATATAAAGCATATAAATATATATATCAAGATTTTATTAGAAAGTAATTTGTTTGTGTAAAAGTGTATATTTAGTTATTCACAAAATGTGTTTATATTTGTATTTACTATTATGTAAAAAGTAAATGATTCGTATTTTATTTAATATGATTCCCTTAATTATTTTAAATGATTTTATAATGATGTACAAATAGAACGTAAATTGATTATGTCTTTGAAATTAGTAAGTTTGAATAAATGTATTTCTAGTGACTTTTTGATTTTATATATATATGATGTCTATTGTTATGAATGTAATTGTGTAATTGAGTTTGTTGATAGAGTTGGAAATTAAATTGGAAGATTTGTTATTATGGGTTTGGGTCAACGTTTAAAGCAAGTTAGAATATTGGAAAAGGGAGAATTAAGTAAAGTTACATATTTATATGCATACTTGTAAGATGTTAACACTTAGATGATTGGTTCGGATAATCTTTTAAATGCTCACTCCCTAGTATTCTCTAATGATTGGATTGTAAAATTTGGAATAATTGATATTATAGACAATGGGTATTTATAGTCGTCTTTGGACATGTTTAGATGGATATTATGTTTACATTTTGAGTACTTTTTGGAATTGATCTCTTATGAATGCTAGTAGTTCCTTGATTGATCATATTTTCCTCTTGTTTTATTTTGTTATTTTGTTATTAGGGAAAAATTTGAGATATGGGTTTTGTAGAAAATGTTGTTCTGAATAGACCCAGAATGTTCATTTTTTGAAAAATTTATTTTTTCACCAACATGCGAGAATCCCTAAAAAATAGAATCTAGAAAGAAATGTTTTTCGGGAAAAATCAGAGATATGGGTTTTGTAGGTGCTCATGTGCTAAAGAGACCTAGATCGTCCGTTTTTTGAAAAAGTAAGTTGTTCTTGAAAAATATAGAGTTTTTTGAAAATTTGAAGCAACAGAGGTAGCAGAGATAATTTTTTTGAAAGAAATATGAGGTATGGGTTTTGTGGCCAGTTTCATGCTGAATAAACCCTTTGTCAGGTTTATGTAAAATACTGATTTTTCTTGAACATGCTAGAAACCCTAGAAAAGTGGAAGTCGAAGAAGCTAACAAAAAAATTTCAATCTTGGAGAAGAATGAAAAAGAAATAGACCCAGATCGATGGAAGTTGAAAACTATGATCTTCTAGTTCTGAAAAATGATGCCTTGAAAAATTGGATTATGGATAAGTGTTCTTCTATGCAACTTGGACTTGAATCTATGAAGAATTCTAAAAAATGCCCTTTCTTTTATTCTCCAAATGTTGTTGAGAAGAAAATTTTATGTTTTCTCGTTGAAACTAACCTGGAAAATAATGAAGAATAGACACCCAAATGCTTCTAAAGTAAAGTTTGGAGGTGAAAGAAGTAGTTAACTCACAAAAACCCTAAATTTAGGAGTCATCACATGAAAATATCTATCAAATTAAAGAATCCATAGAAAACATGGCGGTTAAAGCATGAAGACGTCTTTCAAAATATTTCTAACTCAAGTTGACTTGGAAACCTCCATGAGATAAGGCATCCAACTTTGCAGTGTTAGAACATTTTTCAATATTTTTAATTTTTCCTTCATGAAACACCTTCGTTTGATCTTCGATTCTAGACATTTTACAAATTCTATGAAATGGATAACAAACTCATTGTAGACCATGATCAAAACTGAGAAGGCTCTCCTCAAGGCTGCAAACCCTTAAAACCGCATTTGCCCCCTTGAAAGCTTGGGCACCCCTAGTTTGTAGGGGAGCTTTTCTTCACCAAAGTTAGCCATTTTTATGTTTTTCAATTTTTACTGTTTCCTGATCTTTGGATGAATTTTCTGCTTGATCCATAATTTTGGTTATTTAGGAGATCTAGTGAAATAGATGCTAGATTCATTGGAAAGATTGAAGAAATATGAGATGAACTTCTTAGAGGTTACAAAACCCAAAAAACTATATTTCGTTGCCTAAAATCCTAGGCACCACTAGCCCGTAGAGGCACTTTTTTGTTCCTCTCTCTTCCATTTTTGATGTACGTTCAATCTTCGATTTCCACTGTTTGATAGGTCCTCTGAGCTGGCAGATGGATTCGTCGCGTAGTTGGACTAGATTTGGGATTAATCTCGTGGAAGTGGCTAACCCTAAAAACTAGTTTTAATTACCTTAAGTTCTACGAGCCCCTGGCCTGCAAGGGCATTTTTCTTTGCCAGAGTTAGCCATTTTTTGATGATTCTCATGATTTACAACTTTCCCCCTTGATAATATATTTCTACTTGATCTACAATTTTGAGCATTTGATGAATTCGTTGAACTAGCTAATAGATCATTGGAAAGCCTAAAGAATTCTGAGAAGAGAAACTAGTTTTGCAAAACCTAATAGTAATTTTTGATGGCTCTAAATCCTAGGTGCCCCTAGATTGCAGGGGCACTTTTATCCACCAAAGTTTTTTTAAAAATTGAATTTATTTGTTTTCCATTGGATCTTCGTTTTTGAGTGTTTTACAAATCCTATGACCTAGATGTTGGACAATTTGGAAAGCCTGCTCAAATTTGGGAAGAAATCAATTAACGTTGCCAACCCTAAAAACACTTTTGACTTCTTGAAATCTTTGGCACCCTTGGCTAGAAGGGGCACTTTTCCTCAACTTTTCCTTGTGACCCTTTTGTTTCCCATGGTGTGTCTTCACTTGATCTGCATTTTGCAGTGTTTGATGATTCATATGGACTCAATGATAAATTTATTGGAAAGCTTATTCAAATCTAGAAAGAAACTGTTTGCAGCTACAAAACTTTAAAGCACTTTTGACTACCTAAAACCTTGGGTGTGCCTGGCCAGTAGGGGGTGCTTTTGTGCTCCACACAACCATTTAAAAAATAAAAAATCAATATTTTGAATTCCCCTCCTCCATTCACCTTTTCCAAACAACTTTTTTGTAGATCATTCTGTGTAATGTTTAAGACTTAGATTTTGTGTCATCCTTCATTGATGACCTCAGAGGTCCTAACTTTTCTTCTAAAAAAATGAAATAGACCCACTCGAGAAAAAAATGATTTTTTGATAATTTTGGTTGGACCAATGTGATCATGGTGTATAATCAACCAATCAAACTCAAATTGAGCCTTTTCTGCAAAGATTCTATTTTTAGGATTTAAAAAAAAATAGGGCCTAAACCCTAATTTCAAAATTTTCCAAAATTTTGCGAGCTTCCTTTCAACAATAAACCTAGAAAAACCCTATGGTCCATTTATTTTTCAGAAATTTTTAAAAATAGAAATTGTTACTTTTTGAAATTTTGACCTTTAACTTTTGACGACCATTTTACGATATTTTGACCATTTTTATCAAAAAGCCTTAATGAAGCAAAAAAATTATTTTTGGGTACAAAATTTGGCTTTGTTTGGGGACCATGTCAGATATTTACGACGTAGGAGAACCAAGAATCTCTAGATATTTAAGCATAGACCAGTGTCTTGTTAGATGGGCAATAAAGTCAAGATAATTTATAAACCACCTATCAGTTGGAACTTCCCTAAAAACACCTAAACAAGACTACCTAATCACATAAAACATGAAAAAAACTTTACGAAATGGTGAATACATTACAACATAATGTAAAATTGAAAGAAAAATTACTCCACCCCCAAAGGGATTAAGTGTTTTAAATATTTCCTATTGTAAGGCAACAAGAAGAGCCTTCCATCAATGTCGCATCTACCTCAAAGGCTTCACTTCTCTTGTAATGAGTATTGCAGAAGACAATCCTTTTAGGATGAAGAATCTCAAGTTTTCATATATCTAGGCAAATATATTCTTACAAATGTTAGGATATGATGCAAATGGGAAAGTTGATACCACTGAGGCATTAGTTTTGTTGTCGTCCATCTTCGGGATAGTGAATGATTTAAGCCAGTCAATTGAGTTCCAAACTCAATTTCTATAATGTCGTAGGTGATCCTTTCTGACCTAAAATATCCTTTGATTGGCTCATTGATCAACTCTACATCTTCTTTAACACATAGGAGTTCAATTCCCATGTCTTCAACATTTTTGAGGCCTAACAAAAGTGAATCTTTCTCAGCTTAAGTGAATTCCAATTGACAGAAATATAAAAATGGGTACAACTCTCCTTTAGGGGAGATGATCACTTCTCCTACTCCTAAACTTGCAATTGAACAACCTCCATTGAACTACATTGTCCATAAATTTGTATCTTTCGTCAGTCTCCTTGCAGGAAAACTAATGTTCTAGTTTTTAGTTTCTGATAGAGTCACATAATTACCGAGATTCGTTTCTTGATATAAAATTTGGGGTACGGGGTGTAGGGATTTTACCTATATGAATCAAGATTTTGGATCAAGTTCTATCTTGATTTTTCCCTCCTTTATAGGAATGGTTGCAGATGGCCAATCAACCAATATCTCTACAAAAAATTTGGCTTAACAACATCCTATAGCTGGCTAGAATGTCAGCCACTAACATATTCATCATTAACTTTTTCTTCAGACAAGTTGTCAACCTTACTTAAGCATCCTTCAAATGTTCGACCAATGTCACCAACTTAGATTCAAGTGAATAACACTTGTCTTGCATCTTAGCAAATGAAAGTACAAATGTATTCATCACTTGTAGAGGCATGACATTGTTTCAAGCTCCTAAGTCTATGATGCAATTGCTCAATTTGAATCCTCCTATATACAAAGATATATAGAAGGGTTTAGGCTTTTCTCCTACTGGAACACATGACTCGAGCAATGTAGGTTGAATTGAAGCCTCTCTCCTTACATATTGCATTATTCTATCAAGCTGCTTAGGGTGATCATGAAGATAATCCAATTGTGAAATTTTTAACCTCAGTCTTCATCATGGAGTTTACAATGTCAAAAATTTCTAAAGATGAGACTTGACCAACCGTTTTAGCATTTTCTTGTGAATTTTTAAAAGTCGAAGTTGCAACCACTTCCTTAATTTGTTCTTTAGCTCTCTGCCTCTCTTCTTCTTCTTTTTACACTTTCAAGTGCAGAGCATGTGTAAACACATGCATTGAATGTCTTTTGTTATTTACTAGAAGAGAGTAATAGTGTAGGTGTTCTTTTTCTTTAATAATGGGTTCAAAGTATCCCACAATAGAGTTGCCATCAAAGTTGTCCATGTGTGGTAAGACAACATTCAAACTTGATGTAGATACCAAACTTGAACTAGATGCAACATCAATGTATCCCATGATCTAATTCATTCTTAAATTTTGAGGACATGTAGAACCAGTATACTATATTAATCTCATGGAAAGAACAAAATACTGCATTTTATGTAGCTTCAACTATCTGTCTTGGTGGAGATGTTGGCAACCATGACCTATAATTATTGAAAGGCTATTTTTTTTCCTTTTGATTAGTACAGTTGTTGAGGTTGGTATTGTGGTGGTGGGAGTGCAAGCATTTCATTGGCCACCTTTTGTAGCATTGGATCTACAGAAATTTGAACTAGAGGTTTGATTGAGTCCTTCTTCATCTTGTCAGAGGTGATCATAATATCTTCCAACTCAATGGCATGTTCTTGCACATTCGTCAATTCTTTTTGGGTGATTCCAAAATAATGGTTTACAATTTTTGGGCAAACTAGACACTAGATTGATTTTTTTTAACTAAAACTTCACTTTCGGGCTCCTATAGCGGCTAAACCATGAGGAATTTGAAGATGATGCAAACTAGTGATTTGTGATGTCTTGTCTATAGATTCTAAATATTTTTTTTTCAAATTTTTTTTAATTGGATTGCACTTTTTTTTCCATCTGCTTCAAAAACTAGCTTTTTTTAAAAAATAACATTTTTAAGGAGTGATGCTCACCGTATATAACACAAATTTTTTGTATGAAGGATAATTTTTTTTTTTTTTCAAATTTAGATTTGTAACTATGATATCTAGCACTTTCGTTTGGTTTCATACTGTTTTATTAAATATTTTTTCCTTAATCAAGATTCGAAGTCAAACCAATTACAATTCAAACATAGGTGGACTATATAAACCATAACTTTTTTTGTATGTATCGAAATTCAAAAAGTTTTGAATGGATCAAGGACATCAATACCCAACCCGAACATATTTTTCAAAATTTTATTTTGATAATCTGCTATTTTTCCACATGTGCAAAACATAGAGCTTTATTTTCAGTGAAAAACCTATGTTTAATAAAACTAAAAAAACACACATAATAAAATCAAAAGATATTAAAATTATATTCTTTGGATAGCTCATTTCAAGGACTACCATCTTCTAGTTGGGTCTATGAAGTCTCCTCCATTTTCATCCTCAACTTGAGCTTCGAAGGGCAAAAATATAGAATTTTTTTGTGTCAGAGGGTGGGAAGGTGGAAAAAGGGGCGTTCGATCGAACCCCCAGGGGTTCGCTCGAACCTAAATTTTCTTGAACCCTGGTTCGCTTGAACTAGGGTTTGCTTGAACCAGGGTTCAAGCGAACCCCCCTTCCACAATGGAAAATGTGGGTTCCCACATTCAAAGGGGTTCACTCAAACCTTGAGTTCATTCGAACCTCCCGAAATGATTTTTTTTTTTAGTGGGGGAAGTTTTTGGAAGTTTTCCTTCCTCATTCGAATTGTAAACCACTTCTGTGGGTTCACCCTTTTCTTTTGTCATCTTAAGGAAAAAGGCTATATTTTATGGAAGCATTTATGAAGCACCTCATCAAAATCTTCGATGATGGAATAAGTGTAGAATAAATTCTTGTAAAAATATGATAAATGTTGATACAAACTCCCTCATGGACTTACTTTACTCCATCTTTGAGTTTGCAAGTTGGGAAAACAACAGATGATTGTCTTAAGTGGGCTTGAATCTTGCAAAAAATTTCTCGCTCATAGTTGTCTAGCTTGTAATAATTGTTGCCTCCAGGTGATTGAACCAGTCAACAAAATTTCCCACAAGATTCTCCAGAAAGAGACGCACTACGATGTCTTTATGTGTCACGTGCAAGACACAAGTCGTTGTGAATGCAGAAAAATGTTCATCCAGGTGTTGACTCCTATCACCATGAAATCGTGGAAAGTGCTTCCTTGAACATTTAGGCAACTCGTTATTTTCCAACAAAGCCAAAGGTCCAATGTTTTACCCCAAGGTAATGAGGGTGGACGTCTCTGATTTCTATCATCATGGTTGTTGTCATCATTGTTGTTATTGTCACCCATTGCTTCTAGTTGGATCATAGGTTCTTCTTGGATCTCAGGATCTAGGGTAAAGCCTCTACTCCTTGTATAAACTTGGTAAGCCAAGGTTGTTTATTTCCATGCAAGAGATGCTAAAACTGCTCTCCTAGCTAAAAGATTAGCTTTTTTTTCTTCTTTGTCCAAAGTAGTAGCTATGTTTCTTTCCTGAGCAGGATCTTCTCTTTTCTCAAATATGAAATTCCTAAGGCTACTAATGATGTTTGTTTGCTCACCTTCAATTAGCATGAAATTTGGATGGATAATATGAGGTGTAAGACCTGGTTTTTGAATAGGAGTAGTAGGATTCCAGATGGTCATTCTCCTGTCATAAAGCGTAAGCTTTCTTGATGTTCTATGCCTCATGCCCCACAGTGGGTTCCAAAAAATTATTGGCATTTCAATTTGCACCCATAGAGTATGGACTGGAAATAGACAACTATGCACAGTTAGACTACTCTTTGAATAAGGAGGGGAAGCTCCCTCTTTGCTGATTATGCATAAAAAAAACTAAACTGAATGCCTATCTTTGTATCTGAGCTGAGAGCAGAAGGTTATAAAACTATTTGTGTTGTAGCTAAGGTTTTCTCTAGTTTTATAACTTCATCTACAACTAAGCCTAATCTAATGCCCCTTCTACCTTCTGAATTAAATTCAGAGCAAGAGATGTTAGAAGTAAATAGGGAATGATTGATTAACACAAAACTTAGATAAAATTGTTTCCATAACACATCTGAACACTCATTGTACTTTTAGATGTAACCTGAAACAAAGTTCATGAAAGCAAAACATAAAATAATAACATTGACAGATTTTGAGACTATAGATCAAAGCAAAGTAGGAATAAGATTTATTTCCTCAAACTGCAATAGTAATCACACATTTGGGACATTAGATTGTAGCTATAATAGGCATACAATTTACAATCAAGCCAAATTACACAAAAAAAGTTTGAAGATATACTGAATAACAAAGAAGAAGGCCGAAATAAGCTCAATGTTCTGTTATCTCAAACACGGTTAAGAAAATAATGAGAAAGGCTACTCTTATTTATACACAAACAAGGAGTAGGGAACCCTAAAATCTCCTTGTGTTAACAATTATTCTTGCCACATGCAAGATTTATTTCCAAGTCTAAGAAAAGAAAAATATAACAAATAATTAATTGGAATGCTAACATCAGTAAATTGATCTAACACTAAAGAAAGCTCCAACTATACAATAGATAACTCCAAAGAATAGACATGCATGAAAAGAGGACAACCGATTAACTTGGAAAAGGCATCAAGTTAACTACTGCTTTCACTTGAGTTCTATTCCTGGAAAAATCTGCACACTTCAACTGAAAATTCACTTATTGGTAACTTTGGTGGCTCTGTAACTAGAGTGATGACGTCCATTTCTTCTACAACTTTATGCTTCTAGCGTTTTTCTTGATTTTTCTCAATAGAAGAGTATTGCATGATGAAACCGTGAAATTTGACTATTAACACAGATATGTTTAGACAAGTTCTGCAAAAAAGCTAAAAATAGCTTTCTTGAATCTTCCTTAGAAAAAGGGTAGATTTTGATGAAAAATCTGAGATATGGGTGTTTTGTAGAGAATGTCATTCTACATAGACCTAGATCATTCGTTTTTCAAAAAATTGATTTTTTCACCAACATGCGAGAACCCCTCAAAAATAGAAACTACAAAGCATATTTTTTTGAGAAAAATTGGAGATATGTGTTTTGTAGGTGCTTGTGTGCTGAAGAGACCCAAATCGTTCATTTTTTAAAAAACTAAGTTATTCCTAAAATGGAGATTTTTTTTGAAACGTAGAAGCAGTAGAGGTGGAAAAGGATTTTTTTTTTAATATTCTTTAGAAAAAGGGTAGATTTTTGGATAAAAATTTGAGATATGACTTTTGTAGAGAATGTCGTTCTGAATAACCTAGATCGTCCATTTTTCAAAAAATTGATTTTTTCACCAACATGTGAAAACCCCTCAAAATAGAAGCTGCAAAGTAATTTTTTTGGGGAAAAATCAAAGATATGTGTTTTGTAGGTTCTCCTTTGCTGAAGAGACCCAGATCGTTTGTTTTTCAAAAATCTTAGTTTTTCCTAAAAAAGATAGAGTTTTTTGAAAAGTAGTAGTATAGGTAATTTGTTGAATCTTCTTCAAAAAAAGGGCATTTTTTTTGAGAAAATTTTGAGATATGGGTTTTGTAGAGAATGTCATTTTGAATAGGCCCAGATCATTCATTTTTCAAAAAACTGATTTTTTCACCAACATGCAAGAACCCCTTCAAAAATAGAAGTTGGGAAGCAATTTTTTTCGGGAAAACTCAGAGATATGGGTTTTGTAGGTAAATCGTGTGCTAAAGAGACCTAGATCGTTTGTTTTTCAAAAAACTAAGTTGTTCTTGAAAAATAAGTTTTTTCGAAAAGTAGAACCAGTAGAGGTAGGAGAGGCAACTTTTTAGAATGTTATTCGAAGAAAGGGAAGATTTTTGGATAAAAATATGAGATATGGGTTTTGTAGAGAATGTTGTTCTGAATAGATCTAGATCATTCGTTTCTCAAAAAATTCTTTTTTTCACCAACGTGCAACAACCCCTCAAAAATAGAAGCTACAGAGCAAATGTTTTCTTGAAAAAACAGAGATATGGGTTTTGAGGTGCTCATGTGCTGAAGAGATCCAAATTGTTTGTAATTCAAAAAACTATGTAATTCCTGGAAAAAGATAGAGCTTTTTGAAAAGTAGAAGTAGTAGAGGTAGCAGGGGCAAAAAATTTGAATCTTCTCTAGAAAAGGGCAGGATTTTGGATAAAAACTTGAGATATGCTTGAGAGGTTCTTGCATGTTGGTGAAAAATCAGTTTTTGAAAAAGCAGACGATCTGGGTCTACTCAGAACGACATTCTCTACAAAACCCATTTCTTAGATTTTTCTTAAGAAGATTCAAAAAGTTTGCCTCTGTTACCTCTACTATTACTTTTCAACAAAATTTATCTTTTTCAAGAACAACTTGTTTTTTCAAAAAACGGATGATTTGGGTCTCTTTAGCACATGAGCACATAAAAAACCCATATCTTCGATTTTTCACAAAAAAAAATTGTTTCGTAGATTCTATTTTTTGTTGGTTCTTGCATGTTAGTGAAAAATCAATTTTTCAAAAAATTAACGATCTAGGTCTACTCAAAACGACATTGTCTACAAATCCCATTTCTCATATTTTCTTTAAAAGATTCAAAAAAATTCCTATGTTACCTCTACTGCTTCTAGTTTTCAAAAAATCTATCTGTTTCAAGAACAACTTAATTTTTCACGAAATGGACGATCTATGTCTACATAGAAAGACATTGTGTACAAAACCCATTTCTTAGATTTTTCTTAGGTATGTGCAGGATCATCGTGGAAAAAACAAGCCCTTAAGTGGTGGCGATGAAAATTCAGAAAAATCAGAGTTAAGTAGCTTGATGTAAAAATTTGAATAAGTTATCTATATTATTTCAAAAATATGTAAGAATAGAATCTATAGAAAATTGAATGTAGTTTCTAAACTACTAAGTTTTTTTTTAAAATCTATTTGTTGAAAATTTGAAATTTCAATGCAGTAGTACTTAAATTTGAGGGAAAAAATAAGTAGGCATCTGTCTGACCACCCTAACCACAATAAAATGATAATATTTTTTTATAAGATTTTAGATATAAGTAGAGGACTCATGTCTCGATGTGATACATATTTTTTTATAATTTTTTTCCAAGTCAATAATTAATTGTGAATTTTTTATTACAACTTTTTAAAAATATAAAAATGCGTATGTTTGACCACCTTAACTTGGTCAAAACTTCATGAAATTCATTTTTTGGTCAAAAGCAAGGTAGGGTGTTAAACACGTTTTTTGTGTTGACTCATTAGGATTGACATGTCCTGGCCAAATTCCTAAGAAAACCTGGGCCTAATCCCTAGGTAGTAGGTTTTGAGTCAAACATATCGGATATCTGATTCAAATCGGATATCCGGTCCAAATCAGA